>NQII01003570.1:0-83321 GCA_002778355.1 Clitarchus hookeri
AAAGCAAACAGCGGTGGGCGCGCCCGGGTGCCCAGTCGCTGAGCCGCCGAGGGCAGCTCTGTCTCCCCCGGCACAACGCCGCGAAACTCGATACTCTTGAGGAGCAGGACAGTGGCTCCGGCCTGGTCCGATACCCACCACGTTCCTCCACACGAGACGTTCCTTCAGACAGCCCCGGGGCCTCCTTCTCTGACTTCGGCTCTCTTTCCTTGCAGGCACTGAATGCCTTGTCTACGACAAATGACGGCATGCCCTTCCGTGTCTTAACAACACGCTAAATACGAGGTAGGCCAATCTGGCTGGCTGCGCACAATCAGNTGACGGCATGCCCTTCCGTGTCTTAACAACACGCTAAATACGAGGTAGGCCAATCTGGCTGGCTGCGCACAATCAGTCTCCGTGTCCCCACATTTAACTGCTTTTCTACCAATACGACTAGCAAAAAACGGCGTCGCTTGGATTTGAGGTTAGATCACAGTTTATTAAACAAGTGCTTATGTTTGTTTGCTTAATTTAATCAATTTGTAATGCATTTAGATTAAATTCAAATTGATGAAAGNTAAACAAGTGCTTATGTTTGTTTGCTTAATTTAATCAATTTGTAATGCATTTAGATTAAATTCAAATTGATGAAAGTATTTTAATAATATAAAAGTGATTGTCTTTTGAAAATTCAGATATAAAGAAACACGTTCATCTCTGTTGACCTTGTGACTCATGTCAGTTATGTTCCTTTGGGCAAATGAGCAGAAGATGAATAATAGGTCTACATCTTTAGTTTATGGTATTAAGGCGCCCGTATAGCTGCATATATTTTCCGCTTCTGAAGCACAAAGCAAGTAAGCGATAAGGGGCAATACCACGCACATCAAAAGCAGCGTCTTCGCTATGCGCAGGCTTCGAACTGACATGTACATTTTCCGTCGCACATAATTTACTACGGTACTTAAGCGTTGACACTGGTGATATATTAGCGCAAAGTTTGTAGCAAAGTTTATTGCAGGTACCAATAATTTTTTAAGCTATAACAATGTCAAAATGCCGTTTTTGGTTATGTTGAAGAGCTTAAAAANATTGCAGGTACCAATAATTTTTTAAGCTATAACAATGTCAAAATGCCGTTTTTGGTTATGTTGAAGAGCTTAAAAGTAGTGTTTGTAATAAGCGTGGCATGTGCAAGTCATCAACTCTGTTACGGTTTTTGGAAACGTCATGTTTCGAAAATGAATATGGAATTGAATCGCCATTTGAAAATGTTCAGAACCAAACTGAAGATTAAGGAAGAGGCAACTCAGAAGATGTTGACGTTCAGAATCTCAACGAAGATCAATAAATCGATTATTTATTTTTACGATCGAGGACCTGGGGAATAAAAAGCGAGAGCGAGTTTCTCTTGTGGCACGAGGTATGCACTGCGTCTCTCACTCACTGCAAGATAGCTGTCAAAACCCGCCTGGAGAGAAAAAAACATAACATGTGTAGAACCAAGATGCCTAAAAGTTGCTGTCTTCCTCAGAACCTTCCGTATCAGGATCACACAAGACGTTTGTGGCCTTAAAACTCTTAGGCTTCATCATACTATTAATGTCCACCTCATTCTGCACCCTGAAATTCTAGCACCTCATGGATTTTGTCAAAAAAATTGCAGGAACAAACGATATTTGGATCATCGAGGTGGACGAGTGGGAGCTTTTGCCCGGTTGACGACACTGGAGCCATACAGGGAAGCAACAGTGAAGCTATGGAGCCCGCACCTCGTTTTAGAAGATGAATGGAAAATCTGGACAAGTGTAGTCTTCTCACAGCATAGCTAGAGATTCAGTTCGGTCATAAACACATAAGTAGTAAGAAAATACCGGTTCTGCGCCAGGGGCTGAGGAATGAGGACGAGGTACGAGCCAACCGCCATCTTGGATGATGTCACGCGGAAACCTCCTGCGCTTTCATTCCTCGCCAGCAGTAAATAATCTTCGATTTCCTTTCATATATCCTGCTCCATCACTTCACCTCTGCACATCATACTCTTACATTCTGTTTGGAGGGTTTCCTCATATTCCTTCCTGTCTCTTTAATCTCCCGCATTCTACCTCTCGCGGTTTTTTTGCATATGATTAATATTCTCCCTTTCACCTCCCACCCGACAGGGTTTTCTCTAGCATCCTAGAGGTGGTGAGTCTCATCCTCTGTCAATTTACCATGGGTTTTCTCATATACCTTCCGGTTTCCTTTCACCTGGCATCCTGGCAGAGACGAGTTTCATGATCCGGCATTCCATCTGCAAGACACAGAGTGAGGCATGCCCACTCATGCTAGCCGAGAGTTACACCACGGGTATGCATCAAGTATGCCTTAAGCCCACTTATAAGAATAGTCTGACGTAATTTGCGAACCATTTAAGATACAGCCACCAAATTCATAATATACGAGGTGTGTTCAAAAAATAAGGCGACTTGTTATTTTGTGACTTTGTCTAGATAAATATTTATGTATTCATCAATATCTATTTTGTTCCCTTCAAAGTAATCCCCCTCAGATATAATACACTTGTGCCAGCGCTTTTTGCCAATCCTCGAAGCACTTATGATATGCGCGCTGTGTGTCTCTAGGCAAGCGTGTGTGGGCAGGCCTCGCTCCGTGTCGTGTATATATAACAACAGCGCATGAGACTCGTCCCCTCCAGGATGCCAGACCGGAATGAATTTGAGAAAACCCATGGTGGAATGATAGAGCATCAGACTCGTCCCCGCTAGATTGCTAGAAATACCCTGGGTGGTGGAATGCGAGAGGGAGGACAGGAAGCATATGCAAAAAAATCTTGAGGGATAGAATGTGGGAGACGAAAGAGACTGGAAGGAATATAAAAAAAAATCCCATACTGAATGCAAGAGCGTGTTGAGCTGAGGTGGAGTGATAGAGCAGGAGTGATGAAGGGAAATACAAGATGACCGCTACTGGCAAGGAGTGACAGCGCAGAAGGTTTCCTTGTGACATCATCCAAGATGGTTGTCGGCTCGTCCCTCGTCCCCAGCCCCCAGCCCCTGGCGCAGAACCGGTATATTCCTAACACTCACGTCTTATCTCATCACGGTGCCGATTGTTTGATGCCGCCTCTCCTTTTGCAGAACAACGTTATTATGCAGGGAACACACTGCACACAATCCATAGCTTTCGACATGAGAAATTCGCGAGTTCAACGACTTCCGGGCTAGACTCCACGGTCTTATGAACAATCGTGCAAATATCAATTGCTCATTGGTTGCATACTGCCACAGTATAGGACGATGATTGGGCGAGCATTTTGTCGTATGTGTCTCGTTGGCCCAGAGTTATCCAATAAGTGCCAAATAATGCGTGAACCAATGGCAAAGATGACACAAATATAAGAGTTTTCCAGTTCTAGCTTGTCCCAAATTTAATCCGCGAATTTTTCAGGTCTCTACCCATAGCACATCTGAAGGCCGCGTGAGACCAATACAAGGGTTTTGTGCACGGGCCTGAAGAACCCGAAGTTGATAGATACTGACAACACCGCAAATGAGACATATCTTGGAACAAGAAGCTAGGATGTAAGAGGCGACGGCTTGCCCCTAGGTACTGGTAAATAGGAATGCGAGGAGGAATACAGTCATATCCTACGATATCCTCCAATATAAAGATGGCTTTATTGCAGCAGAAAATTACGAAGACTGCTACCGACCTTATGAAGCATTGTAGAACTGCCAAGGAAGCGAATCCAGTGCTGTACTGTCTAGCTTGTCTTAGCCATGCTTTACCAGCCACAAAAGTTAGCATGAAACTACATCACATTTTATATTATATATGTATCGGCATTGGTTGGCAAGAAACTTTTCGATGATCTTATTGTGGAACAAAATCGTATGTTCAGAGACTAAATCAGTTGTATCAAAAGCTGATACTGAATGTTTTACTAAATGACGGGGTAATATTGATTAACTTTATTGTACCACTGATGTGCTTACTCCTCTCTAATGGAACGCCCTCGAGAGTGCTCCTGGTGAATTTCGAGATTTCATTCGTCCTCAGCTCAAACTTATCGGCAGCGACCCGGAAATTTTGCGAATTAATTTGAGAACATGCCAGACCCCAAATACGTGTACACATAACATACTTTTTCAATTGGATCTCAGTTCGTACGCCACGCCCAGGACGAATTTGAGCCAACAAGTAACATATTGCAACTGCTTGGCCAATACCATGTGCATGAAGTTAATTTCATATTAAATGCTGTGTCTTAATTCATAGGATTATGTGTAGAATGTCGTGATGACCAAGCACTTCGAGTTTTGCCCAGCGACCTGTTGGCTTAAGCATCGTCTTGAAAGCTTGTAATAGAGGAGCAGTTATTTGTCCACTGTATTCACCAATTACGATAGACCTACTAAACATTTTTGACTAACTGGCGAAAGATTACATTTCTCTCCTTGCAGGAATATTATTGGCTCGTAGTCATCCAATGAGAGTCGAACAGCCTTCGGCACAGTTGCGACGGTATCAGGCAAGGTATCTCCGTGGGAGATCACTAAGGCGTTACCTTCTGACAAGTATATTCTAGATTTGTAGTCGTGGTGAGCTATAGAAATCAATATGTGCCTTTACAAAAGTAATATTCAGTTCTTTTGATATTAAGGGGTTTCCACAAACCTCCCTGAACCCTAATAAGCCTATCGGCATAATGCAGCGAATTAGTCAGTAATAATTGAAATGCACTTTTCAAGTCCTTTTTGTACATTGAGTATAATTCCACTGCTACGTATAACACCGCGTTACCCCGCATCAAACTATAACCGCTTAATTGATTATTAATGGACATTTTTTGAGACCTAAATAAATACTATTAGTAGAGACCTGAAAAATTCGTGAGTTCAATGACCTGCAGGCTAGACTCTGCAGTCTTATGTACAAATATGCTGATTTAAACTGCACATTGGTTGTCTGCTGTCACAGTGGAAGGCGACAATTGGACACCGTTCTCCAGGAGGTGTCAAACATCTTGTAGATCAATGACTAAAGTTATATAAGTGCACGTGTTTTGAATTCTACCTTGTCCCGAAATGAATCCGCGAATTCTTCAGGTCTCTAATTATTAGTAGAGCCTCAAATACTTCGCGGATTGATGTGAGAGCAGGTTAGGCTTCACAGTCCTCTATACACTCGAAACACTTTTGTTTGCTTATTAGTTGCTGGGACCAAGTGAGGCCTTCGTACAGCACTGTTCAAAGCTCACTCACACTACTGCTTCCTGCTTATAGACTGCGTGCCAAGCACTGTGGCAAGAGAAAAAAAAAACAAGTGTTTGAAATATACTTCGGCACATAATGAATTCGCGAAATACCCGGGCCTCTACAACGTATTTATCCATTTTGCTGCATATAGAATTAATTCTGATCAAGCTACCACTGATTTATAGAATAACTTTTTTTTTGACGTCAGAACTTTTTATATTTCTTCATAAGGGGCTGCCAAAGTTACTGAAAGTATGTCAGGGATTTTTTGGTAGTGAACCATAACTTACACATTTACAGCAAACACTCATAAGAGCGCCGAACGAGGTTTCGTAGTGGTGACCATTAAACACGCACTCGGAATGACCTTGATTCGAATTCCAGTCAGGCCATCCAGATTTCGGTTTTTCAAGGTTTCACGCAATCACTCCAGGAAAATGCAGCGATGGTTCCTTGATACAGCCCATCGTTGATTCCTTCCTTGTCCCTCCTGAGCAACTTGCTGTGTCTCTAATGAACTCTCAGTCGATGAGACGTAAGTCCTACCTACATACCTCTCCTCAAATCAAGTAAGTGGCGTCAGTCACTGAAGCAGTAGTCATTCAAGGAGCTGCTGACTGGAGATTCATGTTGTACTGACTGAAAGTCATTCGTGTGGAGTAGTTGGATTTACCTAATTCAACTAAAACTACAATGCAATCAAATAAATCCTGACACGGTAACGATCAGCAACCTGCCTGTGATTCACAACGGTGCCATTTTCACTGGTTATGCTTGGAGACGTTTTGACTTTTCCATCTTTAATTCTTTGAGTGTAGTGCAGAGTTGCTAACAGTCGATACAAGCTAGAAGTGAGTCACATGCATTCACAACTGCATAGTAGTCAGCCATCTTGGTCTATATATTCCCATGTACAACCGTTCTATCGTTTCTTATGACATCGGACTTGCTTATTTTACTCAATAACGTTCATTACTGGCCAGTTTTCTGCCAATATAATGCAGAGTTGGAAGAGTCAGAGTCAAATTTTCATTCCATCCTGTACCTTCCAGTAATTTACACTTTGAGTCTTGCTGACTAAATATTACGTTGCAGAGAACCTTATGGAAACTGCAGGCGAAATAATATTTCTTCGCTCGTGTCTCCGGAGAATGCGGATGTTGTAACTTTTGGGTAAAGTCCANAAACTGCAGGCGAAATAATATTTCTTCGCTCGTGTCTCCGGAGAATGCGGATGTTGTAACTTTTGGGTAAAGTCCATACAACTCACTTAAATTCAGACGACGTAGTACTACATTGTCAGCACTCAAAATGATGAAGTGTAGCTATAGCGAAATTTCCCTGTCTTCGGCAGGGGATGGTCTTCAAAAGATGTTGCCCCAGCAGCAAAGAAAGCGTTCGGTGTATGTCGGCGAGACGTTACGCGGGCGCTAAGGACGGCAGCACACACTCGGATGCTACCGGCAAGAGGTTTGAATGGCGTCGGAGGGAGGGGGTTGTTTGTCTTACCGTCTGGGGCGGCCCGCTACTGAGGGGTGCCGACGCACCCCTGCCGGTGTTTGCCCAGACTAGCGCCGGAACTCGAACCCCTCCTCCCTTCTTCCCTTCCCCACCAAAACATATCCACTTCCTGGTCCTATGCAAACCCCATAGTCCCTTTGGCGCGGCTCGCCGCAGCACGAAGCCAGCCCCGCCAGCCGCGGTTGTCGGTTTACCTGTTGTCGAACCGGCGTTGTTAGCACCTTGCCACAGGATTACTTGGAAATACAGAGGTGGAACATCCGTTTACACCGCGAACTCCAACCTCACTTGCCAGCAAAATGGGCGTCAACGGGCCGGTAACATGACGGAACGCCGCTCTGGTAACGTTCTTGCCAGCCGAAAGCCCAGTCAACACCACGGTCGTGTAGTGGTTAGATTCAACCCCCGTCCCCTCACCCNAACGTTCTTGCCAGCCGAAAGCCCAGTCAACACCACGGTCGTGTAGTGGTTAGATTCAACCCCCGTCCCCTCACCACCAACGACCCGCCTAGGTGAACCGGATTCGATTTATAGAGTGGTCGCTCCCGGATTTTCGCACGTGAGAGTCGTGCTGGACGATGCCGCTGGTCGGCGGGTTNTTCGATTTATAGAGTGGTCGCTCCCGGATTTTCGCACGTGAGAGTCGTGCTGGACGATGCCGCTGGTCGGCGGGTTTCCTCGGGGATCTCCCGTTTACCCCGCCCCTGAATTCCGGAGCCGATCCATACTTACCTCGCTTCACCCTCATCGTCTATCAAGACCCCGAAGTTAAGAGCCACCAAAATCACTCCACTCCTCTCCCAGTCAACAATCGACATTTCGCAGCGTGCGGTACCTAGTCAGACGCAAGGCCAGTTCCCATAGCCAATCAGAGAATAGGTACGTCCCCATCAAAGGAACCACTACGCCCTTCCTCCTCTGTGTACTTCTCTACTGTGTGTCCTCGTGAAGGAGCCAGGCTGACGCGCTCTGCTTAAAGAGAGAGAGGATCGCTATCGGTTTGCTCCCATACACTCATGCTGTGTTATAATTCGTTTCAAGTTTATTTTTTCATAATTTGTATTTGGAATTTTGTAAGTTTTAGTCGGAGCACCACGACATTCAGCTGTCTAGCATGCCATGCTCCTATTATTTTATGATATCATGATTCAAAAATTAAAATTTCACAAAGTTTTAAAATAAATAATAATTATTCCCGAAAGTTGTTACAGAGCTTTTTAAAATTTTAAATCAACAAAATAAAACAAATACAATGTGAAATTCTAACTTAACGAAAATCGGGTATTGAGAAAATATATCTTCCAAAAACATTTCAGCAATTTACTTTGTGAAATATTATTATTGCAAGTACNGAGCCAGGCTGACGCGCTCTGCTTAAAGAGAGAGAGGATCGCTATCGGTTTGCTCCCATACACTCATGCTGTGTTCTAATTCGTTTCAAGTTTATTTTTTCGTAATTTGTATTTGGAATTTTGTAAGTTTTAGTCGGAGCACCACGACATTCAGCTGTCTAGCATGCCATGCTCCTATTATTTTATGATATCATGATTCAAAAATTAAAATTTCACAAAGTTTTAAAATAAATAATAATTATTCCCGAAAGTTGTTACAGAGCTTTTTAAAATTTTAAATCAACAAAATAAAACAAATACAATGTGAAATTCTAACTTAACGAAAATCGGGTATTGAGAAAATATATCTTTCAAAAACATTTCAGCAATTTACTTTGTGAAATATTATTATTGCAAGTATAATATGCATTTGTTTATTCCAATAACCTCGTCTATATGTAGGGCCAGTGACTTTTCGCGTAAAACTCGGAGCACACAGTAAACTTCAATACTATATATATATACACTTCAGCTGTTGTTATACCTCCTTTGGCTGCTGGTGCCGTGTCCGTCTTTGACCCAGCCACTCAGGACTAAGTAACTCCGACACTGAACTTTCGTGATACGAGCGCAAACGGTTTACACGGGCCAGAACATTTTTTAGCCAGTCCAAGAAGCTGGCCGACCCTACAGTGCTTTGGACTGTATCTTGCCTCAAAATATTTTCGCAAAATATCACTGCCCCTACCTATTATGGCAACGATTTGGTAATTTGTATTTTGTAATTTGTCAGCTTCGAAGCTGACAAGACGCAAAAGGCATATTACAAAAATACGTAATTGATTTTGTAAACAAAACTTGTCACATGACAATTTTGTTAACAAAAAGTGTCAATTGGAACACGGCCTCTCTTTCGTCTTTTGCACATATATCCAACAACGTTTAGTGATTTGCCAGCGGCTACCAGTTGCGTCAAAACCATATCGTTGTTAGGTACCATGGCATTTGTTTACAGTTCAGTTTTCCATCACATCCAAGTTTTTATACAAAAAAAAATACATATTCATATATATATAACTAGTGACAGGACATTTTCGCGAATTAAACGACTTGTAGGATCGACTCCATTATCCTATGTGTTAGCGAGCTTCAGCTTTGTGTTCATTAGATCCTGTCCCATGTGTAGTCAGTTTCACCTNCTCCATTATCCTATGTGTTAGCGAGCTTCAGCTTTGTGTTCATTAGATCCTGTCCCATGTGTAGTCAGTTTCACCTTGGACTAGATGGGTGTGGGATTCCGTTCTGGTTTCTTTGCAGGTCTGATATATAGGCTCAGAGTTAACCTGGACGCTTCTAATAAATTGTGATAAAATTGCACACTTAAGAGATTTAGATTGTTCTACTAACAATTTTGATTTTAAAGTATTACAGAACATGCTGTTGCTGATACTAAAACTTAGTTGCCCCTCCTATGTTTTAATTTTTCTACAGATCCACCCTTTTATGTGAGTAAAATAATACGACTAATTTAGGGGCCGAGGTGGTGTATTGGTCAGACCACTCGCCTCCCACCAAGGTCGGTTCAGTTTAGATTCCCGGCCGGGCAGACCCCAGATTTTTGCATGTGGGAATCGTGCTGGACGATGCCACTGGTCGGCGGGTTTTCTCGGGGATCTCTCGTTTCCCTTTCCCTTGCATTCCGGGGCCGTTCCACACTCACGTCGCTTCACCCTCATCGGCTCTCAAGACCCCGATGTTAAGAGCCACCCAAATTTCTCCACTCGCTCACTCTTCACTCACGACTAATTTATTATATTACAGATGCATTAAAACTAGGTCAGATGAAGTGTACAAACGTCTCAAATAACACACACTTAAATAAAAAGTTTTCAAACTCAAAACATATCCGCGTTATTTTTGATAGTGCTATTGGCAAAATAAACAGTTAGTTCAATGTCGAATCACGAAGAGTTATTATTGCGACGCCGGCTTGCATGCCCATACTCTCTCTACGGTACGATATAACTAGGAAAAGTGACTTTTCGCGAAAAATTATGAGTACACGGTAGACTTAAATATTATAAGTTCCTAACAGAACCATGTATATTGTCATTGGTTGCTGTCTGCTTGAGAAGGCGTTTTCATATTTGACCGGCCACTCAGAATTCGGCAACATCGGCATGGCTACTATGTGATTCGTTTGCAGAAAGTTTACACGTGTGAACAAGTAATTCAGCCAATCAAAACAGGTAAATTACTTTACAGTGTTTTGAAATATAACTTGTCTTGAAATCTTCCACGACATTTCACTGCCCCATAACTGGTATGGTTCTGGGAAACCAGACAGGAAATCCCACTGTTACGATTTAGAATGAACGAATCCACTGCAAGAATTAACAGCTCTTTGGGCGCATTTTCCTGGCTTTGACCAAAGGTAGGTGTCCTTTGTAATGGCTTCTTTTGTTAGTGGTACAGTTGTGCGGGCAGAATAGTAAATATTGCAAGCCATCACTCCTCTTTCGAAGAGAGTTGAACGTGGTTCCATCTTGCACTGGTAGAAAACCGTGACTAGTCAGTTGCGCGCGTAACTGAAATGTGGGCCTACATTATTTTGGAGTATGGCTTGTCTAGAAGTAAATTAGTGTTTTTCTTACTCACAATTTTTCCTGAAGGCTCCGGGTTAGCAATTCCTGGCCTTTGTAACATGTATGTGTTTATGTACATTCAATTCTTTGTAATTGTTATATTTTTTATGAAAAATCATTATTACGAGCTTACACTAATGCACAGAGGCGTTATCACAGAACGTGTCGTTACGAAAAAAAATGCTGAAAGTAAGTCAAGAGTATAATAGCAAGTTTTAAAGTATTTTCAGCCTTTTTTTCTGGTTTTGTTATTTTTTTGGGTTTCTATGAAAATATAATTCTGCAATGGCGTATGTAAAAGTATTATTATGTATTGTTGCTAAGCCCAATGTCAATAACCGTTAAAAATCATAACAGTGGTGTTAGTAGTCACGACCAAACTTTCACTACTAAATATAATACAATTAGAATAATGCTTGAAAATTGTCCCTAGTATAAACGCAATAAATATAAGTTATAATGTATCGTGTTAACAAATAACTCCAGAAAATGTAACATAAGAGAAGGTTGATTAGCTCAATCACCAACAATATGTATTTCGTTTACGTCTGCCCAGTCTACAAATTTTGACAGTGAAATAATTTTGTAGTGTCTCGAGAAATTAATATTTCATAGAAATATCATCATCTCTACTGCTATCTCGCCTTTAGAGTCACCGTAACGGGCATCATAAGTAAGGTCATACAATCTTTGAGATGTTGTCTGCTATCACGAAAACACATATCCAAGTACTAATCTGTGAATAAATTAAGACATCAAATTTGTAAACTTACGTACATGAACTTCATAAGAAAAAATGAAATTAAATATTCCACAGAACACATTTCCGGAGGTTAAATAAGTATAATTACTGATCATAGCTTATACGACAAAAAATTTCCATCGTTCTATTTGGCAGACCCCAAACCAGAAATAAATCAGTACTGTGCCAACAGCAACCATTGGCAGTGACTTCAAAATTATGTATTTTGTCGTTTCAGACTTCGTACTGTTCATAGTACCGGCCATCAAATTGGTCTTTGTTCTCAATGTCATACCGAGTAATGTATTCGGAATTTCTTATGACGAGTTTAACACCTAGCCTGCAGCTCTAGAGAATCTTGATGTAAAGTCGATGCTGGTACGCAATACGAGTGGACACAAATTCTGGGTCGAAGAAAATAAACAAAAGAGCATCAAGTCTGAAACCCAGTGAACAGGAAATTCAGCAGCTGGTCGATTAAAAGCTTTCTCTCCGGCGTTAGTCGCCTTTCAAGACGGCGTAAACGTGTTTGCAAAGGGTGAAAGGGGCTTTTCACCCTGTCCTAAATTTAGCGGGTGACATTTGCGGTTGGCCCACCGCTATTTTTTGGCCAGCATTGTGAAGCAGAAGTGAGGTCGAGGAGGCATACATCTTGAACGGTGCCTCCGGCGTCGCAGTTTGTCGTGGATGGTTCGCCAGTAACTCATGGCCTTTTAGCAACTGGGCATCCAAGAACAAAACTCTGTTGGGAAAGTCGAATGCCTCTATTTGTGATAGTATAAAAAATCCCTAGTCTCCCTTAAATCACGGAATTAACAAGAAGACAGAAGGCAATGAGTGCGTCAGTCCTTTGCATTGAAAATATTTCATTGTGGTAAATAAAGGTTCTTGAAGTACAGTCTGCGAAAAATTTGGTAGTTTTTAAATTATATCGATGACATAAGAAGGTATAAATGTTTTAAATCTTGTTAGTAGCCAGGTTAAAAATAAAATACATATTTATTTATATCAGCTACTTATGCAGTTGGGTCACAGTTAGGTAAGCATAGGCTACTCTGAGCCAGAAACAAATACGTAACAGAACAAGAATGGAATTCCTTTGCCACGTGTTCTTGGGCGAAACTGCCTGCTCAGTGAAGCAGAACACAAACAAAAACAAGTGTAGGTTCTTGATTTCATAACAATTTATTTTCCACCGTAGAGGTCACCAATTGAGCGAAGTCTTCTCATCTTTGGTACTAAAAAAAAAGTATTTTTCTTTCTTTAGTGATTAGAGAAAGGGCGTTTCTCAATTTGAAAGCATAAAAACTTATATAAGGGAGTATGTTAGTGAGACCACAAATTTGTAATTTTATTTAATTACTGGATGTAAACGTGAACGTTCACTGATTGACACAGTTACGATATGAATTATAGTCTATTCTCGATTTATTCACACATTTTAAAATCAAATCTATGAATAATCATTACATGTGTGACATGCTTGGTATTTGCCTTAATATGTCATAATCAGAAATTTTTAATACTTTTGTTAATATAAAATACCTTATTTTTGTTTAACACTTTGACTACCACCTTACTTTTCGTAAAAAGTGTTTTTCGTCCAGGTTTTTTTAAATTTATCACTTTAATTTAATAAGAAAATGAAAATTATCATTTTTTATACAAACATCTATGGAAGATGTTACAGAGTCAAGTGAATAAATGCGATGAACATGAACAGAATCAAAATACAGCCGTGCATCATATTGATGCACATGGCGATCAAAGAGTTCAATTGAACTTTTACTTACATTTTAAATGTAATTTATGATATATAATTTACAGCTAATATGAAATAAAAAACAGAGCGAAAACAGGTGTGTTGGTAATTCCTAGTAAGAAATGGTCCTTATGTAAAATATTATTACACTAAGTGTGCACGAACGCGCTGCGTTGTCCATTTGGTGTAATTTGCTAGACACGGTTAAGCTTTGTGAAAATAGATGGGGAGTAATAGCGTGAAAGTAGCCCTGCTGAAGGACTTCAGAAAAGTTGGAAGTAACTGTGAATAAACTTTAGCATCAAATTCCTATCACTGGCTCGCAGTTCTCCAGGGCGCGTCGAATGAACGGTGGCTCAATGCCAAACCAACGACATGCACAAGCGTTTGTAGTCTTCCCTAACAAGGGGCAAATGTGCAAAATTGGGGAGCCTATCAGGGTAAAGTGAGATGAGTATGAAGCAGTGCTGGAATTAAAGAGGGTGGAAAATGGGATATTCCTTAAAAATCCTGCCGACCAGCGGCATCGTCTGGCACTATTCCCACTTGCGAAAATCCTTAAGTACCTATGAATGCACTCTTTTAACCACATTTAAGGCATTTACGACCTTCAAACCGAGCGATGTGACGATAACGTGAAAACTAAATTAATGACATAAAAATTGAATGGAAGACTGAATGTTGAAGTTAACTCGTAAAATGGTATTATGAAAGACGAAACTCATATTTGAAAAAATATTTTCATGGGTTTTAATACCTTATGGAATATTATTTATTTTGATACATGTTGTTTATCTGAATCATCAGTCAAAAAACAAATCACTGAAAAACAGGGAATGAAATGGTTAATGAATCAGTGGAAAATGTCACTGAATCAATAAGTGAAGGAAAACTGACACTTTTTCACTAATTCATCAGTTTAATTGACTGACGTTACTGTAAAATAAACCAGGTGCTGTTAACTGTGTTAAACAGTGAAATTTTCAAAAACTAATATTTAGGTTTTAACTGTAACTAGAGATATGTATTTTAAAATAGCAAAAATATTTTTAGACAATACATCTTCGAAAATACTCTAGATTCTATGATTGGATGATGCATTTTTGACTCTGTTCAACCCTTATATGACCAATGATAAACGTGTAATTTTAGAGTACCAGTATTCTCGTTGGCCTAGTGAAATGGGAAAGTAGCTTCCTAAAAAAAAAAAAAATATTTCTGACATTTTTGCATCCAAACCAACGAAACAGTCAACATTTCTCACGAGAAACCAATTTTAGGGTTTTGAAAATTTGTTGAAATTATTTTAGGACAAGCTAGACTTCTAACACATACGTATTTCTGTCCTATTTTATTACAAATCGTTTAAAACGCGAAATTCCCCTCTCATTACCATCGCCTCTAACTGTAGGACCCGTAAATTTCGCGGGTTCATTTGACGGAAAAGCTGAACTCGACAGTTCTGTACACACCCAAGCGGCTGTCATTTATGCATTGGCGTGTGCTGTCCATTGCAAGCACTTAATCCAGTTTGCTAGGTTGTGTGTGATTCGCTCGGTCCCTTTATACAAGTGTATCACTGGTTCACAGTCGTGAAGGACGCGTCAGAAATCAACTGGCCCAAAAACAAAAGAAACAGGAAAGTTAAAGTGTTTTAGAGTTTAGCCTGGCACCACGTTAGCACGCGTGATTCTCATTTCTCTAACAATAACAACGCATCCGTCCGAAAAATCGCGAAATGGCGAATTTGATGCAAGAAACAGGAAACTGACCGGGATGCATTGAGGTTATAGAGTACCTAACCATTTCTTTCCCGCATTAATGACTGTTGCAAATCTTGCAAATAAAACTTTTTTTTTGTGCGTGCTGTACTTCAACTGAAAAAAAAAGCTTGTTTCGTTATTACGACGAATAAGCTGTAGGCTTTGTGCTCAGGGGTAATTATATTTACCAGTAATAACTAGAGACTCGCAAATGTCGCAGATTCATTCGGCAACAAGATAGACTCCACAATCCTTTGGGCATTCGAGCATCAATTAGTATTTCATTGGCTGTTGCTCCAAGACCAGGTATCACGGCTTTCGCGTCTTATTTTATTTCAAGTTTCTTTATTTGTTGGATTTTGTTCGGGGCGTGTCTAACAAACTATGGTCCAGTGGAAGCACAAACGCATATGTACACGTCAATGCAAGGTAACTTGTCCTCAGATGAATCCGCGAAATTTCCGGGTCTCAATTAATAACGTAGGGCGGAAGCACGGTTTGCAATTCAATTATCCACAGGCATAAATAATTGAGCACTGAGCATGGCAATGTACAGCACCAGTCAAATATCCTCTCCCTGTGCAACCTGTAGACAATTGTTAAGGACACCCGATTTTCACGAAAATATTTCATATATAAAAATGTATTTCAAAACGATATAGCAGAGATACACTATCGTAATAGTATGGTTTACTTCCTACGTGTCTGCCCACGAATCCGAGACGTTCACAATCGGCGTAACATAATTCTGATTGGCCAGTCAAGTGAGCAAATGTCTCCTCCCGAGGCTAAGCTGCCAATAAGCAATGGAAAACTGCTGCAAGGCCCGTATAGTATTGGAATCTAGTCTGCGTGGAAATATTTTTGGGAAAATTGTGTGTCCCTGTCTACATTGCGCATGAAAGAGTTACGAATGCAGAGGTGAAACTTACCGCTTATACCGCGTGATCCAAGAGCACACGCCAGCAAGATGGCGTCACTGGCCAGTAAAATGCCATAACGCCATTCGCCAATCAACGCCCGGTAACGTAATCGCCAGCTGGCAATCCAGCCAATGGGCAATTTTTCGTAGTATGCAATAGCAAGTCAGGAATCTCTCGAGCTGAAGGGGTACTGGGATAGAAGTTAAACACTGGTATAGCCTGTTCACTGTAATGTAAGCATTTTTGAGGCGCTAGTTACTGTTTACTTTCAGACACTTTTTATCCTTTAACAACATTTTAAAATAAATATTGCCATGCAAATAATAAACGCAGTAATGTTTATTCCACCGCACTTGAAAGTTAACGTCTAAGGCTAAAGAAAAATTTATTTATTGACCATTATTTCACATGAGAGGGCTTTCAAAAGTGCTCACTTTAGCGTGAATAGTCTATAGAAGGAGACCAAGCGAATCACGTACACTTAAAAAGTAAAGCGCAGGATAAATGCTTGTCATGAAGGCACTAAATTAAGAACACGTGACAACGCCTGAAGTGTATACAGAACTGTCTTGTTTGTAAGTTGTTTGAAAGATTTTTGCAATGAGGGTGAATAATTAAGTGAAATATTTTTTTAACATACTCCATTGCTTCACTACGTCTTCAAAGAAAATCAAGCCTGTGACACGAAACAAACACGAAAATACGAGCCGAGAGTAGTTGCAGTTTAAAGATTAAAAAAAAAAAGAACTTTTAGTCGGCCTGAAAACGGAAGCAGATGTCAGCTCCCGAAACTTCGCGGCAAGCTCGCCCAAGAAAACCTACTATGTTATCCTGACAGAATTGCTAGTGGGATTTATGTTACATTTTATTTATATCTTTAGACTACAGCTACTCTCGGCTCGTTTATACGTGTTATTTTCTTATCTCAGACTTGGTCTTTTTTGAAGACGTAGTGAAGTAATGGCGTAACTCATGTTTGGCCTAGCAGTCCAAAGAAATCGCGAAGTACTATAACTGAGATGCTGAACTAGTAGTTAGACAAGAATTACAACATAAAAATACCCAACCAGGGAATTCTATATCACATATGTTTAATAAGCAATGACATTATTAGTCTTAAGGACACTCGTTTGTAAATTATTTTTGAGCTTATAGACATATTTTAGAAAACAAATGATTCGGAAATACAATTTATTTTTCAGGAAAGATAAAAAAATTATTACCTACTACCGACTAGTTTTACTTTTATCCTGTTAAATACATTCAAAGAGAAGAAATTTTGAAAACCGTCAAAACAACATTTTCAGGACTTTCCTGCGATGTTACCATAAGGGACAGAGGAAAAAATCATTCAAACGTGGAATCTGTAGTTTAATACATTGACTTTCGTCGCGTGCAATAAAATCCTACTGTTACAAATCTCATNATTCAAACGTGGAATCTGTAGTTTAATACATTGACTTTCGTCGCGTGCAATAAAATCCTACTGTTACAAATCTCATTTGCGAGAAATTCAGCTACACGAGAATGCATAAAGTAACCTTTAAGTTGGGGAGGGGGGGGCAGACTTTGCAATGCTTCCTTGTGGCCATACGTGACACAGAGGAGTGCAGTTGTTTACTAGTGATTTACTTTTAAGTTGTGCAAATCGTACAGTTACAGAACATGTTTTCATTCAGTGGTGGAGTAACGGTCCAGAACGGTGGGCTTGAAGGGGCCGCGGTGGCTGACCGGTTAGACTGATCGCCTCCCACCAACGCGAACTGGGTTCAATCCCCGACCGGGTCACCCCCCGGATTTTCGCAAAAGGGAATCGTGCCGGACGATGCCGCTGGTCGACGGGTTTGGATCTCCCGTTTCCTCCGNCCCCCGGATTTTCGCAAAAGGGAATCGTGCCGGACGATGCCGCTGGTCGACGGGTTTGGATCTCCCGTTTCCTCCGCCCTTGCATTCCGGCGTTGCTCCATTCTCATCTCGTTTCACCCTCATCGGCTCTCAAGAGCTCGCGGTTAAGAGCCGCCCAAATCTCTCAACTCAACTCAACGGTGCGCTGGAATGTCGAAGGTCCTTAGATCGGGAGCGTCATCAGCACGCATGCAGGACTGAGTTTCTTTGAGAATAGTCAATGCANCCCCCGGATTTTCGCAAAAGGGAATCGTGCCGGACGATGCCGCTGGTCGACGGGTTTGGATCTCCCGTTTCCTCCTCCCTTGCATTCCGGCGTTGCTCCATTCTCATCTCGTTTCACCCTCATCGGCTCTCAAGAGCTCGCGGTTAAGAGCCGCCCAAATCTTTCAACTCAACTCAACGGTGCGCTGGAATGTCGAAGGTCCTTAGATCGGGAGCGTCATCAGCACGCATGCAGGACTGAGTTTCTTTGAGAATAGTCAATGCAGAGGGAAGGTGAAGCTAACGCGCCATGAGATGCGACATTAGCACACCATGGAGGTGTGGCAATGGTTTTAGCCCTCCATAAGGTGAGTTCAGACTTGGTTCCTGCTCGTCTCAAAGTCCCTTTAGCCTTAAGGCTATACAATTATCATACAAGGGGGTCGGTCTTGATACCGACTCAGACCAAACAGACCCTAACGGATCACATTACCGAAAATGTTTTGTGGTTCTTTCCTGGGTCTGTAGGTTCAGTGTTGGGGCGCGAGGCGTCTACAGACGACTCATGCCCCAAGGCTGGCGTGTTGTACTCACCAGGCCAGTTACCATGCTGTCACCTGTTGAGACTCACACCTGCTTCAGAACGGGCACATATGTGATGCTCTGGTAGGTTATTACATGCTTTCAAACACACCAATAATTCCTACCAAGAGGTGAAGTTAGACGTCGTTCCTGCTCACCCATGGAGGTTAGCCCTCCATAAGGTGAACTCAGGTGTGGTTCCTGCTCACCTTTACCCTTCATTAAGGTATGGGTGCATATAGACAGATGTGGTGCCTGTTCTCAATCGTAAAATGTAAGCGACTTTGAGTGCAATTCGCAAAATAATGTCTTCTCCAAGGTACTACCGAAGGCATTCATTACCTGAAATGTTTTCTTTGTAACAAAACACAAAGGAGTAACCACGGCCGTTGTAGCTCACTGGGAAATGATTAATACCATCTCCCTCAAAGAATGTAGACAGATGTGGTTCCTGTTCCTACACTTAAACTTAAAAAAAAAAAGGTGAAGTTAGAAGTGGTTCCTTCTCACCTCATGTCTTCTCCAAGGTTGTTCCGGACAGGTTGTTCGTGTTCTATCCTTACACATTGTCTTTGTAATCAGACACAAAAGGAGAGAACACTACCACTGCAGCTCCCTAGGAAACCATTACACTGTATGTATATACTAACAACTCTACTCTTTCAACAAAACAAATTTTCAACAGGTACCTGCCTCACCCAAGGATAGTGAACCCGCGGATTCCGCGGGCCGACCCCCTGGTGCTCAGTTAATCGCGAACAGCCTTTATAGGATATTTGGTGCTTGCTGCGACGACGCCGCACACTCCAGATGATCGGCTGCCGCGGCAGGTAGCAGGTGGGGACATCCTTGCCGTCATTTTCCTCCTTGTTTGCGGTGCGGAAGCCACCTCGCTGTTGGATGCGCGTTTTCAAGCCTCGGCGTGGAGGGGACGCCTCCAGCTCTTGAGTGGCACGTGTAATGTTGCTCACGCACATGGATGAAGAGAAAATCCCCTCTCTCCAGGCCGTGTGTCCCTCTCTCCCCTCTCTGTCTCTTGCCGGGCGAGTGCGACCGTTATGCCCATGTAGGGAAGGACGGCACCGCGTTCACCACTTGCCCAGCCAGACAAAAGGTATCGGCTTGCATGCTCACCCATCCACCATCCCGCCGCGAGGTGGGGAATTTGTGCCACTTTTCACTGTCGCGGGACCCGCGTCCCGCATTCACCCCGCAGAAATACTCGCCTCAACCCTGACACAAAGGGCTGAAGAATACAGAGGTGAAACAAACACCTCCTTTTATCGCAAGTAAGTGAGTGAAGAGGTCTTGACAGCCGATGAGGGTGAAGCGACGTGAGTATTGAGCAGCGCCGAAATGTTAGGGGGAGGGGGAAACGGGATATCCCCGAGAAAACCTGCCAACCAGTGCCATCGCCCGGTACGATTCCCACTTTCGAAAGCCAAATAACCGACCACGCCAGGAATCGAACCCGGTTCGTCTTGGTGGGAGGCGAGTAGTCTGACCACTGCACTACCGCGGCTCCAGGATGTTTCATTTACAATTAATATTAAAAAATATAGAAAGCAGATAGGTATGTTGGCAATGCCTAGTAAGAAATAGTTCTTCTTAGATATATATTATTAAAAATATTATTAAACTGAGTGCGTACAAATGCTGTGCGTTTCCCCTTTGTTGCAATTTTCCGGACCTGTCAAACTTTGCTTGAATGAGGCGGAGGAATATCCTGAAAGTACAACTTAAGCAAGTCTTCAGAAAATTTGGAAGTAANCAAACTTTGCTTGAATGAGGCGGAGGAATATCCTGAAAGTACAACTTAAGCAAGTCTTCAGAAAATTTGGAAGTAACCACGAATGTGCCATATAAACTGTACACAGCAACAAAGAAGTTCAGTAAGGAAAGTCCCTCGCGTTTTAAAGTCATAATCACATAGTTTCCTGCTTACTGGTCAGTGATTATTCTCTCTCATGCTGTGAAATAAAGACGACTTGCTAAACTTTAGCTTGTAAATATTTTGTTCTCATATAGTTGTATTTACATTGTCTACTTAAAAATACAAAATAGCTTAGGCCTGAATGTGATTTACAGGTTGACCACGTTTTCGGTGATATTTTTCAGTCCAGCAGCGTTTCTACTCTTTTTCAGATATTTAACTGTTAAAACCGATTTGACTACCAGAGAACGAGAAAGTATCCCAAACCGATTCATCGCCAGATGTGTAATCGTAACGTGTATTCGATAGAAATTTACGAACTTTGCTTCCTTTCTTTAATTAAATGTAAACGCCTGCGGTTAGTATTAATTATTTTACTGGACGAGAGTTTGACATATCATCTAAACACTGTAGTGTCGATGAAATATATCAAGCCAAGATCCAGCCAAATGTCGTGTGTGTGTAACGCAGTCGCACGTGAAATGAGAAATTTATTAAAACCGTCGCCAGCCGAACAAATGACCATCGGCCAAGTGCAAGCGAGTAAGCCAGATGTAGCATACGTACATTGGCTATAACACGAGTTTACTAAGTCTCCAAAAAATATTTTCTTGGTACCAAGTTTAATTCATAGCATATAGTTTCGAATATACTGATTTAGTTTTGACGTGCCATGAACCACACTCTTAATTAGAATCACTGAATATTCACACATTGCTAACGAATTTTCGTAGATCGCTATGTCAAAAGTGTTCCAACTTGGATGCGTGAAGAGCTACTTTCCTGCCACAAAAGTTGTATAATTTATTCAACCGTTGACATATCAAACCACCCCCCCCCCTCCTCCTCACCCAACTGATTAACGAATGAACAGTAAATTCTAAAAACAACGACAACAGTTTCTCTTTGGTTTATAAAATTACGTTTAGAGTAAAAAAAAAAAACTCTAACGTTAGAAAACACAAAATCAACTTTATTTTAAAATTTGTATTTATTTTCTCTACTTTAGATACATATTTTGTTTCTGCAAATTAAAACTAGATAAGCACTCAACAATTAATGAAAGGCGATGGAAAAAGGAAGAAATGATTTAAAAATGCACTTCAGTTTACATTTACTGGTTCTTATATAAGAAGTTAGGTTAACTCTCAAACATACATTTTGACATTACTACATTTTTACGTTACTACATTTTGACATTACTACATTTTTACATTACTACATTTCGACATTACTATATTTTGACATTACTACAGTTTCGTGTAGTAGGTAATACCTGTATCTCATCCACTTCAAATACTGTCACTGTTAGAAAGAACACAACGTGAAATATGAAGTTATTTATTTATGAGCAATACGTTTACAAATACTCTGACATTCTTGTTAGGAGAAGTGAGTTCGGCGTTCACATCATTAGAGAGATGGTTTCCGCCGGATGCCATGGACAAACTTTAAACCTGAGATTCGTATTTCTTCTACAATCTTTTTCCGTGATGTGTGCTTCCACAGCCAATTTTCCTGAAACATTTGAAAATATTCATTTTAAAAATTTATGAATAGTGACAAATAACCAATAATTTCAAAAAATAATGGTCAATAATGATTTAAACAACTAATTTCTAGTGATGTCAGAAAGCGTCTACTGCTTGAATGAGTGATAACTGATACAACACATGCACATATGCACACAAATCTGTATTGTCACTGTAATAATATTTCAAAAAATTTCATAGCAATGAAATACTTGAGAGGCAACGAACGCGTATGGTATATTAGTGAATTTATCTCGAATTAAGGAATCGTTTTAATTTATAAAACTAAATGTCCGAAACGAGTATAGTAGGAAACAGAATGCAGCAAAAATATTTTCGGAAAATTTAAATTTTGAGTTAAATTTATGAACAATGTTATTTCTGCTAAAGGTAGCAGTGCATTTCGCAGACAGTATAAATGTAAAAACAAATTTGGACACAATGTATTTAATGAGAATTGTATTTGTATGGCATATGCAATCTGTAAATGCCATGTATGAAAAATACTATGACATAATACATATTTAAATCATTATAATTGAGTAATCATAGTAATTTAAATACTTAGTCACACTTTTCAGTGCCTCTGTTTGTGAAATGTTTCGCACCAGGTGCAAGAACGTTATTTAAATCGATTTTCTTCGCTCTTTGAAGACTGCAGTATTATAAAGAATACATTATTTACGTATATATTAATTACCATAAATGTTTCCCAACGTGTTAGTGACATATGGAGTAATGTTTTAAATATAACGTAAATAATTTTTTTTTCTGGCAATATCTTCTAAAACTGCTGACGAATAAAGCTACTACCGTATGTACGTAAGTAAGAAATTCAGCACACCAAGATTGAAATAAATCTAATTAATATTACAGGATATATAGCACATAACACTACAAAAATGACACCGCAGCTTCGAAAAGAAGACAATACTTAAAAAAAAGTTCAGGTGGCATTCCATACTGCAGTTTGCATGCAAAATGTGGTGGGAATTATTTGAAACAATACTGTGATGTCATTTTTAATTAAAATTTTAGACAATGTCTACATGAGATAAACTGTCAGTTAATATATTTAAGTTACACAATAATAACTGACCGCATGATAAAATGGTATTTGATCAGTTTGGTATTTCCATAGGTATTTTATGCATCACAGAGCAGTTTAAAGAAAATTAAGTTAACTGCATACAGTTACTTNAAACTTTGCTTGAATGAGGCGGAGGAATATCCTGAAAGTACAACTTAAGCAAGTCTTCAGAAAATTTGGAAGTAAACACGAATGTGCCATATAAACTGTGCACAGCAACAAAGAAGTTCAGTAAGGAAAGTCCCTCGCGTTTTAAAATCATAATCACATAGTTTCCTGCTTACTGGTCAGTGATTATTCTCTCTCATGCTGTGAAATAAAGACGACTTGCTAAACTTTAGTTTGTAAATATTTTGTTCTCATATAGTTGTATTTACATTGTCTACTTAAAAATACAAAATAGCTTAGGCCTGAATGTGATTTACAGGTTGACCACATTTTCGGTGATATTTTTCAGTCCAGCAGCGTTTCTACTCTTTTTCAGATATTTAACTGTTAAAACCGATTTGACTACCAGAGAACGAGAAAGTATCCCAAACCGATTCATCGCCAGATGTGTAATCGTAACGTGTATTCGATAGAAATTTACGAACTTTGCTTCCTTTCTTTAATTAAATGTAAACGCCTGCGGTTAGTATTAATTATTTTACTGGACGAGAGTTCGACATATCATCTAAACACTTGTAGTGTCGATGAAATATATCAAGCCAAGATCTAGCCAAATGTTGTGTGGGTGTGTAACGCAGTCGCACGTGAAGTGGGAAATCTACTAAAACAGTCGTCAGCCGAACAAATGACCATCGGCCAAGTGCAAGCGAGTAAGCCAGATGTAGCATACAGACATTGGCTATATAACACGAGTTTGTTAAGTCTCCAAAAAATATTTTCTTGGTACCAAGTTTAACTCTTAGCATATAGTTTCAAATATACTGATTTAGTTTTGACGTGCCATGAACCACAGTCTTAATTAGAATCACTGAATATTCACACATTGCTAACTAATTTTCGTAGATCACTATGTCAAAAGTGTTCCAACTTGGATGCGTGAAGAGCTACTTTCCTGCCACAAAAATTGTATAATTTATTCAACAGTTGACATATCAAACACCCCCCCTCCCACCTCCTCCTCGCATAACTGATTAACGAATGAACAGTAAATTCTAAAAACAACGACAACAGTTTCTCTTTGGTTTATAAAATTACGTTTAGAGTAAAAAAAAAACTCTAACATTAAAAAACACACAATCAACTTTATTTTAAAATTTGTATTTATTTTCTCTACTTTAGATACACATTTTGTTACTACAAATTAAATCTAGATTATTACTCAACAAATAATGAAAGGCGAAGGAAAAATAAAGAAACGATTTAAAAATGCACTTCAGTATACTTTTACTGGTTCTTATATAAAAAGTTAGGTTAACTCTCAAACATGCAATTTGCGAAAAATTTTCGAAATTACTACATTTTGACATTACTACATTTTTACATTACTGGATTTTGACATTACTACATTTTGACATTACTATATTTTGACATTACTACAGTTTCGTGTAGTAGGTACTACCTGTGTCTCATCCATTTCAAATACTGTCACTGTTAGAAAGAACACAACGTGAAATATGAAGTTATTTATTTATGAGCAATAAGTTTACAAATACTCTGACATTCTTGTTAGGAGAAGTGAGTTCGGCGTTCACATCATTAGAGAGATGGTTTCCGCCGAATGCCATGGACAAACTTTAAACCTGAGATTCGTATTTCTTCTGCGATATTTTTCTGTGATGTGTGCTTCCACACACAGCCAATTTTCCTGAAACATTTGAAAATATTCATTTTAAAAATTTATGAATAGTGAAAAATAACCAATAATTTCAAAAATAATGGCCATTAATGATCTAAACAACTACTTTGCAGTGATGTCAGAAAGCGTCTACTGCTTCAATAAGTAATAACTGATACAAAACATGCACATATACACACAAATCTGTATTGTCACTGTAATAATATTTCAAAAAATTTCATGGCAATGAAATACTTGAGAAGCAACGGACACGTATGGTTTATTGGTGAATTTATCTCGATTTAAGAAATTGTTTTAATTTTTAAAACTAAATGTCTGAAATGAGTATAGTAGACAACAGAATTCAGCAAAAATATTTTCGGAAAATTTAAATTTTAAGTTAAGTTTATGAACAATATTATTTCTGCTAAAGGTAGCAGTGCATTTCGCAGACAGTATAAATGTAAAAATAAATTTGGACACAATGTATTTAATGAGAATTGTATTTGAATGCCATATGCAATCTGTAAATGCCATGTATGAAAAATGCTATGACATAATACGTATTTAAATAATTATAATTGGGTAATCATATTAATTTTAATACTTAGTCACACTTTTCAGTGCCTCTGTTTGTGAAATGTTTCGTACCAGGTGCAAGAACGTTATTTAAATCGATTTTTTTCGCTCTTTAAAGATAGCAGTATTATAAAGAATAAATTATTCACATATCTATTAATTAACATAAATGTTTCCTAACGTGTAAGTGACACATGGAGTAATGTTTTAAATATAACGTAAATAAATATATTTTTTTTGCTGGAAATATCTTCTAAAACTGCTGACGAATAAAGCTACTACCGTATGTACGTAAGTAAGAAATTAAGCACACCAAGATTGAAATAAATCTAATTAATATTACAGGATATATAGCACATAACACTACAAAAATGACACCGCAGCTTCGAAAAGAAGACAATACTTAAAAAAAGTTCAGGTGGCATTCCATACTGCAGTTTGCATGCAAAATGTGGTGGGAATTATTTGAAACAATACTGTGATGTCATATTTAGTTAAAGTTTTAGACAATGTCTACATGAGATAAACTGTGAGTTAATATATTTAAGTTACACAATAATAACTGACAGCATGATAAAATGTTATTTGATTGGTTTGGTATTTCCATAGGTATTTTATGCATCACAGAGCAGTTTAAAGAAAATTAAGTTAACTGCATACAGTTACTTGATTCATACTCTCTGTATTGGTACCATTGGTGTGTTAATATCTCGGCATTGGTTTCGGTGATTTACGAAATATGTTTAACGGGTTTAATAATTAAAAATGTAGATTTTGAATACTTATAAAATACTTATATGGTCACCATTTTAAAAATGAATGCCTGAACTACTAAAATGATATCTGTTTAGGCTGGCCTGCCGAACAAATGCTACCTGTGCATGGTAAATTTGGTGGTAATCAGGCAAACATCCTGAGAAGTCTTATACATTCTTTATATTTATGGCGGCACTGTTTTCAAAATGGCAGTCCGGCCAAGTGACAATGTGTCTCATTTAATATTGACATCGACTGTCAAAACACCAGTTTTGTTCTAAATTGGTTGAATGGTCCTTAAGATATGGCATAATACCCAAGCGATTTAAATGATCACCATTTTGAAAATAACCCTTTTGCTTGGTCAGAAAGTATGAATGGGTGGCCTAACTAATTTCAGTAAGTGTACCGAGTTTGGTGAAATTCGTTTTCCGCGTTCAAAGAATTTCACGGGAGAACAGATAAAGAGATACGGGAGCTTGCGACTCCCCACACAGAAAGAATCGCGAAGCCTGCAATTCCTCTGGGGAAGCAGGCTGAAAATGACACACGCACCACAGTTTGTACAGTACTTTACACAGCCGAGAAGAATTTCCTTGGTTACCTCGGTAGTAAAAGCCTCGTGCGCGACAAAAGAAATTTTTTTTTTGCCCTCGCGGGGTTCAAGAAAATTCGTAGCGCCGTGAGATCTGCGACGTAGGAGCTGGGGGCTTGGACCGTGAAGGTTATCAGCGAAGTTTCAGTAAATACAAGTTTGCTTTTATACTTTTTAATTATTATTTGTAACATATGCTAAATAATACAATTGATAGAAAGTTATGCATGTGAAGTCAGTTTCGCCATTTCCCTCCTAGTACTTTATATTCAATGCGAGGGGAAACTTATAAAATGGGTGATTTCGCGCAACTATGCCCTTGAAAGTTTAACAAATGTTACGTTGCTAGAAAAAAAATGTATATACGCCAGTTTTGTACCTCTGGCGTTAGGCATTTTATCTGCTTCTCCGTGTCGCACTAGAACTCCTGCGCATGTGGGCGTCGGACGCGTGAACACTCCTAGTCATTCGGCCACCTAANCGTCGGACGCGTGAACACTCCTAGTCATTCGTCCACCTAAACCACTAAATATAAAATCCTGCCCATACTAGATTTGACAGGCGCAAAGAAACATAAATAAAACCATGGTTAGTAATGTGTTCAGTGAGACTAGCAGAGTTAGCGTTTTTCTGTGCATATCGCTAAGGGGACATTGCTAATTCGTAGCAATTTTATAACAGCAGAAACTCCTCTAATTTCCTCCATTCTTAGGATATGTTTAGGTCTCTGTTAATATATTTTTGACAGTAAATGTTTCCCGTTGCTACCCAAAATAACGACATGTCCTTTCACTGACCTGTCGGCCGACTAAATAAACCAAATAAATTATTTAAATCAACTGAACGTGATCCTTTGTACTTTGACTGTCGAGCACGTGAAAATATCACATATCGTTCCCGCTGCTGTCACCAAAATGCAATTAATACATTTTTGATTTTATTTTTTTTCCCCTGAAACCGAAATCGTCTATAATATGCCAGAAACTGCGGTCCGACAGAATCAGACAAACAAACCTGAAATGTTTACATCTGCCAACTCAAAAGGGAATTTTAAAGATATGGAAAAATTAACACGAAGTTGAGATTGTAACCGCAAACTGGATGTAATTGTATTTTATGCTAGGCGTGATGACACAACCTCAATCATTCATCAGGTTTCAACTATTTGATATATGCAGCAGGTGTAATATATTTTTTAAAATTTTTTTATTTTTAAGAATGACCCCGCGAATTTATGATACTTATTAATGAGATGATAGTACTATTACAAAACTGGAGTTATCACTAATTTGACACAAAATATTGATATATGTATAGGCCCATAGGGTTGGTGAACCAGTATTTGTTTACCTTTTTTAAAAATAAACTTTGTGGTATTTTATTTTATTTTTATCCTATTACAAGACCCGTCTGTCTTTCACAATACCTGTAAAAATAAAAGAAAATTGACTAAATTCTTAATATTTTATATTAACTTATACACAATTTCTTCTGCAATAAAATTATTAACACCGTGAGAATCCTCAACATTTTAAATAATTTTTTAATTATGATATACTCTCAAACGTTAACACTTTTTCATCACTAAAGAAAGAAAGGTACTGGTGTAAAATTAATTTCGGGTCTTCGCATCACTACGAATGACTTGCTAATTGGCGTAACAACTAAATTTAACCATGTGTCTGCCATTGCTGTTAACAGTTTATAATTTCTTAAAATATTTAAGGCTTAAATGAAATAAAAATGTTGCTGGTTCAGTGACGTGTTGGCTAGACTGCACGGCATCTGTATTCCTGAGTTTCAGCTGTTTGTTTGTTCATTAGCTCGTGCTCCAGTTTTACCCACGAACAAAACAACATGGATATACTACCATTATTTTTTGCATGTTAATTATTAATTCCTGCTGGGTGTGTCTAAATCCCGGTTTAGCCAATCGTAAACCGACTTAAAGGTACACGCGTATTCAGTTCCTTGCGTTTGTAACGGGGACAGAAATGACACAGCCCTTTACTCTAAACAAAGATTTGTTTCTTTTTTTGATTTACGTGTGACTTACGACTATTGAAAGTGCGTTGCAGCTATTTCATTGGTAGCAACTGTTCATGAAATTATGCGTTGTCTCTTCTAAAAACGACTTTCACCCTAAAAGTGCAGACGTTGTTGGACATTGTTTCCTCGCTGTAAGCACTTTATATATAGTCCATTCACGGTTCCTTCAGATGTTTTGAAACAAACCTCTGAAAAATCACCTTGTAAGTGAGTACAACCTAAGGCAAAAAAAGGGTTTTTTTCCAGTTCTCTAACCACTCCATGCATGAATTAGTGTATTGCTCTTATTATGCGTTTGACCTCGTTTAACTTTACGTCTATGGTATATTGTAAATCTACATAAAAATAATGACTAGACATTCGCGCCCTCGTCTTAGACACAAATAATATATGTACAAATGAGTTAACAATTCATATATTTGGCAATAAAATGTACATAAAACCATATGTAGAACTTTTGATATTCTTGATATTAGACTTGACAAATAGGCAAGAATTACAATAATTATNTTTATAACAGCAGAAACTCCTCTAATTTCCTCCATTCTTAGGATATGTTTAGGTCTCTGTTAATATATTTTTGACTGTAAATGTTTCCCGTTGCTACCCAAAATAACGACATGTCTTTTCACTGACCTGTCGGCCGACTAAATAAACCAAATAAAATATTTAATCAACTGAAAGTGATCCTTTGTATTTTGACTGTCGAGCACGTGAAAATATCACATATCGTTCCCGCTGCTGTCACCAAAATTCAATTAATACATTTTTGATTTTATTTTTTTTCCCCTGAAACCGAAATCGTCTATAATATGCCAGAAACTGCGGTCCGACAGAATCAGACAAACAAACCTGAAATATTTACATCTGCCAACTCAAAAGGGAATTTTAAAGATATGGAAAAATTAACACGAAGTTGATATTGTAACGAGAAACTGGATGGAATTGTATTTTATGCCAGGCGTGATGACACAACCTCAATAATTCATCAGGTTTAAACGTTTTGATATATGCAGCAGGTGTAAAATATTTTTATTATTTTTATTTTTAAGATTGGCCCCACGAATTTGTGATACTAATTAATGAGCTGAAAGTACTATTACAAAACTGAAGTTATAACTAATTTGACACAAAATATTGTTATATGTACATGCCCATAGAGTTTGTGAACCAGTATTTGTTTATCTTTTTTAAAAATAAACTTTGTGGTATTTTCTTTGATTTTTATCCTCTTACAAGTCCCGTCTGTCTTTCACAATACTCGTAAAAATAAAATAAAAAATTGACTAAATTCTTAATTTTTTATATTATTTTATACACAATTTCTTCTGCAATAAAATTATTAACACTGAGAATTCTCACAATTTCAAATAATGTTTTAATTATGTTATACTCTCAAACGTTTACACTTATTCATCACTAAAGAAAGAAAGGTTATTGTGTAAAATTGATTTCGGGTCTTCGTATCACTAAGAATGACTTGATAATTGGTGTAACAACTAAATCCAACCGTGTGTCTGCCATTGCTTTTAAAAGTTTATAATTTCTGGAAATATTTAAGGCTTAAATGAAATAAAAATGTTGCTGGTTCAGTGACGTGTTGGCTAGACTGCACGGCATCTGTATTCCTGAGTTTCAGCTGTTTGTTTGTTCATTAGCTACTGCTCCAGTTTTGCCCATGAACAAAACAACATGGATATACTACCATTATTTTTTGCATGTTAATTATTAATTCCTGCTGGGTGTGTCTAAATCCCGGTTTAGCCAATCGTAAACCGACTTAAAGGTACACGCGTATTCAGTTCCTTGCGTTTGTAACGGGGACAGAAATGACACAGCCCTTTACTCAAAACAAAGATTTGTTTCTTTTTTTGATTTACGTGTGACTTACGACTATTGAAAGTGCGTTGCAGCTATTTCATTGGTAGCAACTGTTCATGAAATTATGCGTTGTCTCTTCTAAAAACGACTTTCACCCTAAAAGTGCAGACGTTGTTGGGCATTGTTTCCTCGCTGTAAGCACTTTATATATAGTCCATTCACGGTTCCTTCAGATGCTTTGAAACAAACCTCTGAAAAATCACCTTGTAAGTGAGTACAACCTAAGGCAAAAAAAGGGTTTTTTCCAGTTCTCTAACCACTCCATGCATGAATTAGTGTATTGCTCTTATTATGCGTTTGACCTCGTTTAACTTTACGTCTATCGTATATTGTAAATCTACATAAAAATAATGACTAGACATTCGCGCCCTCGTCTTAGACACAAATAATATGTGTACAAATGAGTTAACAATTCATATATTTGGCAATGAAATATACATAAAACCATATGTAGAACTTTTGATATTCTTGATATTAGACTTGACAAATAGGCAAGAATTACAATAATTATTTTCTTATAAAATGATTAAAAAACAACATAATTTAGGAACTTGCTCTCAAAAGGAATAATTCAATCTGAATAAGGTTTATTTGAAATATTTATAATTGCTAAAACAATTAAAGAAATTAATTGATTAGAACGACTGTTGGAGCAATAAGAAAGGAGGGCAGCTGTATGATGTAACACATTAAACATTATTATAAAAAATAATATATAATAGATTGAGATTTCGGTGGAGGCAGTCAAACGACCCGTCAAAATACCTACCGAATAAAAAGCTACTGAATAAGCACATTTAAAAACGTAGACTTTAGAAAGAAGAAGGGAGACGGGCATAAGGGAATCGAGAATAGGCGCCTGGCGCCGGCCGGCCGTCAAGTTGTGACGTCACCCAACCGTCATCTTGGACGTCGATGACATTGACCTCGACCTTGACTATTGAAATTGACCCCATGCACGTAACCTTAAATGACCTTGAACCCAATAAATCCAAAAAATATAAAAACTTAATTATTTTTTTTAATTATAAAAAATTATTATTAAAAACTTTGTTAAAAAAATTATAATTTCAAAATTTATTTTAAAAACGTATAGTTACAGAGGTCCCTCCACCAAAAGTGCCAATTTTTTTATTGGTTATTTAATCTGTCAATTACGCGTATTCGCTCGACCCCTTCCACGCCATGTCACATCTACTGTCCATTTATTTTTAGTATCACCCAATAGAGTGCATTGGTAACATGTCTGAAGCACCAGTATCGACAAGAGTGCTATCGAACTATGCTGAATGGCGAGGAGGTAATGTAAATCGTCATATTTAATTTTTTTGATTTATTCTTAAATTTAAGTATTTTTATTTAAAATAATTTTTATGTAAAGCGGAGGTTTTTTTAATAAACAAAACGCAACATATTATTAAAAAAACTATATTTTTATTTTGTAATTTACAATATGAGAAAACACATATACAATGGTACATTAATTGCAATCTTCGGTGTTCTCCGCTCAATGTCCGCTTCAGAGATCTAGGAATTGAACCGGGTAGGAAAACCCCACCACTTGACGTACGCCCTTCCGTTACGTCGTTTCAGCACATTTTCGACCAAATACACATCTGGAAACTGTAGGATGGATCTCTTCTGTGTAGAAACTACAGTGGATGGGAAAATTATTCAGATCCTCGAGAAAGTAGGTGTGCTCGGAGCATAGTTGCGTATACGTCGCACTCGAAAGAGTTCGGGGCTCCAATTCGCCGTAAACCCTTTCTCGAAGATGCTTTTCTGTTAGGAGATACGCACCAGGTCGCCAACCTTGGCTGTACGCTTGCGTGGGTCCCGTCTTTTCACATCAGTGTACAAGGTTCGAAGCAGGAAATCGTCTTTGATGTCTTCGGACTTCATGCGAGTGGTAGAATGAACGGTAGGATTATACTCGCGGACGAGTTTCGGCAGTAGTGTCAGCCACTTATAGTTCCCATTCGCAGTGAAATGTCTCCTTCAGAGACCTGGGAAAACACTCGACGATAGAAGCTTGGAGATTGTTGTTCGTGGGATAATGATTTATGTTATGTTTCTTCATCAGGGTATTGAACTTTGCATTGTAAAATGCCTTACCCTGGTCGGTTTGTAGATTAGTCGGGATGCGTCCTTCGGGCAATATGTTAGTCATGGCCTCAGTGACATCACGTGCATTCTTCGACATGACAGGTATGGTCCAGGTGAATTTGCATTGGTGACTATCAACATTTATTTGTAGCCCTTGTTGGCCCGAGCATATGGTATCATCTCGACGAGGTTGGCTTGAAATATATCGTTCATCCCACTTATCACGATGTTGCGGTAGTGGTAATTGCATCTCGCAGATGCGTGCAGTTTATTGGCGTTTCCCAATCGACTCATTCTATGTAGCCTCCCTCTTTGAATTCTTCGACGATTGAAATCATCTCGTTAGTGTGGGAGTAATTTCCAACCATTTGCAAAGCGAGAAGTAATCGGCATTCTTGTCGTCGTCTATCTTCTTTAAACCTTCGCCGCTTCTCAGTGCTAGGCCGTTGAAGAGGTCTGTGAGAATGTCGATTTTTTTCGTGATCTTCATCCTTATAAACATCTCTATCAGGATCGTTATCTTCATAAAGTGCGTGTGTGAGTACGAGCAAAGTCTTGTATTCCAACCGGTCGGATTCTGTAAACTCCCTTGGCTCCTTGCGAAACAGAAGTTTATATAGCCCAGGGGTTCCACGTGTCTTGTAATCGCCTACTCGGATAATCCCACCGGATATAAACATTATTCCGTCAGCACTGAGGAACCGTTATGGCAAAATTTGCATTGAAATTACATTCTTGAAGTTTTCATATTGCAGGTCGTTATTTCATGTCGACGCACACTGCGCAGAGATGCAAATTCTTTACCACAGAAACGACAAAGAAGATGCATCGTTATCATTTTACTTCAGTACCGTCCCGAGTCTAGAACGATACAAAACAGAAACGCATGAAAGGACAGTATTTATACGTTTCTCGCTCAGTTCACCGCGATGTCTTGAAGAAGTAAGACTGTAGATGTAAGCGGGATCATCGATATGCTGATCAACAATCTACCGTTCAAGCTGCACATCCCAGGATACAGGTTACGCAGGCAGGGAACCAAGCTAGCTAAAAGACTGTCACGCAACGAGACAGACAAACATGCCCTGGACGAAGCGTGCAAGCAGCACGACATCGCCTATTCCCAGCACAAGGATCTGCAAGCTAGGCACCAGGCAGACAAAATAAAATAATTGCACAGAAGGCTGACGAAATAAGAAAATCATCAGACACCGGATTTGGAGAGAAAATAGCCGCGTGGGGTGTATCAAACGTAATGCAGACCAAGGTGATGATGGGCATGGGTGATAAGAGCAAGAGAAAGGCACAAGTTTAAATGGGAACAGGTACAGAGAGCAAGAGAAAGGCACAAGTGTAACTAAAAGCAGTGACAAAAGGAAGAAAGGCATGCATGGGTAAGAAAACATACTGACGCCTCCATCGATTCACTATTTTAAAGTAATATTTTATTTCAGATCTTAACTGATATTTTCACGTAAAGGAGGCTTTAAAGGGCCTGAAACGCTGCCCTTCTTTATTCAAATTGCTCCTCTAAATACCTTGAATTTGTCTAGTCATCAAAGTAACTATTTGTATTTTGAAACGTTTTAATATTGCTCCGCTCGTTTTTTCAATTAAATATTTATTGTTTATTTTGGAGTAACGTAATACTTTTGGATAAGCAATTGCGCAGCAATATAATCTTTTTGTATGAGTGTTTGAAGTACTAGTCAACAGAGTTCCTTTTTGATATTTCTAAGTAACGTTTTACGCTACTTAGCTTGTTTTCCAGGTTAATATTTATTGTACTTGAGTTATGCAGGACTTTGAAATGGCAATTTAATGTAACTGTGTAAATATTTTAATCTACATTTTTTTGCGTTGTGAGCCCTTGCCGTTTAGAATTTTACGTGTCATATTTTTAGTAAATGTTCAATGCAAATTTTCAATCCTTATGTGCTGCTAACTTGTAAAATATTCTGAAATTACAGAGATTGAAAGCGACATCGTCTTTGTATTATTAGTGTTATGGCGCAAACTAGTTGGGTATATGGGGTACTTTTGGAATTTTCGCTTTAAAAACATAAACGATCAAGAAATACCAAGAATCCAATATGATAGAAAAAGGTTCCACTTAAGGGTTCCTTCTGGCAAGGCCGCTGAACAGCGAGTAGAGCTATAAATACAAACATATTACTAACGAAACGTTTCTACATGCGTAAAACATGTCTAGTTACAAATATCATTTTTTTAAAATTCAGTTCTTGTGATATGTTTCAGTTTTATATTTTCGTTTGCAATACATATTTTTTGAAAGTGAAAACGTCTGAAACTGGCATTTCAACAATCATTTTTAGGCATGAAGAACGCACCTNGCATGCATGGGTAAGAAAACATACTGACGCCTCCATCGATTCACTATTTTAAAGTAATATTTTATTTCAGATCTTAACTGATATTTTCACGTAAAGGAGGCTTTAAAGGGCCTGAAACGCTGCCCTTCTTTATTCAAATTGCTCCTCTAAATACCTTGAATTTGTCTAGTCATCAAAGTAACTATTTGTATTTTGAAACGTTTTAATATTGCTCCGCTCGTTTTTTCAATTAAATATTTATTGTTTATTTTGGAGTAACGTAATACTTTTGGATAAGCAATTGCGCAGCAATATAATCTTTTTGTATGAGTGTTTGAAGTACTAGTCAACAGAGTTCCTTTTTGATATTTCTAAGTAACGTTTTACGCTACTTAGCTTGTTTTCCAGGTTAATATTTATTGTACTTGAGTNTTCCTTTTTGATATTTCTAAGTAACGTTTTACGCTACTTAGCTTGTTTTCCAGGTTAATATTTATTGTACTTGAGCTATGCAGGACTTTGAAATGGCAATTTAATGTAACTGTGTAAATATTTTAATCTACATTTTTTTGCGTTGTGAGCCCTTGCCGTTTAGAATTTTACGTGTCATATTTTTAGTAAATGTTCAATGCAAATTTTCAATCCTTATGTGCTGCTAACTTGTGAAATATTCTGAAATTACAGAGATTGAAAGTGACATCGTCTTTGTATTATTAGTGTTATGGCACNGAAAGTGACATCGTCTTTGTATTATTAGTGTTATGGCACAAACTAGTTGGGTATATGGGGTACTTTTGGAATTTTCGCTTTAAAAACATAAACGATCAAGAAATACCAAGAATCCAATATGATAGAAAAAGGTTCCACTTAAGGGTTCCTTCTGGCAAGGCCGCTGAACAGCGAGTAGAGCTATAAATACAAACATATTACTAACAAAACTTTTCTACATGCGTAAAACCTGTCTAATTACAAATATCATTTTTTTAAAATTCAGTTCTTGTGATATGTTTCAGTTTTATATTTTCGTTTGTAATACATATTTTTTGAAAGTGAAAACGTCTGAAACTGGCATTTCAACAATCATTTTTAGGCATGAAGAACGCACCTNAATACATATTTTTTGAAAGTGAAAACGTCTGAAACTGGCATTTCAACAATCATTTTTAGGCATGAAGAACGCACCTGTGCAGGATATCTAAAGCTCCTTGCTGCATGCTTTTCTCTTCAGTGCTACACCATGAAATTACATTAACCACTGAGAATCTCTAGGGGCGAGTTGCCGACGTGAATAGTGCACTCAATTTAATTGCCTTGCTCATAGAGGCGATGAGACAAGTGATGGACGTACCTGGTTCGCTCGTATCTGCATCATGGTTTTAGACCTCAGACACACACAAAACCTTCAGCCAGGTGAGACACTCAAGATATTTTGGATTAACAATCAACGAAAACGTCCAAACACGGAAACGCTGCACTAGGGTGGAGTGCAACATCATTTTGAAAGTTCGCCGAATATGACGCATCCAGATTACGATGTCGGTAGTAATCCCAGCCAGGGGTAGTGTTAGCCTCCTCCCCTACGGTAGGCTGGTGTAGCCAGAGAGCAGGAAGGGCTGTCGTGGTTCGTCGAGGTACGGCAAACAGGTGATTGATTTAAGACCCCTTAAGTTAGATGACCAGGATATTTCTGATATTTAGATAATTGTATGTGGGCTTCTCTAGCATGGCATTCACGCTTAGATGTAACTTTTTTCATTGTTGTTTTAAGCAGAATAATTATTGAGTTTTGCTAGAAGTAAAATTTTGTTCTGTCNGCAGAATAATTATTGAGTTTTGCTAGAAGTAAAATTTTGTTCTGTCCAGGTAACTGTTTAGAAGTGGTGACAAGAAAGTTGAGTTTAATTGTTTTGGAAAGCTTTACACACTAAATTGTACATTTAGTGATGAGAATCAGCTGCCTTGTTTTATGTTCGAGAACCCTACGCGTAAGTACAGCCCCGAGTATTTCGTGAATTCATTCTGAGGCGAGGTAGACTTCAAACACTTGTTGCTTTCTCCTGCCACCGTGATTGGCCCGCAGTTGTTTATACACGCCCCGTTTAACTGTGAGCCAGTGATAAGCAGGAAGACGTAGTGCGAGTGATCTTTGAACAGTGCTGTACGAAGTCCTCACTTGGTCGCAGAAACCAACAAGCAGACGAAAGTGTCTCGAGTGTGTAGAGGACTGTAAAGCCTAGCCTGCTGTAACATCAATCCGCGAAATACTCGAGGCTCTACGCGTAAGTTAAGGTGTAGATTAAGAGTAGAAATTTTAACTAAGGCCATCTCTCCCCCCCCCCAATCCACAGAGGAATTCTTTGATGAATGAATGGAACTGAATAGCGAGTTGCCTTGTTTTCGGAAACTCTCCTTTTATTTAGCTATGTTTGTGTACTATCTGAGTTGTACTTTAAAACGCCCCCACATATGTATGCTACGGTACGGGTTGCATATAGAGAAATGAGCAAGGGAAGCGCCTGTACCGTGACAATATTTTGCATGTAAGCTATTTCTTTCCAACACACCTATTTTCTCACTGTCTCTATTTATATCAATTATAAATTAAAGAGTTATAATCATTTACGGATTAACTATAGGTAAATTTTCTATTTAACCAAAATTTAAATACTTTCATGTTAACACAAGTATAAAACTCGTGTTATGCATGACATATTTCGGATACAGTCAAACACGTCATACATGAGGTGATTTTTCGAAGCGTTCATTATAAAAAAAAAAGGCGAAGATACTGCGAAGAGACTATACGCGATGATGTAGTGTGGCAGGTCTTCAACCAAAAATTATCTCGCCCTCGGGAAGGGACACGAATTCTCAGAATGTGACCTNTGATGTAGTGTGGCAGGTCTTCAACCAAAAATTATCTCGCCCTCGGGAAGGGACACGAATTCTCAGAATGTGACCTGCCCCGTTTCCAGCCAATAACATTCCCCCGGCGCCGCATGTGCACGGAATCCGCTTCCTGTTCCGAAACCCTAGACCGCAGGCATGGCGTTTCCTCGTTCCGGTGAGATAAATGACGTGTGCAGCGCGGCATCTGAACCAGAAATGAGTTATGTGACAGGCCGCAGGGGGCATGTGCGCCCCAGATTTCTTAGCCGCTTTCCGACCCGACCATTTTCTCGCGCATGCGTATCCCTGACTTCGGGGGGCCGCAGCGGCTCAGCGGCTAGAGCACCCGCCTCCCACCCAGGAGAACCGGGTACGATTTCCGGCGGTTTAACCCCCGGATTCTCGCACGTGGGAATCGTGACGGACGATGCCACTGGTCAGCGAGTTTTTTTTCGGGCTTCTCCCGTTTCCCCCGCACTTGTATTCCGGCGTTGCCTTATTCTCACCTCGCTACACCCTCATCGGCTCTCAAGTCCCCCAGATCTTTCTACACCGCGTATCCACAACTTCTACGCTGAAGACAGTCGTGTGAACCCCTGGCATACGAACAACCATGTTATTTCCTTATTCTAAAATAAAATTGTTGCTTACTAGCAATAACGGAATAAGAGTGTAACTATTATACACTATTGTATCCTGCGCCTTCTGCATGCACCATAAAATTAATTAATAAGTTAAAATTAGTGTCTGGCAGATTGAAATCAAACAAGCCTGATGCCAGCAGTTTCGGCCTCCCGGAATTTTAAATTTGTCATTTTGTGGATGGCAGATTCGAATTAAACATTTTCCGCACGCGGACTCCACCCGCAAGTGGTTTGATGTCAACAGAAATTGTGTTCGGAGAAATGAAATTATACAACGTTTATTTACCGCGGCTGCGTCCATTCCGTATTTGAATTCATCATTTAATTTGGTTTGTGACAGCGTTAAATTAAACAAAAATATTCCCCGCGCCTAGGTCTGTCAAACATATGCATTTCTCAAATGCAAGTAGTAAGGTAACCCGAAACCTACTAACTGACAGGTATCAAAAAATATAATATTAGACTTTGAGTACCTCTTAAAAGCACTTAAAGTTAATTCAATGCTACGAAAGAAATAAAATTTCCTTAACACTACGGATCATCTCATTATTATCATAGTTTTGGACTATACACATCGTTGTTAAACAAACCATATAATGAACAGNACACTACGGATCATCTCATTATTATCATAGTTTTGGACTATACACATCGTTGTTAAACAAACCATATAATGAACAATAATTTAAATATGTAGAGCAATCCAACAATTATATTTTTATAAAAATCATTCACGTGAAGAGAAAATAAGGTTCATCTTGCTGCTTGCTCAATGGCATACATAATAAATATTTCATGCATAAAAATTTATTAATGGCCAATCATTAAGAAATAGTTCAATGTTACGATCCTAATTCAAAGAATGGCCCGCACTTTAATTTAGATTAATTACCTAACCATCCAATAAATCTATTTTTGGACATAACAAGCATTTATTTTCTAAAGCTTCTAGTTATGTATTTCTTGAATCTGGTTCATTTAATAAGAATTTTTCTTTCTTTATCCCCTTTGTTGCTGGGGAGCATTTTATGCTAGCGAGAGTAGTAGTGGGGGAGGGAGAGACCGATATCTACTGCAGTGTGCTGCTGTCATTGACATTGTCTGTTCATGATTACTTCCAACTTTTCTGAAGCCCAGCTGAAGTTCTGCCTTTAGGCTCTCTATGCTTTTGTCTGATGCAAACAAAGATTACGCAAGTCTAGAAAATTACACAAAAGGCTCAACGCACCGCAGCATTCGTGCGCATTTAGTTTAATAATATTTTGCACGATAACTATTTCTTACTAGGCATAACGAACGCACCAATTTTCTCCTTGTTTGTATTAGTTTCGATTATAAATGAAACATAATAACTCTATATATAATATAAGTAATTTTTAATTTGACGAAAATAAGATACTTTTGTGTTAACAGGAGTATAAAACGCTTGTTATACATGACATAGGGAAATACTAAACACGTCACGCATGGAGTGATTTTTCAAAGGTTTAATTCAAAAAAGTGTGAAGATACCGTGAATAGACTATAGTGACATCCGCAAGGTACCAAACCATTCTCACTGAAAAAAAAAACAGTTTTGTGGTGACCAAAAAAATTTTGTTGGCAACCACAAAATAATTTTGTCAATATAGACATGACAAAATAATTTGTGGTTCCAACAAAATCATTTTGTAATTCCAGTGTTTGTTGGAAACTACAAAATGACGTTTTGTTGTCACCAATAAATTCAGTGTGTTTGTAGGCAATAATGTGTTCGTTAGTCGCAGCGAAAATGTTACGATGATAGCAGCAATACTGGTTAGTGAGGTTCTCAAAGGTGTTTTGCGGGTTTAGAGATTTTGTAGGTTGGTATGGTCTAACAACAATTATACACTAGATTCACAGTCGTCATAACTGGGATTTGAACCTTGGACATCCCAACTGGGAGCTACGCTACCTTTCTCAACGTCAAAGCGTTGTCTTCAGCATGTATATAATTTATCTTTAATAAGTGGCACACACGACAAGGCTTGCACACTTCACCTCATGGAAAGTTAATTTTTTTGGAATCATTTACGTCTAACATTTACTTACTTGGAATAAAGGAATGTTATAATCCTTTCATAAGTACTTAAGAATATCCCTCATGAATTAGTTCGTAGCCTGATGCCAAGTACCGAACACAGGCAAATATGGTGTCGTCGTTGCCAGACGTTTTGCCACTTCGAATATGCCAGAGCGCATGCGCAGAATATAACGGATGTAGTTTTGCAATCGCAGCAAAATGTTTTACTGTGGATAGCGTGAGGTTTTCTAAGGGTACCACCCGAATGATTGTGAGAATAATTCCTGAGAATAAACCCACACTCAGCTCGGTGGAGAAGTGAACAACACACTTGTGAAGTAGTACCACAAGGAGTAGACGTAGAAACTGTGCGGCTCTGCTGCCCAGCTCTGCGCTTGGGTATAGGAACAAGGAATTGGTGCTGTGCGTTGCCCCTCCAACCCCCCCCCCTTTTTCAAGGTCAGGTGGTGACAACGAATTGGGGCAGTAAGTAAACCTAGTTTGCCAACTAGTGTGTTGCTACAAGTCCTTCGATTGGCAAAGAGGGCATTGCAAATAAAGGATAAAGACAGCACCGGGTGGGACAGTGGTTTACAACCACTAGCCCCAGCCAAAAGGCTCAGTCCTCAGAGGCTGCGACCTCACGATAGAAAACGGCACTAAAAGAAACTCGGTACAGTGTGTACCAGTGACAACCAGTTAAGACATACACGGTGCCAATAGCAGAAATAGAGCTGTTTTTGAGTACTCGTACTCAAAAAGCAGGAATAGCAAAATATAAAGCTTTCTATTACCTCAAGAGATTGCTAGACATTGAAACGGCATGGGCTCAACTGCTTCCTCCTACTAAGGAGGAGCAGGACTGGATAAGGAAGATCCTTCCCCTGGTATGGGGGCAGGAGGTCAAGGTCATGATCCAGGTCGTGATTGACAGTTTCCAGAGGATTGTTGGCGNCTTCCCCTGGTATGGGGGCAGGAGGTCAAGGTCATGATCCAGGTCGTGATTGACAGTTTCCAGAGGATTGTTGGCGAGGGCGACGCCAGCACCTCTGAGGAGACAGAAACAGATGATACTGTTACAGAAAGTAACGAGGTAAGGGAGCAATCCCAAGAAAAGAGCACAGAGGAAGAGGCATACGAGAACATACATACTGAATCCTCACGGGAATTAGAGGAAATCACGGAATTTTTAACGGATGAGAGAAAGAAGATAACAAAAAAGTGTGGGAACTTTGTGTTACCCAGGGTACTGAGGCTCAAAGCCCTGCAAGATATGCAGGTGCTTAAGAATGCGACTCTCCAATGCAGAGAACAAGAGACTGAAGGAAAAGGTAAATATACTCGAGAAGTACACCCCGAGAGGGATCAGCAAAGTCCAGGGGACCACAACCAAGCCCCTTACGTTCTCAGAAATAATAAAAGAACAGAAGGAGAACAACGGAAAGGAGCCAGAAGTACCTAAACAGACAGAGGATTGGCAAGTAGTCCAAGAGAGACGACTTACTGCCAGAATAACGATCCTGATATATCCTAAGGAGGGAGACGGAAAATCCAAGGAAACTAAAAGGAAAATGCTAAAGTCTCTGGACCCAGTGAAGGAGCACCTCCGGGTGCAAAACGTTCGGTCGGTGGGAAAGGGCATGATTTTGCTTGAATCTGAGGATGAGGAAACTCTTCTGAAGCACAAGAATTCTCAAAGGACGGAGGAACTCGGCCTTAGGGTTGAGGACCCGAAAGGAAGGGGACCCCAAGATAATAGTATTCGTTGTACCAAGGGAGTACGAAACCCCTGATTTTCTGGCTGTCTTTTGCGATCAGAACTTCAGGGAGGACCAGATAGGGAAGGAGGAGTTCCTCAGGAATGCCTCCATAAGATTCTGTACTGGCCCACGAAGTGTAAAGGACAAGGTGAACTTAGTCCTGGGACTACTCCAGCCCTCCGATGGATGCTAGTGTCCGAGGAATTCCTTTATGTGGGGTTCCAGAGATGCAAAGTAAGGGAATAGCTCATGCCCGTGAGGTGTTACAAATGCCAAGGATATGGACGCAATACGGAAAGATGTAAAGGGAATCAGGCCTGTGCTAGCTGCGCTGACACGGGACATAAATACAGTGAATTATCCAAAAAGGACGAGGCAGTTGAATGTTTTAACTGCCTCAAAGAAAAGAAAAAGGATATCAATCACAGGGTAGGTATATCTGACTGCCCCGTAAACCAGCGTATGCTGGCGCTGGAATTTGACAGAACCCAGTATGTCTGAGACACATGCACCGCTAGGGATTGGGCAAATCAACCTGCAGATGGCAGCAGTTTCAACAATGGAACTGCATAGAATTAGACAGGAGTCACAACTGGAGCTGGTATTGATGCAGGAGCCCTACCTGCTCAATGGGAAAATACTGAGTCTTCAAGATAGGTTCGTTTCGGTTGGGGAAAACCCAATGGCAGGAATCTGGGTAAGAAACCCCGAGATATNCTGAGTCTTCAAGATAGGTTCGTTTCGGTTGGGGAAAACCCAATGGCAGGAATCTGGGTAAGAAACCCCGAGATAGACTATATCCCACTAGAAGCTCTATCAAACATACATCATGTGTGTCTGAAACTGGAAATGTGAGGCGGGAGGTTGACAATTGTATCATCCTACTTCCAACCCTGTGACCTACTTGAACATCATCTCTCCCAGTGGGATTTGATTGTTCAAAGAGCAAAGACACAGAACATCATCATTGGTGCACATTATTGCCAAGTCAGAACATTGGAATTCCTCAAGGATGGACGGCCTAGGATAGGAGGTGAACAAGTACCTGATCGAGAAAAATCTGCAGGTTGCGAATACACCAGGTCACCAGGCGACCTTCTGGTCGTCAGTCCATGATACAGAATCGTATATGGACTTAACCGTAGCGACAGTGCATGCTCTCGGACGTATCAGGGACTGGAGAGTTTCAGATGAGCTTGATTCAGACAATAAAATAATCTTGTTTACCATCTGGTGAAATTGAAGTAAAGGAAACAGACCGGCCAGGACCAGGTTCGTGACAGTGAAAGCCAATTGGGCCCTCTTCAACAAAGTACTGCTAAGGAAGGGAGAGAAATATAGGCATGACCACGAGACCATGTCTATAAACGAAAGAGCTCAAAGTCTTGTAAGGGTGATAATGGACGTCTGTAAGAAAGCAATTCCCCAGGTATCCAGGAAAGTACCCTATCATCCCTGGTGGGATGATGAGCTTGAACTGCTTCGCAGAAATGGGAAGCGCTTGAGGAAGCAGTTCAAGAGTGTGTATGAACCACAGCAAAGACTAAGAGCAGTGCAGTGATACAATGTCCTGAGGGGCGAATATCGGCGTAAAATCAGAAAGAAAAGACAACAAGCATGGAGAGAGATTGTTATGGATAGGGGAAACGAGGACCCTTGAGGCCTGGTCTACCGGATGGTGACAGGTAAAGGGCCATGCTCAGAGGAGCTGCCAGCCCTGGAGCATGATGGACAGCTACTGCAATCCTTTGAGGAAAACGCCAGACACTTGATGAAAGACTTGTTGCCTGACGATGACCGAATAGGAGAAACAGAGTACCCTCAAGAACTGAGAACTACCATGGAGATGGAGATCAATACCGAGGACACAGCACCTTTTTCTCTGGTGGAGTTAAATCTAATTATCCGCACGATAAAACTGAAGAAGGCACCAGGTCTAGAGAGACTGATAAGGGAAATGCTCCTCCGAGCATATCCAAGAATGAGAACCGAGTTGCTCAAACTGTTTAACCAATGCCTGGAAATTTGTAGTTTCCCAGGATGCTGGAAGCAAGGTCTTCTGAAAATCATCTATAAGGTAGCAGGGAAAAACCCCAGATTAGCCAAATCCTACAGGCCCATTACATTTGTATCTATAATGGGCAAAGTGCTTGAGTGCCTGGTGAACAGGAGACTTATGGAATACCTTGACATAGTCCAAGGTATCCATGCCAAGCAGTACGGATTTACAAAAGGAAAGAGCACCAAGAAGGCAATTATTGACATGGTTAACCAGGTAAGACAGCATGAAGAGAATTACGTCATAGGTATCTCCTTGGATATCTCGGGGGGCGTTTGACGATGCATGGTGGCCCCAGATCCTGTGGTAATTAAGATTACTGAAATGCTCAAGGAATATCTTTAATGTAATTAAGGATTTCCTGAAAGAAAGAGCATGCTAAATACACCTAGGGGGACACAGAGAAGAAAAGGTGTTCAACAAAGGATGTCCACAGGGGTTTGTACTTGGTCNACAAGCAGTACGGATTTACAAAGGGAAAGAGCACCAAGAAGGCAATTATTGACATGGTTAACCAGGTAAGACAGCATGAAGAGAATTACATCATAGGTATCTCCTTGGATATCTCGGGGGGCGTTTGACAATGCATGGTGGCCCCAGATCCTGTGGTAATTAAGATTACTGAAATGCTCAAGGAATATCTTTAATGTAATTAAGGATTTCCTGAAAGAAAGAGCATGCTAAATACACCTAGGGGGACACAGAGAAGAAAAGGTGTTCAACAAAGGATGTCCACAGGGGTTTGTACTTGGTCTCATACTGTGGAACATTATCTTTAAGGGATTGCTGACGCTGAACCTCCCGGATGGCTGCATGATCTACGGATACGTTGATGACGGTCTGCTGTTAATACCAGCAAGGCCACGGCGAGAACTGTAGGCAGAAACAGAAAGTTCCCTGGGTACAATACCAACCTGAGCATAGAACTTCAAATTGGAGTTCTCTGGAGAAAAGATGAATGGGATATTACTGAAAGGAAACCACCAGAGAAAGCCAGTGATAAGATTCGAAGGACGGGTTGTAAAACTCGTGCAGAAAATGAAGTATCTTGGAGTGATACTGCAGACTCGTCTCACGTTCCACGGACACATCNCTGACGCTGAACCTCCCGGATGGCTGCATGATCTACGGATACGTTGATGACGGTCTGCTGTTAATACCAGCAAGGTCACGGCGAGAACTGTAGGCAGAAACGGAAAGTTCCCTGGGTACAATACCAACCTGAGCATAGAACTTCAAATTGGAGTTCTCTGGAGAAAAGATGAATGGGATATTACTGAAAGGAAACCACCAGAGAAAGCCAGTGATAAGATTCGAAGGACAGGTTGTAAAACTCGTGCAGAAAATGAAGTATCTTGGAGTGATACTGCAGACTCGTCTCACGTTCCACGGACACATCNGGTTGTAAAACTCGTGCAGAAAATGAAGTATCTTGGAGTGATACTGCAGACTCGTCTCACGTTCCACGGACACATCAGATATGCCGTGAACAAAGCCGTTGTGATGTTCCAGAATCTCAGGGCTGTAGCTCCTGCGAATTGGGGTCTCGGCTACCACACACTGAAACTAATGTACAGAAGTGTCTTTCTGCCTGTGGTTATGTACGCCTGTGGCGTATGGTACCTGGAGGTTAGCAAGGCCCATGTAATGCGCAAGGTGATCAGTGCACAAAGAGCAGCTCTTCTGGGTATTACCAAGGCTTATAGAACAACTTCAAACGATGCCCTGCAAGTCCTTGCAAGTGAACTCCCATTGGATCTCTTAATAACGCAGAGAGGACTAATTAGTAGAGGAAGATGGGTGGATCCAATTCCCCCAGAGGACATGAAGGCACTTCAGGGGAAAACCCTGGATGTCTGGCAAGACTAGTGGGAGGCATCTGAAAAAGGGAGACAAACATATGACATATTTCCAGATGTCCGGTTTAGACTGCGCATGAGGTGGCTTAGTATAGTTCACTATAGTGCGCAGTTCCTGACCGGGCATGGAAATTTCAAGGCAAAGTTGTTCTCAATGGGCCTGGTACAAGATCCAGACTGTGTGGTGTGTGGGGTGCCTGACACCTCCACTCACCTCCTGTATGACTGTCCGAAAATTTAAGATCTCTGGATCGCCTTTGAGGGCAGTCATGGACCGCTAAATCTCCAGGACATGAATAGGGATAAGATTCTGGCCTCTCTAGTGCTAGAATATCTAACAAAGACAGGTGAGAGAAACGAAGATTTCGACGTGTAGCGGCTGAGCCAAATTCTGAGCCAGAGCATTGGGGAGGAAAGGGATGATATAGAAAACGAAAATGTCTGAACACAGTAGTGGTACTGGAAGAACACTACTTCCCAGTAGTGGTACTGGAAGAACACGAACAAGATCGCCCCCCTCCCCCTCGCCAAACAACTGAACCACCAGCATCACCAGAAATAATCACGAAACAGACCCAAATCCCTAGGATGACTGGCACTGTCTTGTATTTGATAGAGCCAGAAGAGGAAACTACACCAGATGTGACGACCCAACTGGCTCAGGAAAATCCAGAGAGGCCAAATGATGGATGGCCGTGCTCCTAAGGAACCAGAAGAGAAGAGCAGTNCAACTGGCTCAGGAAAATCCAGAGAGGCCAAATGATGGATGGCCGTGCTCCTAAGGAACCAGAAGAGAAGAGCAGTCTGCGCTCTAGGAAGGCAAAGGGAGCCTGAGGAGAGAAGCAGGAATGAAGACATGAACGTAAGAAATAAAAGGGAAATCTCTCTGCTTAAGGCAAGGGTAAGGAGAAACGAAAAGTTACCTTTCTCCGAGAGAGTTGTTACCATAGAATGGCCATCCAATAAGAACTGAATGGACATTGGAGTGCAGGCCTGGCCCCTAGAAGCCCACCTGAAGGAACCCTGGGAACTCTATGATGAGGTCACGCGAGGTACTCAGGTTTCAAAACTGGAGGAACCCACCATCCCGATGGTAGCAGTGGCTCTGCTTGTAATATCAATGGATGNGCACTGTCTTGTATTTGATAGAGCCAGAAGAGGAAACTACACCAGATGTGACGACCCAACTGGCTCAGGAAAATCCAGAGAGGCCAAATGATGGATGGCCGTGCTCCTAAGGAACCAGAAGAGAAGAGCAGTTTGTGCTCTAGGAAGGCAAAGGGAGCCTGAGGAGAGAGGCAGGAATGAAGACATGAACGTAAGAAATAAAAGGGAAATCTCTCTGCTTAAGGCAAGGGTAAGGAGAAACGAAAAGTTACCTTTCTCCGAGAGAGTTGTTACCATAGAATGGCCATCCAATAAGAACTAAATGGACATTGGAGTGCAGGCCTGGCCCCTAGAAGCCCACCTGAAGGAACCCTGGGAACTCTATGATGAGGTCACGCGAGGTACTCAGGTTTCAAAACTGGAGGAACCCACCATCCCGATGGTAGCAGTGGCTCTGCTTGTAATATCAATGGATGGGGGAGAGAAGATCCTTTTCCCCCACATGGAATGCATGGACAGGCTCACCGTCGCCCAGGTGGGTCTGCCCACAAACAAGGAGGCACTCTTGAGTTTGCTCAAGGAGTGCTTCTGGAGGCATTCGACCCTGTCTTGATCTTTAAGGATGCCGTCCGTACATACGGGAGGCTTACCTTTGATCACAGTAAACCCTTCACGGGGTACTCTGTGGTCAGATACTAGTCCTTCACCTCGGACGGCTCCTTGCAAAAACCTGGACGTAACTAATCCTGATGTGTCAACACTTCCTGGATAAGACGTGTTCTTTTTCCAGGAAAACCCGATGATAGCGACCCCAGCGATGGCCCAGGAACGAGATTTCGGATGATCGAAGGAGCGCCGTTTCTTAAGGAAGGGACTGACCATATGGTCTGAGAATGGTAGTTGAATGTGTGTGTAAATGTGAAGTGCATAAGAAAGTCTGCAGTGTGGAATCAAACAATGCTCCTCGCGTCCGGTGGGCGAGGAGGCGGGAGACAATTCTGGTTACTGGCTGTCCTCCCAAACCTAAGTCCAGACTCTGCCTGGACGCTCTGGGCCGCGAATGTGATAAGGGATGCTGTCATGTTCAATTTCCGTGAAAGGACAAGCGCGAGCGCGATAGGAATGTGTGTTAATGTGTAGTTTTGGTGTTTTTAAATTCATTTCGACCAGCATGACGGATTTCAAAATTCAAAGTTCTCGGAGGTGCCCTGCGAAAGAAAAGAGACGATTTAGATCTAGCTTGCGGGAGATAAAGTAAAGGTAGAAAGAAGTGCTCCAGGTATGACCTTTTAATGGGAATAGGCCACCTGGAGGGGAGGTTTAGTGATGCCAGCGCCGGTTCCACCGAGAACTTTGTGGATAACGTGAATGCTGTTACTGCCAACTAAATTTTTCGTGGCAGTCAATAAACAAATGTGTTAGTGAGAACTAAAAAGCTTTAGTACTAGTCAATCTACCTGTATATTTAACAACAACAAAATTTCGCCTTCGAAAGCATCAACCAAATCGTTTTAGTAGTAATTTTAAAAAAATATTNTAGTAGTAATTAAAAAAAAAATTATTTTTTTTCATAGCACTGTCCGCCGCTGAGCACAAGTAGACATTTTTTTCCTTGGACTAATCCTCTTTAGAAACTGCGCCAGCATTCACATGGAGCGGGTACTGAAAAGCAAGCCACGATTCGGCCGGTTGATATCGAACCCACGACCTCCCAAATGCCAATCACATACGCCTCTACCACAAAGTAGACAGAAATTACATGACTGTTCATTTGATGTTGGCATAACCGTTCTCTGAATGTATGAGCGAATTTTTGGGAACGCGCCTTGTGTTTGATTGGCTACCGCGTGTTGCGAAAAGTTCCCTATTGGCTGGGCTGCCAGCTGGCAAGTAGTTTGCTAGGAAGCGTTGATTGGCGAATGGCGTTACGGCATGTTGCTGGCTAGAGACGCCATTTTGCTGGCGTGCGCGGCTGGAGTGCACGGTATAAGTGGCGGAGTGGAGTGGAGAGATGTGGGAGGCTCGTAACATGGATGTATTGAGAGCCGATGAGAGTAACGTGAGGTGAGTATGGAGCAGCGCCGGAATGCAAGGGTGGGGGAATCGGGAGATCCCTTAGTATACCCTCCAACTAGTGGCATCGTCTGGCACGATTCCCACATGCGAAAATCCAGGAGTGACCCTGCTGGGAATCGAACCTGGTTCGTCTTGGTGGGAGGTGTTTCGTATAGCCCCTACACAACTTCGGCCTCCTGTATAAGCGGTTGTTCGCCATTGCAACTACACAACCAGACAATGTCCGGACGGCAGCGAAAAATTTTGTATTTTTATACATAATACAAACAATTACAATAACAGTACAATTTTTTTTTTTAGTTTAAAATTTTTGTATTTTACTGTATTGGAATTGTATTGGAAAGGGCTTATATTAACGTCCCTTGGTGTTATGCCTGAAGGCTGATCAGGCAACGGCTTACAAACTAACTCATGACTAGAGATGATGGTTTTTCGCGGGAAAAGTTGACTGTTTGCTAGGATTCAACGTACAGTACATTTTTTCTGACAGTTTTCTTTCCTTATTGGCCGTCATGCATGTATGAAGCTACTATCCCATTTAACTGGACCAATGAGGATTTTGGTACTCTAAAGAAGAACGTTCGTGATTGGCCTGCAAATAACTTATCCGAGTAAAAACCTTGGTCATCCAATCATAAAAGGATAAACCATCTGCAGTGTTATCGAATATATGTTGGCTCGAAAAATTTTCGCTATTTTACATTATCCCTTCTTATGTCCCAACTAAAACTAATACCCATGCCTTACCTAGGATAAGATTCCATAACCTCTCGGATCGCAGAATGACGGCGTACTAACCGACTGCGCCACGTGAGGCCGGCTTTTGTAATTTGGGTATAAAAAATAAAACGATTTATTTTGGTTCCACATGAATAAAATAAACGAAACTATTCAAGTAAAAAATGTGATACAATGTTTATACTCAAAGCCTGTATTGGCTGACTTAACTTTACAATGGGATGAGCAAAATTCATAAACAAATAAGCCTACCAAGGGCCGCCACATATATGAAAAAAAATTGAAACATTTCTTTCAACTCAAAAATTTTAAAAATTTATTATACTCTCCTATTTATATATTTGCGTGTCTTCAAACAGCTCGTTTCAAAATCTTAATTTTAATTACGTATCTCATTCCAGGAAGTAATGTTATAAATAAAAGAAGCTCGAAAACATTTTACACGAGCTTATGGCGAAGAATGAAAAATACAATCTTGGTAGAAGAAGTGAGAAAAGTAGAGGTAATTAAATTAGTTCGGGAAACTATAAAGTGACTACAGAAAATAAGAAAAATTAAGGAAGTTTATTCGATACTGGAACAGAAGTTAATGAATGCTGGAAGCTGTGTAAGCTTTAGTGAACAAAACGAGAGAAAAAGAGTACAGAAAGTTTCAGACGGTGACAACATCAAGATAGATTGAATATGTGTGAAAACGAGGAGGTTTAAGAGGATACAAGAAAATGTGTAGAAATGCCAGTAAAACCCCGCTAATATATTAAATGTTTAATTTGTGTTTCAAAAAATAACACAAAACCACAATGGGTGGAAATTAAAGGTTTTCTTTGTAAAAGAGTACCGTGAGATAATTCAGTGTTAGCTAATATGTAAATATGCACAAAAGTAAATATACAGTATCATTTCGTATGAAAACATAAATTTAAGTACTTTTAATTGTGTACCTCTAAAATCGACTTTTGATTTAAGCCTTGCAGAAACGATTTAAATAATGTTTAAGGTGTTGCAAACGTGAATACACGCGCGCGTCCGTTTTGTTTACTCGCAGTTTGAACAATAACGCGGTGCACTAATCAGTTCCACACAGGGTAAAACCATAGGGTCTAGAGCCTTGCAGCTTATCGGCCAAACATAACCTTTACGTACGTCACGTGTACACTGCGTCAGTGTTGGTTAATAATCCCGTTGAAAATGTACCTGAACAGTTCACAAGTTTAACATGTCCTGAGTTTCAGTGTCGCTACCTACGTCTCTGCCCTTGGAGCATCGGTAGACGATTGTTGTCGAGATACATTCCTGGTCGCTGCAGTTTCTACCGGGGAGTGCCATTTATATAACAAGAGGAGGGGGGGGGGCACTTGGTGTTTGTGGGATTTGTAGAGGAAGGGCGGGGGGAGATTGATGTAATGACAAGGGGACAGAGGTGGTGCGGGCAACGAGAGGTAAGGCAGACCGAATGAGTGAGTGAATGAGCAGCCGAACGAGAGGATGTGGGCGTCGCGCTGTTTCGTGGAGGCCAGCCGAGGGGCGGTGATGGATGTTCCCTCTCCTGTCGACCCATGTGGCTCCGCAGAGCAGAGACACGCACGCACACACGTGACACGCACGCACGCACACGTGAGGTGGGCGTGCGTTAACTACGTCGCCGACGACGTGAATACACGCGCGCGTCCGTTTTGTTTACTCGCGTCTCCGGAGGTATTTGTCGCAAATATGTCAGTGCTTGAGCGCGGCATGCTGCAAGATCAGCAACATTGCGTTCGGTGTCGTACTTTATCGTGCGCCAGCGCACCCAGCTACTTTCCATGCGTTATGCTTTTGCACGCCACCGACTGCTGCGTCGAAACCATGTTATTGTTTTTTTTTGTAGTGCAATAACAGAAGTCTTCACATTGGTTATCTTGAGAAGGTTAACTACAAAATGATGCTATTGTAATTTTTTGTTNGTGCAATAACAGAAGTCTTCACATTGGTTATCTTGAGAAGGTTAACTACAAAATGATGCTATTGTAATTTTTTGTTTTAGCAATAATTAATGTTATGAATTACAGACATATAGATCAATAATTTATTGGCCGATAAAAACCCATGCTAATAGTAAATTTAAATGGTCTGCTTTTCTTATACTGCTTGAAGGAAAAAACAGCATTTACTATTTAAATTTAATAAGACAAATATAATGCATTGCAGTTTTAAACATAGACTTAGACTCTTACAATAAATATTATTATTGCAGTAATACAGTATTTACTAAAAAAAATTAAACTTTTTGTTGATAATGTAACTTATTGCAGTAATTCTTGACTTATTGTTAATTTTTAAGTACTGTGTGCATATCGGACTAGCATTTACATTTTTTTATTGACTGGTGTAAAAAGTGCCAGTCTTTCCTGACAGCTGTTCATTACGACGAATTTTCTGCGAAACCCTCACGGACAGTATCCTGGTTGAAACGAAAGTGCCTGTGCGTTATTTATTTCTCCTTGAAATGCATATGATGTTTATAAAAACGATTCTTGCCCTTGTCACAGAAGTAGGATAAAATGTGTGTGCCGAAATATTTTATCTGTAAAGCGTGGCAAGAATCATCCAATAAAACTACTTATTTCGGAGCAATGTGATGACTGGATCTTACATAGGTATTCCAGTATTCAAACGCTGTAAAAACGCCTTACTTGCTGCAACGCATGATTTTTTGTCGCAAAGGAAAATTGTTTAAATACGAACCACTGAAAAGTAAGCTTGCCGCGAACACAATTTTTGTTTGCCTATAGTAATGACTATAATAACCTTTCATTCTCGTTAGTAATAGTTCAACTGACGTCTTTGAGGTAATATCAGTTATACTGTGAAGAATGTTTGTGGCCTGAAAAACAAACGGGATTAGTAAATAGGAAAGAAGTAACCAATACTTCAAAATTGTACTCACTAAAAAACTTCTACGGCTCCGAGACGCGAACCCTTCCCCCTTTTTTTAGTCTAACGCCCTTCAAAAAACGACCACTTCGCATTTTTGTGTTCCGATTACTTTTGATAGCTATGTTATGAAAGGCAGTACATTGGGCCAGAATATGTTATACACTCGGGATGAATTGAAGTAAGTGATCTGGAGAATTACTGCACTTCAGAATAACATTAAACGTCTGCAGGAAGACTGTATATTTGCTCATTTACAGTTTCGTAAATGCGGAATATTGGTTTATTAATGTTTGCGTCGCATCGGGACAACAGTAACGTACTGGAAACTACAATGAACGACAGAAAACCTAACATTGCTAAACCATTACCTTTGTTACGAAGAAATATTTGTTTACTGTAAACCAAAGCTGCTTAAAGAATATTAATTTATTTCCTATAAAGTACTGTAATGTTGCTATAAAACAAAACCGTAGAAAGAAAACACTTATTGACAGCAAACATATGTTTCTGTTGCATTCTTTTTTAATTAAAGCAATATTGTGTTGTAAAATAAAGGCCTCTAAATAAATAACTTCCTAAGTATTTTTAGAGCATGAAAAAGCTGCAAAAATATATTATTAACACTTTTACCAAACGGTTTTCAAAATTTAGTTGGGTTATGTGAAAAACAATTAATAGTAGTCACTCTTAAAGGGTCACTTAACACCTAAGGTTTTTTCTTTTATTTCATTGGGAAGAAACTTTTCGATAATAAGCCAATATTTCGTGTCATTTTTACCACACTACGAAGTACTAAAGAAATTAATACCTAACCCATAATTTCTGAATTAGTAAACAACCAAATATATATATATATATATATTATTAATAATCATTTCGCAATTATTTGCTAATATTTACAAATCACTTTTCTGAAACATTAAAATATAACATTACTTTCAAAGTGCAGAAATATTTCTATAAAATAATACAAAGAACAGTAAATTTACCGCAAAGTAATTTGCAATTACTATTGTGGCCGTGACGGACAAATATATTATGGGAAGCTTAGAAATACGCCATAAAAAAACACACGAAGCTTAATATAATTATTGAAAGCTCATAAATTTTGGAAATTAGTCTAGTCGCAGGCTATTTTTCAAACACTTGTACATTCACGTTTCTTTCATTGTTGAATCACAGTTTGTTTACACATTCTGGAGGACGTTAAGGCATCAATAAAAACCTGGAGCTTATGTGACCGACCGAATCATGCACGAGTACAGTGCAGCCCAAAAGAGAATAAGGTTTCTCACTGTCGCAGGGGCCAACGAATATATATAAGTGTTTAGCCTTCTGAAAAATAAATTTCATAAATGTCCAACCTTAATTCTTTCAGCCCCGAATTAATTTCCCATCTCAAGTGTTGCGATCGTTTACTTTTATGATGTGCGCTGTACTTGCGTCAAATGTGCTTTTCGCAACCACTGAACAACGCAGTCACTTCTTGTTCGAAGTAAACAGGTTGTNGCTGTACTTGCGTCAAATGTGCTTTTCGCAACCACTGAACAACGCAGTAACTTCTTGTTCGAAGTAAACAGGTTGTGTAAGTACACCGGAACTACTTTTCTTCTGTGTTGTGGTTTCATTGGCTGCTAAGAAGTAACCAGACTGTATGATAAAAAATGGCTGGATTTAGAGGGAATTTCTGCATTCGTTGAAATAAATAGTAAGCCAGGTCGAAAAACAACAGTACTTGCTATTCTGTCACAATAAAAAATAAGGTACGTTTGGTTAACATCAATAAAATACTCGGCCTTGATGAGTGTTGGAAGCGATTGCAAGTTATTCATGGAAGCTTATTTTCGAAGTAAGGATTTCCTTTTGTTCTAATTNTGATGAGTGTTGGAAGCGATTGCAAGTTATTCATGGAAGCTTATTTTCGAAGTAAGGATTTCCTTTTGTTCTAATTCAGTTATAGGTGTGACTGGAACTAATTTCGTTTGCAAACATGTTCAAACATGGCTACCGAACGAATTTACAATAAACTTGTTTAAGACGACTCGTGTAACCGCGGCCTTAGTTAATGTCATTATTAACTATTTACAGAAGAGAGGTGCAGAAACTTCACCAAATCAGATTTCTCACAAAGAAGACGCTTGAAAAACAGGCCACTGGTTCCTTGTTGTGTACAGAACCAGACGTAAATATATTTCATGTGCAACATGTCCTTGATCATGAACACGAGGGGACTTCACGGGTTACCCAATGATGGATGGTACAGACTTGAAAAAATTCACAATATTTGCGACATGATGTACTTCGAGCAATTGTATNCTGGTACAGACTTGAAAAAATTCACAATATTTGCGACATGATGTACTTCGAGCAATTGTATGTTTGTATAATTTTCTTTATTAGGAGAACAGTTTATTTAACGCTTTGTGTATGACAATAGGCCGGAGAGAAACAGTTCACAATTGTGCAGCAGAATAATAAGAAACTGCCAACTGAGACTAGATGTGGGTCGACAGAACCATTTGTAACGAAACTCAACAAAATATGGCGTAATGTGACCAGCGAAGAGAAATATAACTGAATGTAACATTTTAATGTGACCAGATATACCAGACCATGACAAAAAATATCAAATGTATATATGTATGATCAAAATGTGGCCTAAAGTGATTGAACATGACCAGAAAATACTAATTGTAATTGTAACAAAAATGTTAACTACTGGCTGATGTGTCGTAATGTAACCAAACATTACCAATCAATCATGAGAAAATGTGACCAAAATCCCAAGTATGACCAAAATTTAATTTTAAAATATTTTATTCCACGCTTTGTATTAAATTTAACAGTAAAGTAGGGTAAGTTTTTTTTTTTTTTTTCAAAAAACCTTTGAATGAAATACCCAGTATGCACAAGGACTCCTCCACCCTTCGTTACGACGGGAGGTCCCTTGTTTGTGGCTCTGGTTGCAATACGCAGTGGTCGCCTGCCACTCCCGCACCTGGTCCTCCCAGACGGCGAGGCAGTCACTGTGTGGCTGACGCATGCCAGCGCGGGAAGATACCGACGTAACCCCTGTGGCCCTCATGTCGGGCAGGAGCAGGGTGTCATAACTCCTCTGCTGACAGGCCCTGCCTGCTCTGCCCCCGACGTTGCGTTGCTGGGAAAGGGGAAAGGGAGGGGCTGGGAACAAACCTCAGACCACGTCCCATGGGAGAGCGCTGAAGAGAGGTGCTGTTATCGTCTGCGGAACTGCCTTCAGAAGGAGAATGCTTCCCAGATGCTGTTCTTGAAATATGGTGGTCACCGCGGGTTAACTTCTATCTCGATAATTTGTATAGAAACTCTCCAGTTGTTTGAGCTGACGTTAAATAGGGGAAGGACGAAGAAGACCGTAGAAGACCAGACAAATCAGATACAAGGATAGAAAAAACGCCGCGAATTAATATATGATGACAAGCCAATCTCACAACCCGTGTGTTATTTACTTACTTTAGCCATCACACCAAGTTTCATTCAAATCANTATGATGACAAGCCAATCTCACAACCCGTGTGTTATTTACTTACTTTAGCCATCACACCAAGTTTCATTCAAATCGAACTGATGAGTTTTTAAATATGACATTATGACCAAGATATTAGTGGCCACATTTTGAGTATACGTGTCTGGTCTGCCTAAATTTTATAACTTTTAGTACATTTTGTTGCACTGCTACGTTAACAAGTTTGGAGATAACTGCTTTTTAGTTACATAATCGATAAGCTCCATTTCTCAAGTGACACTATTTCCTGAAATGGCAGAAACTACGAGTTCATTAGTAAGTAATATCTGAACTTCTCTCCTAAGACGCTACGAGTGTGTTCAGTTTAGTTTGCATCTGTCGTTTAGTTTCTGAGTTTATAATTGATTGCACTTAAAATCTGCAAACCACCGTTTTGAAAATAAGTGTCTTAGGTATGGAAAACTATGAAACCAGGGTTAACCTATTTACGAGGCATTGGAAATAGGAGCACGGGTTCTAAGAGTTCTTTAAGGGCTGTACATAGACGTAAATGCAGATTACAGCATTCTTTCACTAGCCTCTTTACCCCAGGAAAGTTGGATAAAGTCTAAGCCAGGCTTTTGTAAGTGCTTTATTAACCTTGTATTGGCTATAGATGGTGGCCTGGCTCTGCCACGGGCAAAAAGGCCTACAATATTCTGGATATAGTCCATTCATGGTTACGTCCAACTTTTCTCAAGACCTGATGAAGTTGTTATTCCACGATATTCCTCCGCTTCATGCAAACAAAGTGTAACCGAGTCTCAGAAAATCACACCTAAGAGAGAACGCGCTGCATTCGTGCGCTCTCAGGGGAAATTTTTTTTTCATAAGAACAATTTCTTACTACGCATTACCAACACACCTGTTTTCTCACTGTTTATATTCGTATAGATTATAAAAGAAATACTATAGCCTGTATGTAAAACATATGTGAAAGTTCAATTTCACCAAACAGATACTTTTATTTTAACAGAAGTATAAAACGCTTATGATACGTGTCATATTTAGGAAATCACCAAACACATCATACATGGAATGATTTTTCCAAGGTTTTGATTCAAAAGTATGAAGAAACTGTGAATAGACTACTCTGTAAAAAATGTTTTCTTTGCTGCAACACATAATTTGTTGCCGCAAAGAAAAATTTATTTAAATATGAACCACTGCAAAGTAGGCTTGCCACAAGCATAATTTTTGTTTCAGCTTTGCAGTAATGGCTACAATCACCTTGCATTATCGTTACAGTAGTTCAACAAGTGTTTTTGTGGTAAAGTCAGTTGCACTGTAAAAAACATTTTGCTCTGAAAAACCACCGTAATTTGTAAATAGGAGAGAAGTAACAAATCTTTCAAAATTACATTTACTAAAGAAAAAAAAACTATCGTGGCTCCGTGACTCAAACCTGCATGCCCTGTGCTATCAGCTGAGCCCTGTGCATGGTATGTCAGGTATAGGCTGTTCACGGTAAAGTAAGCACTTTTGAAAACCTTCCCATTTGGAATGACAGTCCGAGTGCGGTGGAATTTACACGCTGTGTTTATTACTTACATGCCAATGTTAATTTTAAAAAGTGGCAGAAGGATAAAAAAATGGCTGAAAGAGAAAAGCAACTAGAGCCTCAGAAGTGCTCACTTTACCGTGAACAGCATATAGTAACACGGGCCAGAATACAATGCCACCTCTTGGGAAGAATTGAGGTTAGTGACTTGGAGAATCACTGCACTGCACTTCAGAATCACGTGAAACGTATGCTGGAGGACTGTACATTTTCTCAGCTCCAGTTTCGTAACTATACAATATATTGGTTTATGAATTTTTACGTCGGGACAACAGTTACGTCTGAAAACTGCAAAGTTCGGCAGGAAATTTTCAAACTCTTGCCTTTGGTACGAAGTAATATTTCTTTACTGTGAACAAAAACAGTTTAACGAATGTTTATATTTATTTTCTATGAAGGAAGATAATATTACCATGCAGAAAAACGTATAAAGAAAATATTTATTAACTGCAAACATATGTTTACGTATCTTTGTCTTTGAACTAAAGCTGCATAGTGTTCCTGTAAACCAAACAGCCACAAATATTTTTTCTTTGCCATACAGAAAACTATTTATGGATTTTTTTTAGAGTGTATAGCATCAGGTAGTTTACATGAAATAGTCCCAGTGTAATGCTTTCTGTAAAAAAAAAACAGATAATTATTCACTGTTTGTACACACAGGGATAGTTTACACAATCATTCAAGAACTCTAGCCTTTGTATAAAATCAGGAATTACTGTGTACTCTCATGCTCTTTGTTTGAGCTCCATTCGTAATCGGGAAAACCTACACGAATGAAGTTTTGTATCATAGTTTATTGCTATGTTCTTCATAATACTTGTATTGTAACTTGAGCCACAAACCAGTACCAATAAATAAATTAAATATGTAAAGAAATATGTAAGTGCTCCTTTTACGGACGACATTTAGTAAAGCATGGAAGAAAGTGTCCCGTAAAACCAGTTGATAAAAATTAAAAGGAAGCCATTTTTTTTGTCCTCATTACAATTAAACTGGATATATTACAAGTTGTCACTCGCATGACATGCTGTATCGTCAAAACATTTATTCTACATAGTGATAAATCCGAAAGTGTGTTTCTGTTCTTATTTTCATATGTTCTACTAGAGCGGTCAGAAACACAATGGTCTATACTTAGTTTCCCATGTGCGAAACCACGTTAAAAAACGGAACATACGACCTATGGGTAAGTATTATGACNCGTAATCGGGAAAACCTACACGAATGAAGTTTTGTATCATAGTTTATTGCTATGTTCTTCATAATACTTGTATTGCAACTTGAGCCACAAACCAGTACCAATAAATAAATTAAATATGTAAAGAAGTATGTAAGTGCTCCTTTTACGGACGACATTAAGTAAAGCATGGAAAAAGTGTCCCGTAAAACCAGTTGATAAAAATTAAAAGGAAGCCATTTTTTTTGTCCTCATTACAATTAAACTGGATATATTACAAGTTGTCACTCGCATGACATGCTGTATCGTCAAAACATTTATTCTACATAGTGATAAATCCGAAAGTGTGTTTCTGTTCTTATTTTCATATGTAATATTAGAGAGGTCAGAAACACAGTGGTCTATACTTAGTTTCCCATGTGCGAAACCACGTTAAAAAACGGAACATACGACCTATGGGTAAGTATTATGACATGTGATGGAACATTTTCTCATAATCATATTAAGACATGTTATAAGTTAATACGTACAATGTATGTTTTTTTGTGTTCTTTATGCATTTGGATTCGGTTTATTAGACAAACAACGAATATGAGTCTTTAACTAACTTTCCATAAAAGGACTGAATCTCATGCTACGTGGTCTGGCCAAATACTGTCTTATTACTGGGACAGCAGTCAACGATCACAGAGGACTGTAGTCTAACCTACTTGTCATTTCCTCGTCAATTTCCTGTGTTTCTGGTTGATCCCTCTTCCCCGCCGACTGGGCGGCCGGGGTGCGGAATGGCCGCAATGGCTAAGAGCGCCTCGTTAAAAAATAAGAGCATGGCTGAGATGGCTGTGTATCATACTTATATTATATATGTGTCTCTGGCCTTTACACCACTAGGCTTGGGGAACCTACTTCTTAATTGTTTTACGCTGGTGTGTAATACGATAGTATATAGGATATGCCTCATTACGCAATTCGTTTTTATCAGTATGACATTAATTTAATAGACTCGTAAAATTTTAATGCTTTCACCAAAATACTTGTCAACAAATATTTGGATGAATTTTACCTCTCGTTCTCTCTCNAAAATTTTAATGCTTTCACCAAAATACTTGTCAACAAATATTTGGATGAATTTTACCTCTCGTTCTCTCTCACTATCTCTCTCTATCTGTGCGTAGAGCGAATTTAAGGAGCTGAATTCATCAATGTGTATTGCAAGCCATAACAATTTGTAACTGCTAGGTTTATATTCTGCTCGTCGGTAACAAAACATAGAAAACTGTCTTCAAAGCTTGATGGCAGACTTCTGAACCTCGTANGTTTATATTCTGCTCGTCGGTAACAAAACATAGAAAACTGTCTTCAAAGCTTGATGGCAGACTTCTGAACCTCGTAACATATTGATTCCTCAGTGAACTGGCATTAAGTGGTCAATAATAACATATGCTAGAGAAATCTCTTTTTAATTTCATTTTACGGCAGCTAAAGAACCAGTTATTTAAGTCCTTGGCCCTTTGTCGGTTTTAGCTCCCCCCCCCCCCCCCCNCTCCTCGCCTGCTCTTCTAAAAACCCGAAGCACTGTTGACGTTTATGGTGCAGGGCTCTGGCAAATAAAAAAGGTATGATTTACAGTCGCGATTCTCTTTTCAACTTGACAGTTTCTTTTTCTAATGGTTCGCTTCGTAATACCTTGAATATCATTATTTTGTTTGTTTATCTTTGGCTGTCTTTTGCGAAAGCTTATGCGGCAAAGATATATTATTCAGTATTAACATTTTTTACTTGTGATAACATAAAATATGGTTCAGATTTTGATTCTACTTATCCACATTTCTTTACTTTGCAATTTTTTATACTAGAACCANTAACATAAAATATGGTTCAGATTTTGATTCTACTTATCCACATTTCTTTACTTTGCAATTTTTTATACTAGAACCATTGATAAAAGTTTAACTACGGCTAGTTAAATTAGTTCATAAAATGTGAGTATAAATTTAACTACAATCAGAGCTTTAAATTTTTTTAAACACGGTAGCTGCCGCTCATAGGATTTGCTTTGTGTTCTCACTCACTGTAAGTTTCTGATGTTAAAATTGTAACCGGAACGGTGAGTAGTTAAGCTTGGGCCTGGGAGGATCTCTTTTGTTCAAAGCAAAAACTCAGCGCAACCGAAAAATATAAATTGAACATTTCGAACAATTGTAGGTAACATTTTACAAGCTCTTGATTTATTGAGGAGTGTTACGGTAATGTTTACAAGTGGCTAAACTAAACCCTTATGTATCCACATGTACAGCGAAGTTTCTTTTTTCCTATCCCCACATGTACAAGAGCACAAATACTCAAGAGTATCTATCACGTTCTTGACGACAGTTTGTTGTGGTGTGATGCCTTCATAAAAATGGGTTATAAATATTTCAACATGCGCTGCGTATTCGCGAAGGTGTTTGAAAATTTAACGAAACTACGGCAATTTCAGCCACCGGTAAATTTGAATGTCATTCTATTGTATGTGCATTAACTTTCAAACCATTATTTGGCCCTTTCAAACACTCTATTACGCTACACTGAAAACTAAAATCCGCCACTGCCAAATTTTTTTCCATAGAAGTTTATCTAACTTCAAGTAAAAGTACAAGTTTTAGGAAACGGATAGCTAAAATTTTGCTGGTTTGGCGGTTTGGCCTTTCCTTGTATTTTTTTCCACCTTAGTTCTCTCTTACGTGATGACTGAAGTACCTTGTATAGAACGTGCTTACGTAACGTTCGTTCTTAAACGTAACGGTAACGGTTCTGACTTGCGTTCGTGAGTTATCGCGGTTTGAATTCATACGTCTGCAGTGGAGGTGAATGTTCCAAATGGTTGGTTTTCCATTTCAACTGCAAACAAAATACTAGCTTAGCCCGACAGTAGAAACCTTACTCGTTACATTAAAATCTTTATTCTTTTTGCAGGAAGGCCCCTTAACCTGTCGTAACCTAGAGCAATANAAACCTTACTCGTTACATTAAAATCTTTATTCTTTTTGCAGGAAGGCCCCTTAACCTGTCGTAACCTAGAGCAATAGCACAGTTTACGAGTTACCCTAAGGGAAGAATTTCGGACACTCAGCTTCGCAGTGTACCGTACCAGCCTATACTTACCTTTATGTGCGATATTTTTACGATTGTGTACACCGGGAATGAAGAGGACAAGTCGTCTATAGGCAAAATTGCTCAAGGATTTTGCCCGGTCCGTCAGAATATTGCTACTTCAATACTGAACATTTGCGATCCATCTACAGGCAGTTGACGCTACGTCATAAATGCCTCCTTCAATCACAAGAGCAGCAAAACATCACAGAGTTTTGGTAATGATATAAGCCTAAATGGACTCTACGACTTTAGAGTGTCTCTGACAATTTCAGTCCATCACTGACACACAGCTGCACGGCTCGTAGACGTAAAATACGAGAATTTCCTGCAATTACACCGAAACTATACTGCCTTCAATATCCCATGGCAATAAAATGTGTCACGTGAGTGTGTNAGAATTTCCTGCAATTACACCGAAACTATACTGCCTTCAATATCCCATGGCAATAAAATGTGTCACGTGAGTGTGTAATGGGAAACGTCTCCTTTGTGTGATACTGTGCTAAGAAAGCCAGTAGATAATTAATTGGGTGANACGTGAGTGTGTAATGGGAAACGTCTCCTTTGTGTGATACTGTGCTAAGAAAGCCAGTAGATAATTAATTGGGTGATGATTAATTGGGTAGTTGGGGTAAGGCGAGAAGAGAGATTGGTAGTCCATGGTTTCTTGGGATATCTGTTTACATCAAATTGTTGCTTTCTTGTCGCGAAATAACAAGCATACGCCTACATTCCAACATCTGCGGAACTTTGAGTATGCCGCCTAGCAGAGTTTCAGTATTTTCTCTTAAAGATTTATTCAAAATCTGGTTAATTTGTATAATTAAGAAATAAGTTTAATTAAGAAAAGCAGTTAAAAAAATATATCGGTTATCTTTTTCCGTTTGTAATGTGTATTTTTTCTATAGCAAAACTGTTTTTATTATCATCTGTATGCAAGAAAACTGAGGCAAAGGACAATTGAAGTAGAACAGCGACGTACAACACACACTTAAATTTTACATTACACTATAAAATTATGGAGTAACCTGTGACTATCTTTTAGAGGCAAGCTTTCGATGGAAATACTGCACACCAGTTCAGTGTCTTCTGTGTATAGGCAATGACGCATTAGATGAGTCTTCCTGGGTCGCCCTTAGCGTCCTCATGTTTCTAGGCCTTGCTCACGATAAACGTCTTGGTAATCGCCACACTTTGTAGTATATGGTTATACAAAAATGTTGACGTCATCAAGTTTGAAGGAAATAATTTCTTCGTATACGTCCGTTAAGTTTTTTCTTTTCTTTGTAGTATAAAAAGGAATTCACTTTAATGGATAATCCACATATTTCACAGTCTCAGAGTCTCGTGATTGTAATCGCAGGGTGAAATGTATGAAACATTTGGCATCTGTGAACGCCACTTATTATTTGCTGAAACATTTTGGTTGTTGGCAACAAAACTGTTCGAGCGCACAGATTCGTGCCTGTGTCAATATACAAGCTAACTGGTTATTTTAGGAACTGCAGCCTTCGCAGGTCTCAAATTGTGGTACCCTGCGGTTAATTTAGAAATTCATCACTGGAAACACTCTCGTTCTGGTATTCGAGACTTTAAATTGAAATTTTTATATTATTGTAAATGAATTAGGGGAGACTGGCGTCTTAATAGGGGTATTGGGCGATAGATGCTCCGTGCATGTATATTACCAGTATAAAAAACGTAAGTCGCGCAACGTGGTGGTATAGAGCGATGTTATAAGTTTGGTGTGTATAGGCGCCAGCAGTGTTATATGATTTACCTCCCTCTAGCGGCAAGCGCTCGGGAGAGCCCTCTCCTACACTGCCACCCCTACATGCCCTCCCTCAAAGCGTGAAGGTTATTTTATCTTTTGAACATTACTATGCCCATATACGCAATTAGCTATTGACCTTGCAGAGCAGTACAAACATAACGACTCTACTACGAAGCAGTGTTTATGTCACAATACTGATTTTGCCCATTTTTGGCAGAATTAAAATTGTGACGTAATTTTTATTTCGTAATTCTGATGTCTTGTATGTACCGCAGTGTACGGTCAATAGCCAGTGGGGTACAGGGATACTTTCAGAATTTTCTTGTTTAAAAATATAAACAAACCAGAAAAACCAAGAATGGTGAGAGAAGGTTCCCCTTAAAAAGGCTTAACCGTTCTATATGATATTGCATATAAAACAAAATTGATTAGACCGTCATTCTGAAGATGAATGTCGTTTCTATAAAATTTATTTTGGGTAGTCGGTCTTTCTTGTATTTTTTGCTTATTGACGTAGATCTCGTGTGAAAAGTTATTCTGATACACTATTTAAATTTCATGTTTTAAGCAATGATTTAACATGAAATTGTGGATTGACGAGGTTATCAATAGCGCTATTGATGCACAGAAGAGGTACTCCCAAAATAATAAGCTGGGTTCAGATTGGTGCAATTGTTCCAGATATATGTATTACAAAGTGTAATGCGTCCGTCATTCGAAAATGTTGTATGTGCCGTATATATTAAAATTTCTATATTTTTTGGTGTACTCTCATTATACTACCCCATGAAAATTTTTTTGGATTCCATTTCTGTGTTCCTTAGATGTGATATAAGAGCATTTTACAGAATTAAAAAACAAAACTTGTGAATTTCTGTATCTTATGGTGGTAACTGGTACTGTAGCAATTGGTGCTTCCAGCTTACAATTTAATTAAAATATTTTGAACATAACGAGACTGACTAAAAGTGTCAATAACGGAGCATATTGAAAATAATTGGTTAATCCAATAAAATAATTAACGTTTGCATTGAACACCGTGGCACTACTTGTATACAAAATTTTACGCGATACGTTTTCGTAGTTTTTGATATATTAACAAAAAAACGTAGTTTATTTTTGTTCAGGTGTTAATATCTTACAAATGGGTAGACGTATGAAGATAAAAAATTTATACTGTAAAGCTCGTAATAGGTTCTGCAACATTCCAAGTCTGGCTAAAATTAACTCATTTGCAAAAAAAAAAACTTTGATCACCTTGAATGTGGCATTGCAGGGGCACGTAAGTCGTTACAGACACAGAACATTGAAGTATGTACACATGTGACGTCAACTTATTGAACCACACCAAGCATGCATTGCAGGGGACCAGCACTTGCATGATGCACTTAGTATGGTGTTGGATCACCTGTAGCACGGAGACAGGTGGCGATACGGTCGAGTATACAGGCGTACAGACGAAGGATGATCTCCTGGGGAAGATCCTGTCACAAGATGGCGCAACGGACTCTCTTAATCCGCCGTAGTTTCCACTGTCCGAAGTTCCCGTCAAATATGGTAATAAACATTCTCGATGGGCGAGAGGTCTGGGGAACTTGCTGGCCAAGGAAGCATGTTGAAATCACAGAGGCAAGCCAACGATACCCATACTGTGTAAGGCCGGACATTATCTTGCTGGAAAATGGGGCCATCAAGCTGCACCAGGAAGGGGAGCATGCATGGTCGTATCATTTCCTGGAAGTATCACATCGCCGTCAGGGTTCCTTCAATCACCACCAGTAGAGTGGTGTGTGAAACGTAGGAAATTCCACAACACAGCATGACACTTCTCATTCGAGCAGTGTGCCTCTCTGCAATTAAGCATGGATCATGGCGCTGGTCAGGAAGTCTCGAGACTCGAATTCTAAAGTCATGTGTACCCAGACAGAACCGTGATTCGTCGCTCAACACCACTCGTCACCAAACCGCAAGTTGAGATGCTGCCCGTTCGCGGTATGTCACACGTGATCGGTGATGCTTAGGTCGTAATGGTTGATGTCGTAAGGGACAACGTTACCACAGATCCCGCTCTGCTACCTGCCTGGAAGTGATAGATACTGGTGGATACAGGGATATCCTATCCCTAGCTGCCATGGCATTTCCTTGGATGTTGTGCAGCGATGGCCATGGAGTGCTTACAGCCTGTTGCACAATGAGACGATCCTCACTGCTGGTGGTACGCCACTGGGGTCGATCCGAGCATTCTCGACTGGTGTGTATTCTCCTGTTTACACTGCGTCAAACACTGACTCGTAGTATATGCAGAACGGTTCAAGAGGTGAGCAATGCGCCGAAACGTCCAATCTGCCTCTCGGAGGCCGACGATGCGGTCTCTCTCAAACTCATCCAACTGGGTAAAGGCTTGTCGAATGCACGATAGGGGCATGTTGCTTGTTCCCTGAACTTGGCTCTGTGGCTCAGATTGTTCACACTGCTGCTAAAGCCGACCTTCTGTGGGGCAGTCGGTTGGTACGCCAACGGCCTGGGGTGCGAGAGGTTCTGGGTTAGAATCCTAGGCAGGCTATGGGTGTAAGTTTAAATAAGGTTATAAGTTATTTTATAAGCCGTTCCCTAATAAGCCTTCAGGCATAACACCAAGGGGCGTTAATAAGCCCTTTCCAATTCCAATTGCAACTGCTACTAAGTCATTATTGAGTGTCTTACAGCTATAGATGACGGAGAATATGTATTCCTCCTAGTGGAATATCCGCGCAAGCAAACTGCATTAAACGAAATGGGACACATGTAGAGCTATGACGATAATGTGTGGCAACCTTCGTTGTACTAGGGCGAATCGTTCACTGTGACAATTAATTTGTAAATGAGTGTAGTTCTATCGTGGTGTGGATACAGTTTACCAACCTAAAATATTTATAAGGTGATAACTTTTAGAACATGGTTTGAATTCATAATATCTTTCATGTTTAGATAGCCTACCATAACAGTAATATTATTTTCCAGATTTAACCGGAATTATTTTAAGATTACTAGACGTGTATTGCAAAAACTTTATNGATTACTAGACGTGTATTGCAAAAACTTTATTTTTCAAGTGACTCTGTCTTCCAAACTGACAGAATAATGAGAATATTAATATCTGAATTCACTGCTGACATTACGTTTTCTTAAAATTAAATTTTATTCAGACTGGTTTTNATGTGTGGCAACCTTCGTTGTACTAGGGCGAATCGTTCACTGTGACAATTAATTTGTAAATGAGTGTAGTTCTATTGTGGTGTGGATACAGTTTACCAACCTAAAATATTTATAAGGTGATAACTCTTAGAACATGGTCTNCTAAAATATTTATAAGGTGATAACTCTTAGAACATGGTCTGAATTCATAATATCTTTCATGTTTAGATAGCCTACCATAACAGTAATATTATTTTCCAGATTTAACCGGAATTATTTTAATATTACTAGACGTGTATTGCAAAAACTGTATTTTTCAAATGACTCTGTCTTCCAAACTGACAGAATAATGAGAATATTAATATCTGAATTCACTGCTGACATTACGTTTTCTTAAAATTAAATTTTATTCAGACTGGTTTTTAAATGTTTCTAAAATATAATGTGCAATCCAAAATTTTCGAACAGTCTTTGTATTTAAAATAAGTTCTCAGTGTTGTCAGAAATTACAAAATTAATTTGCCTTTGCTAAGTATTTGAGTTTATAAGGGAGCGGCTAATTTAGGTGCAGGGGTTAAAACGTTTTTAGGTGTAGACACACGCGCATAGAAACTGAGCCATTGACGCGCTCACGCACACCGTGGGAGATAGAGAGTAAGGGAATCTGATAAGCTCATCTTTTCTTTGGAGAGTAGACTAACAATGTAAATACTCTGGAATTCGTTAGAAAAATGAACACGTTAATAATAATCAATCAGAAAAAATGTTTATGTTGTTATTTAACTGCACTTACACAAACTGATAATCCCCTAGAACTCACTAACAAGCGTCTGGTGTAAGGANACCGTGGGAGATAGAGAGTAAGGGAATCTGATAAGCTCATCTTTTCTTTGGAGAGTAGACTAACAATGTAAATACGCTGGAATTCGTTAGAAAAATGAACACGTTAATAATAATCAATAAGAAAAAATTTTTATGTTGTTATTTAACTGCACTTACACAAACTGATAATCCCCTAGAACTCACTAACAAGCGTCTGGTGTAAGGACTTATCCTTACGTCAATAGGCAGCGAAATAAAGAAGTAGATAATAACTATTAAATACGCAAGAACGGTTAAGTCATTTCCTCAGACGTATAAATGACGCCATTTTTTTTCTAGCCTGTTTTCAAACCGTAAATCAAAATAAGTACGTCTCTAATTATAGAGCACTTACACCTGACGGTTCAGGCATCATGTCAACAGATCCTAAAAAAGCGGATAGCAAAGCCACTTCTCAGCCAACTACTGTGACTCACCCTTTTATTCTTTATTTTCTTACCTCTCTTTGTCGGGTGGAAATGTTGCGAGGAAATTAATTTTCCTTTGGCGGAACCAGACAATTAAGAGTTAAAGAAGCTGTCACAAACAATTTTACTGCCACTGGAATGACCTATCACCAGTCTATAATTGCATCTCTGCAGAATGAAAGACAAACAAACCCTACTAAAATTCCTGCTCATAAATATTGTATTAAAAAGTTAATACATTTAAAAGACTGTAATGACCAGCTCTTGGCTAACACGTGCAATCATTCAATACAAAAAACTCCGACATTTTTTGCTAGTAGCTCTCAAAATAACTCTTAAGAAGTAATTATAACACCCGGACAAACTACAGAAAGCGGGCAGTTTTAATTCGTAACAAGCTGCTTTTTCCGTCGCAGAACTTGGCAAGCCTTACAAAAATAAAACGGTAGAAAAAGCGGTGCATTTTAATTACCATCAAAAATTTATCTTTTTCTTCTTTCTTATTTTAACATTTCTAGTATTACGAGTGTGTCCCAGTTTAACGGAATGCGCTACTTAGGAAAAAAAGTCTTTCTTTTAAAAGACGTAATATGGTCGATGACTTCATTTTTTCACTGGCGTATGCCAGTAATCATATTATAAAAATAACATTAAACAAAAACAAATGTAACATATTGAAATCAACATTCTGCAAGGAAATTTGGCGAACAAGAAAACTAGTAAATTCCGTTGCGGCTAGGCCCTTTAAATTGGACATAGTAAACTCGCCATCTCCATTTTGATAAATACCAGTAAAAAAGATATTTATGTTGGGACACACACACACATATATATTTTATATATTTATAAACATATATACAAATATAAATATATATATATATATATATATACATACACACAGAGTGATTCTAAAATCATGGGACAGACATTGAAGGGTGGTAGAGCTCACTAAAACAAACAATTATTGTATAGGAATATATGGGCGGAAGTGACGCGCTGGGGCACAAACACAAAAACATAACACATTAAAGGAAACACAAAATGTTAATTAGCAGCTTACGTAACGAGTGATTCCGTACAGAAAATGTTAAAACAGAACGACCTTTACGTAGGTGGTTGTCAGTGCGTACGTTGGCGACCTCTACATATGGCGTGATTGGCAGACAATGGTCGCGTGCGTGAAATACCCGGCGTATAACTTAGACAAGCGGTTAGTGAGGTGGCTGCGATGGTTCGATGCATTACTGTGGGTGGTAGCAATTTTGAGCAATAATTATAAACACAGATGTAAAAAGGGATTTAGCGGCGACGTTGCAAATAAACAATGAGTTGCACATTTCATGTGATATTTTTGTGTTGTGCCTCAACGTGTCACTCCCGTCCATATATTCCTATACAATAATTGTTTGTGTTAGTGAGCTCTACCACCCCTCAATGTTTTTCCCGTGATTTTAGAATCACCATGCATATGCGATTCCCTTCTATCTTGTCTTGAATATACAGTGTATTCACACTGTGCTGTATGGCGGACGAAGACTCTTAGTGAATGAGCGAAGAGATCTGGGTGGCTTTCAACATCGAGGTCTTGAGAACCGAGCTGAATATAAAGTTAGAATTTGTATAATTGGTTCAAAACCAATAAAACAGCAGACAGTACGAACGTGAGAATATTCCGCTGGACTCATTAAAATCCTAGTTTCACTGACTTACTGGTCATTTATTTTCATTAAGAGCGACTTCCACTGCCATGAGCGCTTATTCTCATTGTATCAGACAGGTTCACCGATAAATAGCCGTTTACTAACTGTATTTTGAGAGGGCGGCATTTCATTGATTGGAACCCTTTTATTGAGCTCTAGTTTCAATGCCTGAGATTTAAACGTTTAAACGACATCGTCAACATAGCTTGATTAATATTTCGCAAATTCAGGCCCTGTTTTAAATTTGACAGCTGTTCTAGAAGCCCTAAGTGGCCAAGTACTTATAATACCTGGAAGACAAGAGTGTATAACAGTCTAGCTAGAGTAAGTACAAGGAATATCGGTACGCCTACACTACAAGCCGCTGAACAAGAAGTTTATTCCAGTCAAAATAACAGTCCTATTTGAAGCGCAAACGGAGAAACATTGCGAAATAAAAACTGACGTTAATTTAGGAGAGCTGTTTTAATAATTACGCTCATAGAAGGCCTTTAATGCTACAAATAACTACTGTGAAAGCATTGTTTACGATATTGGAGCAGTTAAGTAGATGTATAAAGATGTATTTTTCCCACCTTTATCTATAGACTATGGAATATGAACGCATTCACGGTTTCTTCTGATGTTTTGAAACGAACCTTTGAAAAATCACCCAAGGAGTAACATGTCAATCTGTGTTTAAATAACTTGTACAATACAATTATATAACTTTGCGATTAACTGCAACGTATTGTATTCTTGAATAAATGAAACTTTAACTTAGTATCTTCTATAACTTGTAATATTAATTTCGTATTAAATACGAATTAAAAACAGTGAGAGCAGCGATGTATTGGCAACGGCTAGTAAGAAATAGTTTACAGTTAAAAAATTGTTTTAACCTAGTTTTTTGGTATGTTATTTGTAAATTTAACGTTGCCAATTGAAATATTTTAGTTTTTAGGTAACACTGATGGAAAATAGTTTATTGTTACAGTTAAAAATATCAGAGCAAATCACGGTGGGTGACATGGTGTTTTTTTTTCGCCTGAGGAAGACACTTGAATAGGCGGAGCGAAGCTTATCACGCTCCCTCTCTCTCTCTCTCTCTCTCTCTCTCTCTCTCTCTCTCACACACACACACACAGAAAAAGTTTCGCAGCGCTAGTAGTAGCAGGGAAACTATAAGTATTTAGAATTTTAGCATATTTCATGCTTATTACAAAAAAAATGGTTGCCTGTAAAGTCGGTTTTACGGGCGAAGATTTTACGTGACAACGTAGTGCTGCGCGCNCGGAGCGAAGCTTATCACGCTCCCTCTCTCTCTCTCTCTCTCTCTCTCTCTCTCTCTCTCACACACACACACACACACAGAAAAAGTTTCGCAGCGCTAGTAGTAGCAGGGAAACTATAAGTATTTAGAATTTTAGCATATTTCATGCTTATTACAAAAAAAATAATGATTTGTTAATTGGTAATTTACAACTAAAACGATATTGTATTGATTGAATACATATTATAATGTATTGATATGTAATGGCGGGACGATTACAAATCCAAAGTTGTCAGAATTGTCNATTGATTGAATACATATTATAATGTATTGATATGTAATGGCGGGACGATTACAAATCCAAAGTTGTCAGAATTGTCGACAGGCGATATGACATGGCGTGGTGCTGACCGAAGCGTTAACTTATCTTCTTCTGGAAAATACTTATAAGTACCACATCAAGTTTGTACACGTTGTGTTCTTTCAAACTACCCCTAGGCAACTTACGTTGTTGTGATGAATCTGTTTTTTCACGGCAGGGATAAATATACTGTAACGTGCGTCGTGATTGCTGTTTGTGAATGAGTATTGTTTTATTTACGTTACGCTGAACCAGTGTGTGCATGATTGCAAATATTGGACTTGCGAAATTTATACGTTTTAAGCGTAAACTGTTTTTATGACAAAAATAATTTTTTTAAAGTCTAGTCTGTTTATTTATCACAATGTAACTTCGACATAGGTGTTTCAAATACAATTGTGTAACGTGCTTACGTTTCTGTGATTTGAATGTATGCCACAATCCCAACAAAATACTAAGGCCAGCTAGATAAATTTAAATAAATAATGAAATAAACCTAGAAAACTGTAATAACCACTGCATATAAATCTGAGCGGAATGAAAGCTACGGTAGGCCTATTTGTTTGCATGTTCACCACTATCATTTAAGTTTGTCCCTGNTAAATCTGAGCGGAATGAAAGCTACGGTAGGCCTATTTGTTTGCATGTTCACCACTATCATTTAAGTTTGTCCCTGCTACGTACAAAACATAAGCGTTACGAGCTGCGTGCTTGAATTTACTGTGTCTTTTCGTTGAACTAGTTGTTCCCTCGTTTAAATTTTTTATTCCGAGGCCACCCTTTTATAGAAATAAGCCAACACATATCAATAAAAAGACGTTAAATACTACAGTTCTTTCTCCCGCACTTGTAACAGGGTTGAATATAGTCGCGGCAAAATATTAACGTGTATTACATGTAATGGGCTATGTCGTGTATAACAAATATGTTTAGAATGTAAAATAATAACTGTAAGAACTATCATCAACACAGACATTATTAAAAACTCATAAAGCTGACCGAAATATTGTTGCAGGCCTAAATTTTTAACAATCGTACGAAATGGTATTTTAAACATGACTGAATTCCTTGAACATCAGAAAAAAGTGAACAAAGCATTTGACAGTTAAATTGTAGAAGTCTGTTTATGTTTACATGTAGTGGAAGGATAATTAATCAGTAACCAAAAGTAGAACTTCAGCAGTGCTTCAGAAAAGTGCGAAGTAACCGTGAATGGCCTATACTCGACAATCTGAGACATTTTTATGACATCTTATTCCACCAAGTCACTTTACACCTCTACAGTACTTTACAGATTGGATCGTCCTTCATTCGTTTATTGATGTAACAGCAGCGTACTGAACGCCAGTGAGGTGAAGATGTAGCAGTGACGGAATGCAAGGGGGTGGGAACGGGAATGCTCTGAGAAAACCCGCCTGCCAACCGCAACATCCGCTGTGTTTCCCACGTGCGATCCGAGTTATCCCGCCGTATTTTGTACATAGAATTATTTATTTTCATGAAGTAACCTTATTTTGTTCGCAAATCTCATTACATATTTCAATACTAGACTTATGTTTTATAAACACGTAAACACTGTACAGATTACATATGTGCAATGCAGATCAGAGTAAACTACTAAAATGCTTTACGTTCAGTTTTAAATTATTGATTGTAAGAGAACTGAAGGAGGCAGTACACAAAATAAAACGGCATGTAAATGCCTTCGTTCTGACAACAAGTTTGGTTCAAGCCCGTGTCACACTGTCAAATACATCTGACAATAAAATTTGATAACGAAAAAAGCCTATCAAACTATTCCGTCTTGCAAATTTTTTCAAATAATTTTGAACGTATTTGAACGTATGTCACATTGTCTAACGTTTTGCTGAGAGTATCGATCAAAAATTTTTATTAAAAAAATTATTTTCAAAGTGAGATACTGTTGTTGTGTTTCCATGTAGTCCGCGAGAGAAAGAAATGTAAATAATGTTGCGATGTTTTTCACTTCTTAATTAAATATAAATTTTAATTAGAGTTAGACTGTTTTATAAACAATCAAATTTAATACCGCCAAATTTTTTAAAGTTATGGTGCAACAATCACTTCGAATAGAATAGACATGCTCAGAGAGCCAGTATATAAATTATCTTCACAACCTTATTTCGTTTACAGCAATTGTCCACAGTTTTAAATTTTCATGACGTCTGAAACGGTCATTTGCGTCATGCGCGATTCTGATTGGCTAAGCTGTCCAATTTCCAAAATGTTCGATGGAAAATAAAAGCATTCATCACTTCCTGGCAAACATGGCGGCGAAAATTACATNAATAGAAAGCACGCCGCAGCACCCGCGCCCTTGTTGCGCGAGAACGCCTCCCGAGAGTTCACGGTGTCTTTAGCTGCGGCAGACAATAGCGAGCTGCTCTCCTACGTAAGCCATGCAAATGGCCGAAGGCATTATTCAGCTTGCATGGGTAATGCATTTGGTCCGCCCGCACTTCTGCATACAATGCTTCCTTCCGACCCCCCTCCCCCACCCCTGGTACAACCTTGTGCCAAATGAGTTACATTCGAGTCGCGCAGGGCGAAAAAAAATAAAAAACCGCACAGGGCCTACTGTCTTGGGCCCGCTCGCTTCACCCATGATACCTGAGGCGGAGAGAACTCTTTTTGTTCGGCGCGGCGCTAAATTTTGAGCATCGCAACCTTAGTAAATCATGAAGAACAAAAGCGTTTAGCAAGTAATGGTTTGCTCACGGGCTATTATGTGTTTTGTGTCAAAAATGCTGNAATCATGAAGAACAAAAGCGTTTAGCAAGTAATGGTTTGCTCACGGGCTATTATGTGTTTTGTGTCAAAAATGCTGTTGTTAATAAGCCGCTGTTGGTAGCTAAGAACATTTTTGTTACCATGCAAGACACACATCATAAAAAGAATTAAAGTTAACAGACAATTCCTGCGTTAACGAAGTCTGCAATTTAATCTGCACCTAATTTACAAACCTTATAGGCAAAGGCATTAAAAGTANAATTCCTGCGTTAACGAAGTCTGCAATTTAATCTGCACCTAATTTACAAACCTTATAGGCAAAGGCATTAAAAGTAAGATTATCGTGGTTAATTGCAAAATTTGCATAGAAATACATTCACCGAGAGTTGATGTTTCTTATTTTAGTGTGTGCAGTTTACATTTTTCTTTGTCTCGTAATGTACAGAAAATGAACTCTATAAAGGTTATGGACATTCGAAAACCAACAGTCGACCATTCATGTAATAATTAAGGACACTCGATTTTCTAGACAAAGGTTTTTCTGTCCAGTTGTATTTCAAAACACTTCAGCTCAGCTCTACTTTCGTAATTGGGTGGTTTTAATTGCAAAGCGTTTTAAGTGTTTTTCTGCGAACCAAGCACCTTCAGTGATTGGTCCAGTCAAATACCAGCTTAACATCTCACAAACACAGGCGATGATGTCAGTGCACACGGATGATATTGATGCATAGTTTACGTAGAACTCNAGCTTAACATCTCACAAACACAGGCGATGATGTCAGTGCACACGGATGATATTGATGCATAGTTTACGTAGAACTCTTTTTCCGCGAAAATCAGGTGTCTGGTAACAGTACAGTTTGAAAATCTAGAATTAGAACGTTTCGCAACAGAGTGGCTACCTCACCACATTGTCCTTAGAAGTAGCTTCGCGAGGGAAGTAATATTAACCAGTTGGTAAACACATTCATTTGTAAACTACCAACGGATATCCTGTAGAATTACAATAACGTGTTTAGTAATTTCCCAACGTTCGCAGGCTGCTCCGCACATTCGCGGAACGCTCCGCAAGCACCGCATGCACCGCAAGCACTGCACCACATGCTCTTCCTATCTATAGCATACAACAACCCGAAGAAAATTGTACTCAGATCATCCAACAGGACATTCGTCTTTCTGTGCGAGTTACTGAATTGATGCGAAGATAGGAAGATTGATTGGAGGATTGATTGGAGAATTGGAGGATTGATTGNTAGTTTACGTAGAACTCTTTTTCCGCGAAAATCAGGTGTCTGGTAACAGTACAGTTTGAAAATCTAGAATTAGAACGTTTCGCAACAGAGTGGCTACCTCACCACATTGTCCTTAGAAGTAGCTTCGCGAGGGAAGTAATATTAACCAGTTGGTAAACACATTCATTTGTAAACTACCAACGGATATCCTGTAGAATTACAATAACGTGTTTAGTAATTTCCCAACGTTCGCAGGCTGCTCCGCACATTCGCGGAACGCTCAGCAAGCACCGCATGCACCGCAAGCACTGCACCACATGCTCTTCCTATCTATAGCATACAACAACCCGAAGAAAATTGTACTCAGATCATCCAACAGGACATTCGTCTTTCTGTGCGAGTTACTGAATTGATGCGAAGATAGGAAGATTGATTGGAGGATTGATTGGATGATTGGAGGATTGATTGAAGAATTGGAGGATTGATTGGAGAATTGGAGGATTGATTGGAGAATTGGAGGATTGATTGGAGAATTGGAGGATTGATTGGAGAATTGGAGGATTGATTGGAGAATTGGAGGATTGATTGGAGAATTGGAGGATTGATTGGAGAATTGGAGGATTGATTGGAGAATTGGAGGATTGATTGGAGAATTGGAGGATTGATTGGAGAATTGGAGGATTGATTGGAGAATTGGAGGATTGATTGGAGAATTGGAGGATTGATTGGAGAATTGGAGGATTGATTGGAGAATTGGAGGATTGATTGGAGAATTGGAGGATTGATTGGAGAATTGGAGGATTGATTGGAGGATTGGAGGATTGATTGGAGGAATGGAGGATAGATTGAAGGATTGTATGATTGATTGAAGGATTGCAGGATTTATTGGAGTATTGGAGGATTTATTGGAGGATTGATTGAAAGATTGGAGGATTGATTGAAATATTGGAGGATTGATTGGATGATTGGAGGATTGATTGGAGGAATGGAGGATTGATTGGAGGAATGGAGGATTGATTGAAGGATTTTATGATTGATTGGACGATTGGAGGATTGATTGGAAGATTGATTGAAATATTTGTCTTTATTTTTGGTTTTAAATTGCTGACCTGGTAATATGTCATGCTTTTATGGCCTACCAGTATAGTTGAAATGCATTATTTTATTTTTTGGTTGACTGCTTTGGTCATATATCTTGCTGGTATGGTCTATCAGTATGGTGCTAGCATTATCTAAAATGTGTGATTGGGATATAGAATTTTGGTCTTGTACTAGGGGAAGTTTTTAATGGAATAACTTTATCTTTGGGTTTGATGTGTCTGTATTGCTGGCTGTTAACCAGAAGGGTGGGAGGTGTAATGACAGTCATGGCAGTTAGCATAAACGTTTGAAATATATGACTTGAATATTAGGTCGGTCAATCTGACAATATTATTTTCATGTATGTATGGTTGATCATCAGAAGGGGGTAGTTTAAAAATGTAAGTACTGTATGACCTGTCTGCATGATTGTCAAAGGTAGCTTGTTTGGTGATATGCTTGGAATGGGCTTTGTATACATGTTTAAGGCTCGAAGTTACAACTGGGTTGTATTTTTTTGTTATGGGTAGATTGGTTTGATGAAGTGTTTGTCTGGTATGACAATTTTGCTAGCATGGTTTCTGGGTGTAGGTCTCAATGCTTGGTTGTCTCTTGGAATTGTTTATATGTGTGGTACTATGTGTTTTTATTGTTTGTTTGAATGAATCGTATATATGGCTGGATTGCTTTTATAANTCTTGGAATTGTTTATATGTGTGGTACTATGTGTTTTTATTGTTTGTTTGAATGAATCGTATATATGGCTGGATTGTTTTTATGAATAGTATAACTTAATTGTATGCTCTATTGGTTTGACATAGCTGTATAGTTAGTTTCCCTATATTATAGGTATAGCTGATATGTTGGTGTGGTATGACCTGATCATATGTTCGACTGATTTAGCAGTACGACCATAGTGTAGTTTCGGTGGTGTGAGCACAGTGGTTTAATAGCATGATTAGTTTGTATGAGCAAGATCGTTTGATGCAATGTTTCGATATTACAATAGGAACAATGCTTGTATGGTATGGTTGGTTATTATGATTGAATGGTATGATATGTATTTTTTGATATCTGGGGATTAAGTCTGTATGGATGTCACAGTAGGTTTTATTTATGGCATGGTTGTTATTATTGGAATATCTGTTTGGTTGAAAAGATGGAATGACTGTTTTATATTTATAACTGGCGAAGTGAGATGGAATATAAATGCTGCCAATATATTTGACTAATATAATTGATAGTTATGTCTGGGATATGATGGTCTGTATTGATAATAATATGATTGGGTTATGTTTGGTTTAGAGCAGATGATATTATTGGTTTGGTAAGGATGACATGTGTAATTGATTGACTAGTTATTTGATATAGTTATTTTTTGTGTTGGAGGAATGTTATCTAATATATTTTTGGGTTATATGGTTAATGGCATGGATGGTTGGTATAAACTTCTGGTTTGTAGGTTATAGTATTTGTTGATATATTTGGCATGGTCTCCGGTTGTATGTCTGTATGGTTGGTGTTGATTGTTGGTTGGTATGGTGAGTGGTGCAGAATAGTAGCTAGTGTGGTATGTCTGGTGTACCGCATTGTATGACTTTCAATATGGTCTGTGTGGTGGCTGAAATATGCTGAGTTACGGTTGATATAATACTAGGTATTTCTGGTTGATGTGTTTGTTGAAATTGTTTGTATCGGTTTGCTGGATTTATGGATGTTTGCAAGGCTAACGGTAGGGTGGTTAGTATAATCAGCTGTTTTTGTTGGTTATTTTTGGTTGGTATTGTGCCTTGAATATTCTGTGTGGTGTCTGCTGCCTGTATGATGCTAGGTTAGTCATGTTACTGTTATGTTCTTTTTGATATATTTTAGTTGGCATGGTTAGTATGGTTGAGATATGTATGTGTTACGAGTAGTTGGCATGCTGGTCGGTATATGTGTTGTCGGTTGTTAGAGCAGATGGTATGGCTATTGTATGCCTGAGTAGTGAGATAGTATGTCAGCTGGAATGTTTCGTAATGCGAACTGGACTTTATGGTTGCTTGATGGTTGTCATGATTGGTCAATATGTTGGGGGCACGAATTATAAGTATACCTACATTTATTCATTGCCAGTCGTTAATTCTGTATATATGATTTATGGTGGCCGGTATGAATGGCATGTGAGGAGGTATGTTTTCCAGTATATTTTGTCTGGTGTTAGTCGATAAGGTATGCGAAATTATATGGACAGTACATGTGTGTATGTGTGTCAAGATATGCTTGAGTTTAATATGTCGGTATGACTAGTCATTGAATTTTGGTGTGTCGGTTGGTAGAGCGGCAGATGGCATGGGCGAGGTATGACTGTATTGTAGAGAATTAAGTGTTTGGGTGGTAGGGTTTCCAATATATGAGTCTGGTGTCAGTCACTTATTTCGGTATGCAAGAGTTTTAGTAGATTGTATAGCTGGTTGGTATGTTTTGTGGCACGGTTTATAGTGGTTTTTTTTCTCGGTTATGAAGGTGTGACAAATTATATGGACCGTATGTATATTTTAGGTAGGGTTTGTGTGTGCTGTTTAGAATATCATATCGAAAGTTTTTCTGGTAGAGAAAAATATATGGTCTGAAGGATATATTTCAGTAGAGCTGGCATGGTCTGCATGGTTAAGGTATACATGTGTTATGTCGGATGGTAGGCTGGTCTGTATATGTCGCACCTGTTGGTACATTAGATGATACCTTTGTATTCTTGAGTAGTGGTGGGTGGTATGTGGCTAATGGTGTTGGTTGGTAGAGCAGATGGTATGGGTAGTAGGTATGTATTTTTGGTATGGTAGGTGTGTACTGAATGGCCCAGGTATGCCTCAGTTATAGCAGTTAGTATGGGTGCTGACTATGTTTTTGTGGTGTCAGACAGTAGGGCAGATGGTATTGGGTTGTAGGTATATATATTTTTTAACTAGTGTGTAGACTGAACGGCCGACGTATTCGAGGTGGTATGAATGATAAGTATATATTTCTGATATCAGTCTGTATACCAGAAGGTACGGGCAGTAGGTACACTTTTTTATGGTTGAGATCGGTGTGGACTGTATGGTCGAGGTATGCTTGGGTTAAAATGAATGTCATGGTTGGTTGGTATGTTAAGTAATATGGCTGAGGTATGCTTGAGTAATATATAATGGTATGGTCGCTATAATATTTTTCTTTTGTTGGCTGGTATGGTGGATTATATGGGCGAGGGATGATACAGAGAATGGCAGGTTTGGATGGACAGAATGGTTTTGGTATGATTGGGATAACGTGGGTGGTAAGTATATTTTTTTCTGTTGTTAGTCTGTAGAGCAGATGATATTGGGCTGGTAGATATATTTGTTTTTGTTAAGACCAGTGTGGAATGAAAGGGCGAGGTATGATGGAGGCGGTATAGGTAATGAGTATATTTGTTCTGGAGTTGGTGGGTAGATCAGAAGGCATAGATGGTACTTAAATTTGTTTTTGGCATGTGTGAAATAAGTGTGATTGCTGCATTTTGACTGAGGTAGGTTAGTATGATTTTTTCTTTATTGTGTTATGTTCGGTTGAGTTAGGTTAGGCTAACATATCCATTGTTTGTTTAAGTCCTACACTAGGTTATTAACAGAGTTCTTACATGATGGTTAGATTACCATATGTTTGGTTATACTGTGTTAGATTAACATGTCTTTCTAAGTCCTACTTGAGGTGGAACGTAGGTGACTAAATAAATAAATATTCAGAGTCTTGCATGAGTTGGCAAGGTATTCTACAATTATGGGGTGGATGGAGACTTTGTGACGTAAGGAGGGATCTGGTACTCGGGTGATTAGAGTATGGAAAATAGGAAAAATCTTTCTGATTTAGGTTATGTCTAAGTAGGTTAGGTCAAATTAGGTTAGGTCTGGTTATGTGATGTTAGGTGCTGTTAGGTCAGGTTAGGCTATGTTGATACTGAAGTCAGGTTAGGTTGAGCTTGGTAAAGTCAGGTTAAGTTGAGTTAAGTGAAGTTCGGTTAAGTTGAGTTAGGTGAAGTTAGGTTACATTGATACTAAAGTTAGGTTAGGAGAAGTTATGTTAAGGGAAGTGGTTTTTTGCATAAAGATGAGAAATTCGTGACTAATTAAAATTTTCAGTCATATACGAGGCGAAAAAAATACAAAGTCCTACACATGTGTGGAATGAAGGTGACTAAATTAAAATTCTAAGACCGACACAACATTAAACATTTTCTAAGTCGTACACAACATGGAAAATTTTGTAAGTCCTACATGAGTAAAAATTATTCAAAGTCCTACAANAACATTTTCTAAGTCGTACACAACATGGAAAATTTTGTAAGTCCTACATGAGTAAAAATTATTCAAAGTCCTACAAATATGGGGGATGAGGAAAGCATGTGCATGAGAAAATAGGGATCGAATGATAGAGCATGGGAAAATGAAATCCGAGATGGCAGGGTGGAGAAAAAGGGACTATGGTCGAATGAAGGTGAGTAATTGGGGAAACAATATGATGACCAGAAACATGATGGTGCTTCAATATGGCGGAGGGAATCAAGATTGTCACCGAAAACAAGATGGCATACAAACAATATGGTGGCCAGATACAAGATGGGTGAAAATATCGCAGCTGGATACAATATTGCTGACAAAATGGCGGCCGGAAAAAAATTGCACTTTAAGATTGCATCAGAAACAATATGGCAGACAAGATGGTGGTCAGATTTAAGATGGCGGACAAGATGGTGTGCAAGATAGTGGTCGGAAACAGGATGGCGGACAATATGATGGAAGGAAACATGATGGAGGCGATGATGTAAATTGTCAAATGTCACGGATCCAGATAGATATCCTGAAACCTGGCCCAGAGTCGGCTATTTCCTTCTTCTAACCGGTAACATTAATCAAATGCGATAAATTCGTTCTCTTCAGTGGCGTGTGACAGCAGCTTTTGTGGTAAATGTCACGTGTATCGGAAATGAGTAAATCCCAACGAGGTGATATTACGGGAATCCATACAAACTGACAACACTTTGATAATAACTTGAAACTTCAGCTAAAAGCGATTTATAGCAACTTATTTCACCAAGGAAAGTAATGTAAATTTCAGACTCAAAGGACAATTCACCCAAACTGAAGGTCTACATTTGTAGCCTGTTTCTGCTAAAATTTCACCACTTAATTGCGTTTGTTAAGGCAGGTTTTCTGCCAAGTCGTACACTGTTCTTTCCTCCTTAAAACTAAGGTTTGTCAGTTGAAACGCGAAGTATTTCAGCTTGACGACATTTATTCTAATGCCGACTATGAAGTCGGAGTAAAATAAACAAAGTAAGTACTGTCCAGCTTAACAGAACTGAGGTGCCGCCGTTTGTTCAAGTAACGTTTCGTACAGTGAACAACTGTAAGGACAGATGAGAGTCGAAGCGCTGGTATAGAATTTCCCTCCTGAAACGCCACCTTCGTGAACAGAAAAATAATGCCGTTAAACGCCTGCAGCATTTGATTTTTCTTTTTGCCAGAAGACTGTTTCGCTAATTGGAGTCGAACGGCAGTTCTGAAAAAAAATGAAATACGTCGTGACTTATTTAAAGACTATGTTTTGCTACTTAGTTCTATAGAAGTGACCAGACTAACGGCAATGTTAATTGTAGGCCTATACATTGTGTATACAAGTAGAATACAATCAGGTCTTTCAAAAGTGTTCTGTTTTCCGTGAACAACCTATAGCCTTGATTCGCGTATGGGCATTGCAGTGACTTAGAATTAGTGACTTTGGAGCTATGGTCTATTCGCGGTGTCTTCACACTTTTTGAATCTAACTTTTTAAAAATAACCCTATATATTGCGTAGCCTATTTGGTTCATTCCTAAACATATCATGCATCAAAAGTGATTTATGCTCCTGTTAACATAAAATTATCTAAAGATTTTGTTAAATTG
>NQII01003570.1:93378-110260 GCA_002778355.1 Clitarchus hookeri
GTACGGGGCGAAGAGAAACGAGGACTCCGGGTCGGAGGGCTTTAAGGTGACGAGCAAATAATCCCAGAGCTGAGACTATAATGAGCCCCGTCGGCAGCCCTCTTTTCAAACGGGGCCACTTTAAAAAATATATATGTAAACACAGGCGCACGTGCTTGAATCGCGAGTAAAAGCTTCTCCGCTTCGCGGCTTCTAGACTAGAAAAAACACACAAGAGGTGATTTTCCTTCTGCTCTCCCTGCAGAAGTGTGAAATGTCACGACTACGAGGGCGTCAGAAAAAATGTTCTGCTCTTGCGCGCACTCTGAGAAATGAGTTCGTATAATTTGCACAAAAAAAAACGGGTAATTTTCATTGCAAAACAGACAAAGTTGCTTCTCATAGCCTGTGTCTCACAAAGAGTTCTTATGAAAAGGAAATTTTTCCTTACTACAAACGGCTTAAAAGAATTTCTAATTTACATTTGCGTATAAAAGGGTTGTCTTGTGTATGCCTAAATACAATAAGCTTCAAGTTCAAAAAATTTGGGTTGTCTGCGAACATCAAAGTGAAGATCTATCAGTGGCAAATTTTTTACATCGAACGGAATCAATGTGAGTAGAGATTTGGGCGGCTCTTAACATCGAGATCTTGAGAGCCGATAAGGGTGAAGTGAGGTGAGTATGCAGCAGCACCGGATGCAAGGGTGGGATAAACGGGAGACCCCCGAGAAAATCCACCCAGCCAGCGGCATCGTCCGGCACGATTCCCACGTGCGAAAATCCGGGGAGTGACCCCCCCGGGAATCGAACATGTTGTGNCCAGAGCTGAGACTATAATGAGCCCCGTCGGCAGCCCTCTTTTCAAACGGGGCCACTTTAAAAAATATATATGTACACACAGGCGCACGTGCTTGAATCGCGAGTAAACGCTTCTCCGCTTCGCGGCTTCTAGACTAGAAAAAACACACAAGAGGTGATTTTGCTTCTGCTCTCCCTGCAGAAGTGTGAAATGTCACGACTACGAGGGCGTCAGAAAAAATGTTCTGCTCTTGCGCGCACTCTGAGAAATGAGTTCGTATAATTTGCACAAAAAAAAAACGGGTAATTTTCATTGCAAAACAGACAAAGTTGCTTCTCATAGCCTGTGTCTCACAAAGAGTTCGTATGAAAAGGAAATTTTTCATTACTACAAACGGCTTAAAAGAATTTCGAATTTACATTTGCGTATAAAAGGGTTGTCTTGTGTACGCCTAAATACAATAAGCTTCAAGTTCAAAAAATTTGGGTTGTCTGCGAACATCAAAGTGAAGATCTATCAGTGGCAAATTTTTTACATCGAACGGAATCAATGTGAGTAGAGATTTGGGCGGCTCTTAACATCGAGGTCTTGAGAGCCGATAAGGGTGAAGTGAGGTGAGTATGCAGCAGCACCGGATGCAAGGGTGAGATAAAAGGGAGACCCCCGAGAAAATCCGCCCAACCAGCGGCATCGTCCGGCACGATTCCCACGTGCGAAAATCCGGGGAGTGACCCCCCCGGGAATCGAACATGTTGTGCGAGTGGACGTTTCTAATTTCCGTGTGACGTCTGCATGAACTTCTTGGCACGACTGTTCCCTCAAACGTGCGCACAGTACAACTATTCTTTCTTTGGCGGATAGCATCTTTTGTATCACCTGCAACAAAAACACAAAATCAGCCGTTTTCTCTCAAATAAGGTCTTTGTTGTTCTTTTTTTATTTATTGTGTGCTAAGAGATTCACTTGCGTATTTTTTAGAATACGAATATAATATCAGTTTTTCTCAAAAATGTATAGATCATTTATAATCTCCCTATCAGTTATCAGGCACTGCTTAATGAACGACACTAAGGTTTATTCTACTCAGGTTGGGAAACTCAATGCTTTTAGTATGGCAACAAACTTTTTCGCCACTATGTAAGCGCTAGTATCACATGTGCAAGGAATTTTTCGTATTTCTCTCGTTAAAAAAAGAAATGGCATTAATCATAAATCAAATATAAATTAAGTACTAAACTAAGTGAAATCTTTCTCTTTTATTACTCATATTACTTAAAATGTTAATTAAATTTAACCTCTTTTTTTAACACTAGCGCTTACTTAGCGGCAGAAATTTTCCTCATACCAAACTCTCCCATAGTAAAACTGGTTTTGTTCTGAACATGAGTAGAATTATCCTTAACGACACTCCAACGTTTCGCTGGCCAACATCGTCATTTTGCTAGCGTCTAGAGTTCGCGGTTCAAAGTCACTGTTTCTCCTCTGCATTGTCGAGCCAATCAGAGCAGTACCGGTGGAGCTAGCGCAGTGGCAAGCCACTCGGCTCGCATTCGGGAAGTCCCGGGTTCAATTACCGGTAGAGCTATCCTCATATCGGTTTCCCAGGGTTTTCCAAAATCACTCCTGTCAAATGCCGAGATGGTTCCTTAATGCATACAGGCCCTGGCCGATTCCTTCCCCTTTCCTTAAATAACAGTATTTCTTGACTAAGCCCTTGTAGCTGTTCAAGCGCACTCAATAACACTGAATAAAACAAAGTGTTCTTTGAAGGGATGCACAAAAATAATCCGCATACTATGTTCATGGTATCGCCACACATTTCAATCAAACCTCTGAAAAATAGCGCCATGTATGACATGTTTGATTGTTTCCTAAACATGTTATGTATCACAACCGCATTTTACTTGTGTTAACATCATATTTCATTCATAATTTATTAGAATAAAAACAGAGGGAAAATAGCCGTTTTGGTATTGGCTTGGGAGAAATAGTTCTCACGTACGCACTAATGCTGTGCATTGTACCTATGGCGTGATTTCATATACTTGGTTAAGCTCTGTTTGCACGAGGCGAAGGAAAAGGCTTAAAACATAACTCTAGCAGGGCTTCAGAAAAGTTTTAAGTAACAGTGAATGAACTGCAAGACGTAGGGCCATGAAACACCTCGAGAGGAACCCCCGCACAACGGAGGCGCAGATTATAGCGTATGTATGCCCACGCATGCAAAAGAGATACAGTTATACACTCTAAGAAATTGTTTGCAAATATACCACACCAGTGTATACGTTTAGTGAGAAAGAGCGGATGGTCACTCCTGTGAACTCAATAAATACTTCAGCAGATATCAAACATTTTGAAATTTGCACAAGTCAAAATTTTAAATTAAAATTCTCATATTTATACTAAAAAATTACAAATGTTGTTTTTCAAATGATTTGGCATTTTATCCAAAGTATCATTGATATCATGTCACGAAACAATGAAATATATCTACCTACTCAAAATTTGGAGAAAAAGAATGTTTTTTTTTTGCACTTTAGTAGTATTTAGAGGCTTAATAAAAATGCAATCTAATTTTTCAAAGTCAGATTTTAAACTTAGAACCGGTTGTAAAACGGCCAACGGCAACTTCATCCACTTTACAAACGCGCAGAAATCTGGGTTTTATTTACCCCATCGGGAATTATCGAACACATTTCGCCGTCGCAGAGTACGTGAGAAATAGAGCCGTGGTGCAGTGGTCAGACAACTCGCCTCCCACCTAGGAATCGGGGTTGATTCTAGGCAAGACCGCCCTCGGATTTTCGCATGTGGGAATAGTGCCGGACTACGCCATTGGTTGGCGTGTATTCTCAGGTATCTCCCGTTTACCCCGCCCTTGCATTGCGGTACTGCTCCATTCTCCCCTCACTTCACTCTCACCGGCTCTCAAGACCTCGCTGTTAAGAATCGCCCCAATCTCTCTACTTTCCAGTTAGTGGGTACACAGGTATTCCACCTCTCCGCAGCGGTGCTGAGTGTTCGGAACAAGCGCGCCGGCGTATGGAAAACCACCTCCCTANACAGGTATTCCACCTCTCCGCAGCGGTGCTGAGTGTTCGGAACAAGCGCGCCGGCGTATGGAAAACCACCTCCCTAGGACCAGCACAACTGAGGCTTCTCAGCTTTTGAACTTTTGTATTTTTACGCAGCGCCCTTAGCCAGCAGGGGCCATTCCTTCACTACGACCGCCCAATCGGTGGAGGGAGAGGAATCACGCCATTTCGTCGCAGGTGTCCCAGCTTACCACCCGGAGACCTTTCTCCAAAGGGGACCGGTTGAAGATATGCAAATGGTTCGCGAAGTTAAGATCGTCTGCGGGTATTTATTTTTCAAGCGGATGACACAGTTTATATTCCTCGCTGATGCGCGGGAATTAACTGCCCTGCAGTTTTATTGCTACCTTAAGCTGCCTATTAGTTCACGATGTGGCTGTGTATATATTCCCCCGACGAATACCTCTAGACTTCACGTGCGGAGAAAATTGATAATCCTGGAAATTCTTTTCCTTTCTCTCCTAGCATGACGGAAAAACAACTAATTTAATACAGGAAAACCTGTAGCTATTACATTTTTTATTGCATTAAAATACTGGTTCAAGTGACAACTGAGTAGGCATGTATAAAATCTATGATATTACATACGATGTCACTGTTGTAATTAGTGCTGTTTATTATAGTAGGTAATAAGTAAAGCTGTTTACACTTTTAATTTTCTGTTAAAATACAGCACTAATTACGAGGTTTCAATATATAAATTTAATTATCTATATTCTAATTGGTTTACNACAGGTATTCCACCTCTCCGCAGCGGTGCTGAGTGTTCGGAACAAGCGCGCCGGCGTATGGAAAACCACCTCCCTGGGACCAGCACAGCTGAGGCTTCTCAGCTTTTGAACTTTTGTATTTTTACGTAGCGCCCTTAGCCAGCAGGGGCCATTCCTTCACTACGACCGCCCAATCGGTGGAGGGAGAGGAATCACGCCCTTTCGTCGCAGGTGTCCCAGCTTACCACCCGGAGACCTTTCTCCAAAGGGGACCGGTTGAAGATATGCAAATGGTTCGCGAAGTTAAGATCGTCTGCGGGTATTTATTTTTCAAGCGGATGGCACAGTTTATATTCCTCGCTGATGCGCGGGAATTAACTGCCCTGTAGTTTTATTGCTACCTTAAGCTGCCTATTAGTTCACGATGTGGCTGTGTATATATTTCCCCGACGAATGCCTCTAGACTTCACGTGCGGAGAATATTGATAATCCTGGAAATTCTTTTCCTTTCTCTCCTAGCATGATGGAAAAACAACTAATTTAATACAGGAAAACCTGTAGCTATTACATTTTTTATTGCATTAAAATACTGGTTCAAGTGACAACTGAGTAGGCATGTATAAAATCTATGATATTACATACGATGTCACTGTTGTAATTAGTGCTGTTTATTATAGTAGGTAATAAGTAACGCTGTTTACACTTTTTATTTTCTGTTAAAATACAGCACTAATTACGAGGTTTCAATATATAAATTTAATTATCTATATTCTAATTGGTTTACTGGGTGTGATACCGTGCGTGTTTTACTTATATACGAGTTCACTGAGTACAACTTTGGGAAATGTAACATAAGTATATTTTCGCCTGAAAAGATTTTACAAATATATCATTTTTGCCTAAACTGAAGTGTGCCAGCTACAATAGATTTTTTAGCATTGCGTTGGCTACAGCATAGACTGGCCGAACCGTTATTCGACACCTCCTGGGCAACCATGAGCAACCAACAACAAGCAACCAACGAGCGGTTGATTTATGCGTAGTTGTACATAATTCTGTGGATTTCAGATTATATAGGTATAGATAGGGTCACGTGTTTTTCGCGAAAATATTTCAAGAACAGTTGTACTCCAAAACACTCTAGTTCATCGGCACTTTCGTGGTTGGATGAGTTTAAATGTCACGTCCCGCGAACCATGGACGTCCAGTATCGGAGTACTTCGTTCTGATTGGCCCAGTCAAATAAGAAAATGTCTTATCACGCAGATGCGTGGCCAATAACCAAAGTAAGTTATGGTTGTAGACTTAGGATAGTGAAGTAGAGCACGAGCATAAAAAGTTTTGCAAAAAATACGTGGCCCTAGGTATAGACGTAGGAAAATTTTCTAGTTCAATTACCTGTAGGCTATATTCCACATATCTGTGTAACTAGAGCCTCAGATTTGTGCTCATTGGCTACTGTCACAGTGAGTAACCAGGGATANGAAAAATACGTGGCCCTAGGTATAGACGTAGGAAAATTTTCTAGTTCAATTACCTATAGGCTATATTCCACATATCTGTGTAACTAGAGCCTCAGATTTGTGCTCATTGGCTACTGTCACAGTGAGTAGCCAGGGATATGCCACGCTTGCCAGTATGGGATTGGCNAGGGATATGCCACGCTTGCCAGTATGGGATTGGCTTCCTTGTTTCATTGCAAGTGTGCTATTGCCTCACGATCACACCAGGCTCGTCTAATAAACTGCGATCCAAAGTGACTTCCGTGTACACGTGCTTGGCGTCTATCTTGGCCTGGCATTAATTCGTGACGTTTTCCTGTTCCGACCTGCAAAATTCGCGTTATTGTTTGGGGACACGTTACTCTTTAAACCATTGTACCTTTGCAATGCGCTTGTCATTGGATCACACTTTATCTGGCGCGCGGTGGGTAACTTGAACACTTCACAATAGTGTGCCCTAAATCACGCGGAGTTCAGTCAGAAAGGGAGTGACTTCACATTATACACTGCTGCTAATGAAGAAACGACGTCGGCACGAGTATATACAGTACTGTGAATTTTAGCCTGATGCCACATAATAACGCTAATTTGGCATGTCCCTACGTATAGGTCATTGGTAGGATTGATGAGATTCCCACGTACGTTATATTGCAATACTTTACGGACATACCAACAGTTTTCTTTTGCTGCTTACATGATTGGTCAATCAGCATTAGTTTACTCCGACACTACACGTCTGTGATTCACGGGCATACACTTAAGACGCACAGCACGTAAATCATATCCAATTACGAAAGTGGATCTGAGCTAAAGTGTTCTGGAATAGTCTACAACTGGTCATAAAACAATTTCGCGAAAATCTGTTGACTCTATCTAGTCAATGAACTTGCGAATTTTTCACGTCTATAATTATAAAACACGTCACAATTTCACTGAGTGATGTGAAGAGAATTGGGCGGCTCTCAACAGCGAGGTCTTGAGAGCCGATGAGTGTAATTGAATTGAATATGGAGCAATGATGAGTACGGAGTATGGATGCAAGTATGCTGGAATGAAAGGGAAACCCCGAGAAAACCCACCGACCAGCGGCATCATCCAGTACGTTTCCCACATGCGAAAATCCGGGAGTGGCCCGGCCGGGGATTGAACCCGGCTCGCCTTTGTGGGAGGCAAGCAGGCTAACCGTTCTGCCACCGCGGCCTCCAATTTCATTGATCCACTCAAACGAAAATAAATCCACAATATTTTTTTTTTNCTAACCGTTCTGCCACCGCGGCCTCCAATTTCATTGATCCACTCAAACGAAAATAAATCCACAATATTTTTTTTTTAATTTCGAAATGCTGTGAGTATTTTTGTAGAACGAGAGTCTTCTGCAGGTTAACAATAAGCTGTCACATTTTGCAAATTAATTCAATTTCTTCTCTTAAAACATGATTAACACTTCTGTGAATAACGTTAACAAGTTTTTTTGTTATAAAGATTCCCCAAAAACAACTGTCAAACGCCATATCATTCCCCTTTTTCAGGTGACTGCCTATTCTGAAGGTTATACGATGGCTGTTAGAATACACGTGCTTTGGAAAGAATAGTGCTGTTTGTTTCATGATAGAGCCTGAGATTTCGAAGAGTGCTGGGAGCGGCTGCTAAAATTAAACAAACGCAGCGAGTCAGTAAGCAGAAGTTGGTTCTCTTTATAAAGTATCTAAATAATAAGTTGTAATTTCCAGCTTAATAACAAAATTAAAATTAAAATTGTAGTATTTGTCCTGCCGTAGATGTGCACTATAAAAATGTTCTGTAGGATGATTCCAAAAATCGTTCTTCGCTCTAAACTTGAAACAGTGATAATTGAGTCAAAGAAGTGAAAATTGAGCAACTGATAATCAGTGCCAGATAAATAATTAATATAAGGGCTTAATTTCACTGATTTATTTGTGATTCCCACTGAATGTCAAGAATTCCACTGCTATACATAACTTGTTCCCAGTTAATTTGCTTGATTCGCCAGTCAGCTGTAGCTTACCAAATAACTTTCAGTTATATTTATTTCTGTGATTTATATCACTGGTTCGGACAGAGTACAGGAAACTAGTTGCCATGGTTGTTTTAGTAACACTAGAAAATAATTAGCTGCAGATAATTTTACGAAAATATGATGTGGAATGTGTAAAACTTACGTTGAATTTTAACGAGCAAAAAGGTACTGCAGACTTCAAGTTTATTACAAATATGAGACGTAAAACATATTTGTATCTTTCATAAAATAATTGGTTGCATGATTACCTATAAGAAACACTCTGACAAGTTTACAAGTAATTCTATATAGGCTAATGCTCACAACATTGTTTACTGTGTAGGTACCTTAAGAATGTTCAAGAACCACGATTTTTTTTTTCTATATTTATGATGTTTTTTTGGTATTCTGACGCAATACCTACGATCACGTGTTTAAAATACCAACTNTTTTTTTTTCTATATTTATGATGTTTTTTTGGTATTCTGACGCAATACCTACGATCACGTGTTTAAAATACCAACTCACATGCAAAAAAATATTAATCAAGTTTTCTAGTTTAGGCCTAGGCATCAGCATTTTAACTTAAATTCTTGATTCTTACAAATTAAAAAAATATATTTTACCACGAAGTTTGGTCTTAGCTAAACGTATTTCTTGGAAACCCAAAAATTGCACATAAAAAATATTTTTTGAAATCAGAATCCTAGCTTATTTGCTAAAAGGGATAAACTTCTGGATATTTTAATTTAAATCTAACCTCGAAAGCTGAAAATATAAATAACGGCAAACCGCATACCACATTCCAAGAAATATAATTTACTTCATGCAACTCTAGTTATTTGAAAAATTATTTTGAGCATAAGCCTAATGTAATAATTTTGTTAAATTTTAAGGCTTGTACTTTAAAAAGGTATATATACCTAACATAAAAAAAAATATTCAGAATATTCTTCTCTATACACATATACAGGTTGTTTCTTAAATAGATGGACAAACTCCGCATGTATATTCATCACGAAAAATAAGACAAAAACATATATACGACTGACCGTCTTAACTGCATTCCAAGGGTGGTACGCCCCTTTGAAGTAGGAGCAATAAGACCAAGTAATTACAAACAATTTGTACAATCTAAGCGATAAACTCTGGAAAACGATTAATTGGACAAGGTTCTACTTTCCGCGTAATGTTTAATACCATCAACAAATGTATTCTTGGCAAAATAGGAGTTGCAACCCTCAATTTGCAATAAAATGTGGGTTCATTACTTTTTATGTGGTATATTATGAAGTAACACGTTAAAATAAGCTAAAAATGACCAGAATAATCATTACCTAATCCCAACCGTTTCCGAGGAATAAATGCATGAAGTACACAACCACGAAATACCATGGCCGGGTATGTAGGCAACACGCAGTTCACCTGAGATGACCTGATGTCGCGTGGCGTGCTAAGATAACATAAGATCACAAAATACTATGTCGGTGAGTAAATAAATGAATTAATCGTGTTGTGAGCGTGGATGGTATCCAGGTTTCGTCAGTTAACCAGTTTCACCCGAATATTCACGATAGCACTGGAAGGACAAATTGTCCTTCACTGACGTGCCCTCACACCTTCGGCCTATTACGAAAACTACCCACTTTTTTTTCAACCTCAACACGTGTTTCGTCAGCCACCTTCTGCTACCAGCTGACGTGAGCTCACATTTCTCTCCCCACACAATACATGTATGTAAATTCGGCCAAATTTAACTCTTAACCAGTCTCAAAACCCATACTTTGCTGTTATCCGCAGTCGTTAAGTACCTAACGGGTACAAACGCCAGGGTTAATGCACATACCTAGTCTGCTGCCAAAGGGTAGTGGAAAAGCCTGAAAATCAAATGCGAGACATTATNCTGGAAGGACAAATTGTCCTTCACTGACGTGCCCTCACACCTTCGGCCTATTACGAAAACTACCCACTTTTTTTTTTAACCTCAACACGTGTTTCGTCAGCCACCTTCTGCTACCAGCTGACGTGAGCTCACATTTCTCTCCCCACACAATACATGTATGTAAATTCGGCCAAATTTAACTCTTAACCAGTCTCAAAACCCATACTTTGCTGTTATCCGCAGTCGTTAAGTACCTAACGGGTACAAAGGCCAGGGTTAATGCACATACCTAGTCTGCTGCCAAAGGGTAGTGGAAAAGCCTGAAAATCAAATGCGAGACATTATNGCCAGGGTTAATGCACATACCTAGTCTGCTGCCAAAGGGTAGTGGAAAAGCCTGAAAATCAAATGCGAGACATTATATAATTAAGGTTGTCATGTTTATTTATTGTGCGTTATGTTACACATGTCATACTCAATTACGTTTGCAACAATTCAGACCGGGTATGTAGGTAAATATCACAACAAATGTTCAAAATGGCCACCACGTGAAGCTACACATTCATGAAAATGTCTAATCACGGACCTGCGTGCACTTCCGAATATTCAAGGTTTAATGCGAATAGTTTCACAAGCTTCAGAAATCCACTGGTGTAACACCTTCGCACTCGCAATCAGAGGTGCACACACAAGACTCTTCACGTGTCCCCACAAATACAAGTCTAAAGGGTTGAGGTCGTTTGAGAGAGGGGACATGCAACAGGGCCTGATCGACCAATCCACCTGCCATGAAATGTTTCATCCAACAGAGCTGGAACAGGACGACTAAAATATGCTGGAGTACCGTCGTGCATGGACCACATCCTTGCGCGTACATCCAAAGCCACGTCCTCCAATAGTTGTGGCAAAACATTAGCAAGAAACTCCTTGTACACTTCACCTGTTAGGCGTGGTGGCAACACATATGGCCATACCAGACAATAACACACTATACCAGCCCACACATTTATACGAAATTGTTGCTGATGTCGACCACCAATGGTAGCATCGGAATTGCTGTCTGCCCACTGATGTTTGTTGTGGAAGTAACTGATGCCATCCTTCCCAAACGTAGCCTCGTCTGTAATCACAAGCGACGAAGCAAATGCTAGGGTGGCATTTTGTCGAATGAACCACTTGCAGCAAACCACTCAAGCCGGGTGATCATCAGGTGCAACAGCATGCACTCGTTAGCAATGGCGAGGGTACAAGAGCTGCTGATTGTGTACTCTCCATACTGTTGTGTGACTTACAGGTAATGTAGCCGCCACGTGCCTGGTGCTGACACTTGCACCGTGGTGAACGTGCTCGAGGATGCGCTCTTCCAGATGAGGAGCACGAAGTATTCTGGGTCACCCTCGATCAACAGTATTCGCTTTCAATGTTCCCGTCTCTGCAAGTCAGCGAAACAGCGCAGAAAACGTTTGATGGTTTGGCGGCGCTCTGCCTGGGAACGTTTCTTCATACAACCGCTTATCCAGTCTGCCATTGGCACGCACATACATGAATATCATGCCTGACTGTTCACGATAAGACTAAACAGGCATTGTTTAAACGTCCACTGAAAAATCGTCTACATTAAGGGCTATTCACGGTATTACGAAGAGATCAACCATAACCGACCACACTGCGTCAACGTACCACTATGGTCGAACAGTTCGAATGGCACTATTTACTTGTAGTGCACATGGCATGCGGTATGCATGCACAGGGGAATAGGAACAGAGAATATCAGGCGTAATGTACACAGTTGCGCCATCTGTATTTTGGGTGCCAAAACGTCTCAAGTGTATCCACAAAACAGTCCTGTGTTACATGTGTTGCCTACNAGTGTATCCACAAAACAGTCCTGTGTTACATGTGTTGCCTACTTTCAGGCGCTTCCGCACCTATACTGCAATACTGATGCATTGAACCACTCTCCCGACTCCATGTCTGGACTATGTTTACACGTAAGGCGTTATTTGCTCATTTTAAAGTGCAGTTTGTACATTAGAGCGTTTCTCACTAATGTGCCGAATGCCTAGTACTCACGTCACTAGAGACGCAGATGTGTCCTCGAAAATGACGACTTATCANCTATGAGGAAGGTACTGGCTGATACAGACGTAGTCACAAAACAAGCCATGGACGTCCGTCCTGTGCAGCAAGACCGCAATCGTGAACATTAAGGGTAAAACTGGTTAACTGACGAAACCTGGATACCACCCACGCTCACAACACGATTAATTCTTTATTTACCCAGCGACATGGTATTTTGTGATCTTATGTTAGCATAGCACGCCACGCGACATCCAATCATCTCAGGTGAACAGNACCCAGCGACATGGTATTTTGTGATCTTATGTTAGCATAGCACGCCACGCGACATCCAATCATCTCAGGTGAACAGCGTGTTGCCTACATACCCAGTCAAGGTATTTCGTGGTTGTGTACTTCATGCATTTATTCCTCGGAAACGGTTGGGATTTGGGCAATGGTTATTCTGGCCTTTTTAGCTTATTTTAACGTGTTACTTCATAATATGCCACTTCAAAAGTAATGAGCCACTGATAAGACCCACATTTTATTGCAAATTAAGGGTTGCAACTCCTATTTTGCCAAGAATACATTTGTTGATGATATTAAACATTACGCGGATCGTAGAACCTTGTCCAATTAATCGTTTTCCAGAGTTTATCGCTTAGATTGTACAAATTGTTTGTAATTACTTGGTCTTATTGCTCCTACTTCAAAGGTGCGTACCACCCTTGGGATGCACTTTAGACGGTCAGTCGTAAATAGGTTTTTGCCTTATTTTTCGTGATGAATATGCATGCGGAGTTTGTCCATGTACTTAAGTAAGACCCTGTATACGCACATACCCATATATAATACAAACACTTATAATCCAGTAGTTAATCGTAAAAGCACACGAGTACTTGATTTGAGTCTCAGTCATTGGGGTATAACATTTTTCAGGTATTCTTTTTTGGTTATATTTGCTGTTCTCTGCATGAGAAACTATATTTTCTCATAAAACTTGAAATATATAAGTATGTAAGGAAGCTGCAGATAAAAAAAACTTAACATTAAAGTAAGCCTAGTAATTTGCAAGTATTGTGATAATATATAAACACAAATATAGCCGTAGTTCACAGATTTTAAAATGATAACTCTCGTCGTAGTTTTGCGTTTATGATTCGATTGCCCTCCGTTTGACGAGTGCTGGTTAACTGTTTGCATATGAATTGCAGGCGTTCAGCGAACAGCCAATACACATTTAAAGGCTTCAGGTAAATGTAGATCTGCACAAATGACCAGTGCTGCAAATAACGTTTTTCTTCGGGTACAAATATATTTAAAAAATTCATTGGCTTCGACAATGGGGACGGCAGTGGGGCATCGCACACCCACACGTAGAACTGTTGGAGGGGGCAAAGAGGAGCATTAAATGAACTGTACACTGCACTGCAATCAGTAATTTGTAGGTCACTTCCTCACAGAACTGTAACTAACGCCAGGCATGCTGTCCGCTCGACATTACTGGATTTGCCTAGAAAATATCCACCATCCAACATTTCATCATCGCGTATCCTTGTGACAAGCGTGGAGGCTCATCCGGTGTCTCGCCTTGTCTTCGTCCCTAAAAGCCATATCTGTACCTACCTATGCCTTCCCGCCTCTCGCCCTTCTAACTCCATTACCATGACGTTATTTCCTGCTGCTTTGTATGGCGAGTGATAGGTACGTGTCACTACGTCAGTAAGTACTATAGGAACAATGCTATGCCGGTGATGCTAAGTGTTGTTTTTTAATATAGTGTGTGCGAATATTCCGCTTGCAATGAACCAAGTGAAGAAGAGCAATTAAGTGCAATTACTTTAAATTAAACTTTAAGAAATATGAAGGTAAAACAATGATAAAACTGCAGACTTATATTTATTATTTGATTTAAATTTTTTATGAACAAATTTAAACAACGCAAACGCACGTCTGATATAAGTAACTGCAAGTAAACATATTTTGTAAAATTGGTTAAAATGAATATCCTACTGCTAGTAACAATATTAAAATATTTCATTTCATAAGGTTTGTTAAGTCATCAAATGAGGTGTTTGTGTTCGTCGCATTTTCCTGTTCAGCTTCTGCGCTTGCGCATGCGCAGTATGCTAAGAATGTTACCTCTGCTGCTTCCAAGATCATTATTATTACCACCATTTATTTGTAAATTAACAAAGATGACGTCAGCAAGTACATAATAATGTTACAATATAGAAAATTAAAAATTCTCACTCACCCACCCACACACACCTATAATCCTATTAGTTTTACTTCATAGTTTTCAGCATTTAGAGTATCCGTATATTTTGCTGCAGTATGGCAGCCAACTTCACAAACACATTTTTTGTCCTAGTTTAAAAAATTTTTTTTAGTAAATAGTAAGTACCGCTATTAAAATACCATTGCAGCTGAAGCACTACATTAAGTACGGAGTTAAGTGTAGGGACGTGCAAATTTTGCGTTATTATCTAGCAGTCTAGCACAGTAGACGTCACAGTTGTAGACTATGCACACTCGAGTTGGTATTATTGGTTATTGGGAGAGACCTGCAAAGTTCGCGTTATTATTTGAGGACACGTTAAACTTCAAACATCCTTTTACATATGCAATACGTTTGTCACTGGACCATACTTTCTTTCACACGCCCTGGGCGCAACCCTGCGCCAATAAATGAACACTTCGCAGTTGTGTGCTCCGCTCACGCGCAGTTCAGACAGAAAGGGCGCTACTTCACAACTATACAGCAGCCAACGGAGAAACGACGCTGGCTCTAGTATATACAGTGCTGCGAAGTTCAGCCTGATACTAAATAGTAACGCGAATTTTGCAGGTCCCTAGTTACTGGCGTTTGTAATTATGAGTGCCCATTTTAACTTCTGACATGATTGCATGTGATTAGACCATCCCACCGTGAATTGTCTGTTATTGGCGTACAATCAATCAATGCTTCTTAAACTGAGTTGCTGTCCAACGAAAAAAAGAATTAGAAATGCTCCTGTTTTGATGTTTTTTTCGTCTCTGAATAATAACGCGACACATTTTTTTTTTTTTTTGTGTTTAAACCGTATAGAGTCACCGGTAGTATGTGGAAGCGACTGTACTGGCACTTAGCCAGAAGAATAAGCTTTCTAAGCAGGTAAAAGGTTTATGCTAACTAAGAGGTGGGGCCGTTTGTTGTCGACAGGTCACCAGACAACGTAGTTGTTCAGTGTTGCGAGGTGGGAACAATGAGGTAGACCCAGCTCGCTGACTGCGCACAAGTCTTCGAGTCCCAACATTGAACTAGGAATGCTTTCCCGCCAACACGGCTTGTAAAAATGGCGTTGGGTGGATTTGATGTTAAAACACTTACTAAACCAGTGCTTTGTAAGGTTTTTATACTTATTACAACCAATTTGTAATGCAATTTGATACAATTAAAATTGGTAGACGTACATAATTAATATAATAGTGCTTGTAATTTAAAATTTGAGATATAACCAAANATATAATAGTGCTTGTAATTTAAAATTTGAGATATAACCAAACACGTTTATCATTGTTGACCATTTGACTTTGATAATTGCGTTACTTTGGGGTAGGTCTATGTTGGATACATGCGCAGAAGACGAAAAAGCGATCTACCCCATCTTTAGCCTGTGTTTGGGAAGTGCCTAGCCCCGCTGGCACGCGCACTCTACGCAGCGCCAGCATCCCATGCGACGGCGCGGAGTCAAATGACGCCCGCGACAGCTCGCCGCGACCGGCAACGCAATACATCTTCCCTCTCCCTCACTTGATAAAAGGGGGAATAATAGAGTGGGGGAGCGTATACCGGGATGGAGGCGACCAATCGCGCGGCACGTCGATCCCTCCCCTCGCCTCGCCTCATTGGCGGATCGGCGGTCTCCCGGCGGGGAGGGGGGACAGATGTCCCCCTCTCTCGCCGTCAGTGACAGATGCCCAGAACAGGGGAAGACAGAGAGAGAGAGAGAGAGATAGAGAGAGAGAGAACGATGGAGACGAGGGTGCGCCTGCGTGTCGACGGTGGGCGGGGCTGCCGTCTTTCGCCGTCTCTGTTCCTCCTCCGGCGTCCCCGCCTAGCGCCATCTCTCTCGCTTTCTTCGGACGGTTGGTAATCCGACCGCAAGGTAGCAGCAGCCCGGACGGACGCCGCGCCGACGCAAAATAAAAAAAAAAAGAAGCGGGAAATCATTACGGGCTGCGAAAGCCGACTGCTCCGGCCGAGCCTGCCGGCTATCGGAGACACGCGGCGCTGTCTCGCGGGAGAGAGAAGAAGACTCGGGTGAGTCGCCGGAGAAGAAAAGAGAGGGGGGAATTAAAAAAAAAAGGAAAAAAAGAATTCCGGAGTGAAGAATGCGATCGTGTGTTGGGGAGAGGGAGGGAGGTGTATCCGAGAAGATCCGGTGGTGGTGGTGGTGGTGGTGGGGGTAAGCCGACGCCCTGATGTCACCAGCGTGCAAACCGGCGCACGTGTGTCTGTATATATGTAATATACATGTATATGTACGTGGATGACTGACAAGACCGTGTAAACATTAGGCAAGTGTCAAATACTCCTCCAGTGGCTTTGCAGATCTCCGTCAAGTTTCGTCGCGGGGAAAAAACCCCAATACGCGGGTGGCGAACTTCCCCCCTTTCGTCTTGAAATTTTTTTTTACCACCACCGTTGTGTTTACGTAACTCATTAGTTTACGTAATTTTTTCTAGATTTTTTTTTCTCCGCCGGCGGTTCTTGTCGGGAGTTCTAATTGCACCAATTATCCCCGGCGTGGCTGCGTGTGCGTGTGTGTGAGCATTGGTGGAGCGACAAA
>NQII01003570.1:110383-143406 GCA_002778355.1 Clitarchus hookeri
TCACCACCCCTCGAACAACTTTTCAATTAAAATATTTTCCACCGCCGTCTCAATGAAACGCCTGTGTCGACTAGCTTGTTCTACGACCTCGAAGGGAGGAAATAATTTGTAGTTATTTTCGTTTCTTTCCTCCTAAAATGTTGTGATTGCCGTGGGATGAAAATAAATCGTTTGGATGGTTATATTAAAGCCGGACGTTCGAACCTAAATTCTGCACCTTGCATCTACATTGCGAAGGAATGTGCATAAACCTAGATATGCAACCCGAAAGAATATATAGGCTTAGTATACGAAAATTTGCGAAATATTCACTACGTAAAGAAAATGTGGAACTATCTACATCAACATAATACGCCATAATTTTCGGCACACTTTAGCCTATAAAACAATGTATTTATAAATAACTCTTTAGTATTCTACAACTCTGCACGTTGAAATATTTTATTTCAATTATCAAGGAGTTTTCACTCTCTCTTTGTAAAATTATTCAGCAGCGACTTAAAAAAAAAAAGTTTTAATTATACCATTTGTATTCATTGAAACACATTGTACAGAAATTCAAACGTATTTTAACGCCTTCCAAATCAGTTCAAGTTTATGCCCTGAACTTATTGAAGCAATTATGTCTACGCGATTTTGTGACTTCCCTCCCGCTGTGTCTGAAATACTGTCCAATGTTAAATTCATAGGTGCCATTTTTTTATGTAAAGTAAATATAGCCATTTTACACAACATTTTTTAAAATGGCATTTACTTAAATACGTCGAATGTAATTATTTGGATTACGAATATTCCATACACGGTATAGTAAAATTAAATTAGATAAAATTTACAGCTTTTAACAAAAGCGCAGTTAACATTTTAAAATCAAATTAACCTAAAAATAGATATAAAAATGTATAAAAAAACCTTTTGGGCTATTTCACAACAGTCGACATTTTCATTGCTCTGCCGATACAGCTGTCCGCGCTGAGTGAATTCTCGGAACTGATGACTCACCTGCTATTAGTAAAAACAGTTTAGGCTTGTTCGAAGAGATTTTCAGCGGTTTACAAAGTGTCAGTATTACTGCAAGAATGTTTCTGTAGTTCTACAAATCCAATTTTCGCATTAGTACAAATGCAATAGGTTACAAAAAAAATTGTTTTGCAAGTACTAGTATTTGTATTATTACGAGAAATTATCAGTTCGGTTTGCAAATTTTTTTTTACTCTGTACGTCACATGTGGTGATTTGCGTGGAAAACAACCTAAATCATGTTAAATGTCAACATCCTACTTTTAGATGATATAGGCCTAGAATTTATTTTATTGTCGGAAGCAACGTGATTGTAGACTATGGGAGGTTATCTACCTTTTTGACTGTGTTTGTAAGAATTCGGAGCGGCTATGCTTGGTTCGTAGATAACTGGCGTCACTTTATCTAATCATCCAAGACAAACCACGGGATAGGCATTGACAGTAAAGCTAGTCAAGTCCTATAGAATAAAAAAAATATATATATATATCACCAAGCTCTTTTGCGAGTGGACTAATATAACCAAATAGTCAGTCGTGTTATGTCCATTCTCGCAGTCGTTTCTCTGTGGACCATCACGAACAATTCCTTGTAGAACGACACACGCGTAGCGCAATCGAAAAGGGAAATGTGTTAAGAGAACAAAGGTAGGCGAAAGGACATAAACCTATACCTTCATGTAGCTAAAATCAGTACAGGATCGCTAAGTTTAACGTAGGAATACTGTGTTTATATGCCCACATTTAAAACAAGGGCGGATTAGGTATGGCGACTTGTAAATTTGAAGATAGTAATTAAATTTTTTTTTATGTTTACAAATTGCATGTGTGGGTGTACGTGTGTTTAATATTCTATATATAATATATTTCCAATATTTCAATAGCTGTATATTAGAAGAGACAACAATTGTTCGCAGAAGAAACACCATTACTCTTATTTGAAAATACTTAGGCAAGCTTTTGTGAAGGGATTATTTTAACTGTTTTGCGAATAAAAGATTGTCATCTAGAGTTACATAANACTGTTTTGCGAATAAAAGATTGTCATCTAGAGTTACATAATGATGATTGGCCCAGTCAAATGGGAAAGTGTCTCCTACTAGTGACAAGCAGCCGATAACGAAATAAAAATCTGCTGGTGTCAACGTTAGATATTTATGTCTCACTTGTGTCAAGCGTTTTTGGTTACCAAACTGATTTGCAAAATTGCACAAAACGATCAAATAGGAAAGTGAATTCTCCCGGATGCCGAACAGAAAAAAAGACCAGCTGTTAGTGTGAGGTTATCAAACGACAATGCTGTGAAATATTTCGAGTTNCGGATGCCGAACAGAAAAAAAGACCAGCTGTTAGTGTGAGGTTATCAAACGACAATGCTGTGAAATATTTCGAGTTAAGATTACGGCCTCTCCTGTTTCTTCACTTCTTGAATTACGGCATTCTTCCGACAGCCAATTCCTCTAATATTAGCGATTCCTACATCACAATTTCCGGAAAAGTACAGTGACCTAGTACGTTCGGCTTTTCTGAAAAATTACACTTATATACTGCAAAGCATTTCATGACACTCTGTGACTTTATTTTGAATAATTTTCTTTTACTTCGATATTTCTTTCTCTGTACGAATCTCATTCAGAATTAAATAAATGGAATGTGAGGCTATCTGCAAAATTTCTCGAGCAAACCCAGGCCTTGTAGTGCAAATAACTCTTGCTTGTTCATAAACAGCATACCGCCAAGGTATATTAAAATTATTTGACCAGTACACAGGCCAAAGTTTAAGGCGCCAACTACCTATTTCGTATTTAAGACTATAATTAATAACGAGAGTAAATTAGGTCAAAAATATTAAATTTGATACTTCTAAGTATTTAGATATCATAATTTTTAAATTTTTATAGGCGTGACAATTAACCTTCGCACTAAATTTGTGAAGAGATAGTTTTCAAATATTCCTTTATGGAAAAATCTGCGAACTGAAACACAATTAACCTGTAAAAACTAAGGCAACTCTAATGCAGACCTACAGTGATGGTAATAATTACTATTTTTAATATGCAAGTTGTATATGCTCACACATACAATAAATTTCATTTTTAATAATGTTAAATCTTTTGAAATTTAAAATGTTTGGTAATAAGAGAACAATTCAATATTTAAGCAATATAACGCAGCATAATTATGTAATTTTTCATCCTAGCGGAATAAACAAAAATATTCCTCAGGGCGTGAAGTTCTCGAATACACTAGGTCATATTTTTATTGGTCCTTTAAGTCCTGTTTAAATGTACAGTTTTCGATTACACTTTGTTCTCTGTTGTACTAGCACTACATTTTTTTTTTGTATTTTAGGAACTATTATTTGGAACTGTAGATGCCAACATTTTTGTAACTCTATTAGTATTTTTGAGAAAGTGTTTGTACGCGTTGCTGTGAAATGTGTAAAACTAAAGTTGTGGTTTAACAAGGAAATATAATACATTTAAATTTTTTCTATAACATTGGAAATGCGAAAGTGATTTAGCATGTTTTATAAATCAGTGTGTTGGAAAGATGAAATATTTTAATTTTAGTGAAAAAAGAAAATTTTTGGATGCAACTAGTTTCAAAAAGCTGTTTTAAAAGTAAATTTTTCTGTTGTGAAGTTGATCCAACGCTTATTTTGGCCTTACAACCCGTAAAATATGCTTGGTGCTTAGAGATCCATCAAATAAAAAGTCCTCAAATCACATTGACCCCCTGCAAGATACTAACAGCATTGAGAAATAATCCTCGCTACGTAGGTACTACGGTATTTCTCCTGCAACACGCCCACAGTCGCGATGACAGGGACTGAATGGGTTAAAAAGAGAATAAATGTATTGTCTTACGTATACATTATTTTTGGTTAAAATTACGTTTGTACTTTTTCACGTATTGATGGCTTAAATCTCACCGTTTAACCTTAATAAGCTTGTATTTCCAGAGGCAATTAATTGCAACATCCAAGCTCAATGTCAGTTATCGTAGTGCCTATGGCTTTTGAATATTTATTTGTTTTTATTGAAGACAGTTTTGTTACGCCTATCAATTTTTTTGATCAACGGCGTTGACGACAACTATAAAAATTCACGTCCTAAAGTTCTTAGTGCGGTTTCGCGTTAATGGTTTTCCTGTCTATCCTCGTTGTCGTTTGTTGTTGTCTTTTTGGTTGTTTCGATACGCACGGAGACTATTGTATTTGTATAAATTATGTGAATCTTTATTTAAGGGGAACATGGTGCATGGAAGTCGTATATTTACCTAATTTTTTTATAAGTTGCTTTTTAGCACGAAAAAATATAAAGAATAATTCCGAACACCTTCTGCCATTGTTAGATATTCACAACCTTTATTACCATCAGAGCACTGATGGAATATAAGAAAGAATATCTTATTTCTTATCTTCCATCAGTGCTAACATAATAACAAAGGCAGTGAGTATTTAACAATGTAAGAAGGTGTTAAAAATTATTTATGTCTTGTCGTGCCAAACATTTCGACAAACTCTCTGGAACACAAGTTATAACGAAAAATCGCGTAAATATGCTGCTTTCGTGCACCATTCCCCTTAATGTTTCGACTTCTGGTGTATCAACAGACGATTGTAATGCCCCGAATCGTGAGTAAAACACTTCACTTATTAGTTTCTTCTGCAAGTGTGTGTTTCCTTTTTATCTACCTCAAATTTCAATCTTTTAATGCTCCCCCACTTAATCCAATTCAGCAGCTGTGAGTATGGGCACCTGTTTTTCGCGGAAAGGTTTCAGAAAAAGTTGTGTTCCAACGCACTTTAGTTCCAAACCACTTTCGTGACTTGATCATTTAGAATTGTTACGCGCCTTGTCTGTTTGCCCGCGAATCTCGGACAGTCAATATCGGAGTCGCTTCATTCTGATTGTCTCACTCATGCTGTAACATACTGTCTTCACACAAAGACAAGCGGACAGTAGTCAAAAGAAGCAAGTGTGCACATAAGATATTGAAGTCTATCCTCCACGTAAATATATTCTCGTGGGAAATAGGTGGCTTTAGCTATGAGGTACAATTTACAGATTCAGTCAGTAGAAATACACTTAGGTATTTTTAAAGCTTAAGCCTAAAATTGAACATGAACACAAATAATTCACATTGCAGCCCGGCAAGTATGACTTGACACCATCGACGTTTGCTTGCAAGGCAATTTAAATCCATGCTGGGTTGATGATAGCTGTAAACATCTAGTTGACATTAAACTGTATGTAAGTACCCTGTAATGATAAAAAAAAATCAAGAATTTTTTTTTTTTCAAATTAAAAATGGATGTAGACCTAAGTGTAGACTCAGAAGAGGTATATTTAGTGTCCGTGATGAAACGATGCATTTTTAAGGCGCAGGCATTCCTGTCGCAGTTAAAATCATTTTATAGAGTAGGCGTGGCATATAGTTTACCTTTCCCAGTTTTACGAGCATTTACCACTTCAAGTTCTGTGCCCAGTGAGACGTTAACGAGACGTGCTATGTACAGGAGGGTCGCGTAATGAGCGGCCGTATTTTCAAAATTGCCATACTGACCGTGCAACTCTTGTTTAGAAGAAATAATAATAGGTGTACGTTCTCATGAATAAACCGCTGGAAACAGGACATACGTGAAACACCATTCGTTGAGCCATAAACGATACTTACCCGCCTAAACACAAATTTTCCGCATTGAGTTTCTATCGAGAAAAAATAACAGCAGTAATAAATTAATGTTTTATTACCTTTTTGTATCTTTGCATTTATAAATAGCACTAAATATAAACATTTATAAAGTGTCATCATTTGGAATGAATTAAATTCAACGTTGAAGAAATCAGAAGCCTACGTAAAAGTTTAGATACGATCTACACAATAATACAATAAGTGATAAAATATAGTTTTATAAGTTTTTAAGTTCTTACTATAAAATTACGGAATATCACCACAAATTAGCTTATTATCAGTACTAATCACTATGAAATTTCAGTTACTAATAAGCAATAATTTATCCTAAATGTCAATTTCCTGCCTCTTCTGTTCACACGTATTAAAATTTGCTGTTTAATTTGCAAATATTTTGTAAAAGTTACGAATTTTTAGAAAATCGTTTTGCTGCATCATAAACACACGATAAGTCACGATTAAACTTCACTTAACAAAATTTGCTTAGTTTCTCGAGAAATTTTCAAATTGTTGTTGACTTGACTGAACGTCAGTTTTCTTTGAATGGTGTCTGACGTAGTCTGTATGTTGAAACTGAATCAACTTCAATCGCACGCCTGCTCCTTAACTAGGACTCGAACTTGTACAGCTTCACTGCCCAAATGGGCTTTCTCTAATACACTAGATAGCTATCTATAGACGCACCCAAATTTCGCGAAAATATTTCACGACCAGTTGTATTTCACAACACTTTAGCTGAGATCCACTTTTATGATTGGGTGATCTAGATGTTACGCGTCTTAAGTGTTTGCCCACGAATCAGAGACGTACAGTATCGGAGTTTCTTAATTCTGATTGGCCAGTCAACTAAGGAAAATGTCCTATCGCAGACACATGCCGCCAATAAGCAAAAGGAAACTGCTGGTACGCTCGTAGGGTGTTGAGATATAGCATGTGCGGAAATCTTCTCGTGAAATTCGGGTGTCCCTAGCTATATATTTACTTGGCAGGAAATTACCAACATTTAAATATTTCAGTAACTGATAAATAGGGACACCCGATTTTCGCGAAAAGATTCCTTGTCAAGTTGTTTCGCAAAGCACTTCGACGCCGATGCACTTTCGCGAGTAAACAGTATGAACTTCTGCGCATATTATGTGCCTGCCAACCAATCACGGACGTTCAGTACCGCGGTAACTAAATTCTCATATACCACTCTGTCTTCGAGGAAGGCACGTGGCCAATAACGGAAGGAAAACTACAGGTGTGCAGGTAAGATATTGAAACCTAGCTTCCGCGGAGGAGTTCATTCCGCGAAAATCGGGTGGCTATAGTAATAACGTTTGTTTCGTAACTATACATATATCAAAAGATTATAACCATAGAATTCTAAAGAATGCAGAGGTAAAAGAACCACTTACACCGAGAAATCCAGACACACACGCCAGCAAAATGGCGTAACGAGCCAGCGACAGGTGGGAATGCCGTTCGCCCATCAGCACCTGGTAACCTACTTGTCAGCCGACAGTCAAGCCAATAGGCAACCGTTCGCAGCACGCAGTAGCCAATCAGACACAAGGGTCATCCCCAGAGTTTCGCGCAGCCAATCAGATAATGCGTGCACCCACATCGAAAAAACCGCCACGCCATTTCGTCTCAGGTGTTGGTACTTATCTACACTCTCTGCTATGACGCTCTGGTATATGTCGCGACTAATAAAAATGTGTTTAACGGCCGCGGTGGCCAGGTTGTTAGACTGCTCGCGTCTTACCAAGGCGAGCCGGGTTCAATCCCCGGCCGGGCCACTCCCGGATTTTCGCAAGATGGAATCGTGACGGACGATGCCGCTAGTCCGCCGGTTTTCTCGGGGATCTCCCGTTTCCCCCGCCCTTGCATTCCGGCGCTGCTCTGTTCTCCACTAATTTCACCCCCATCGGCTCTCAAGACCTCGTTGTTGAGAGCCACCCAACTCATCTCAACAAGGTGTTTGATGTTATCGGCAGTAATTTTTTTATGAGGCTGCGTAATACACATGGGCTACTCTCAACTACACTCTATGAAATTATTCGCAAACCAACTATATGAGTGTACTGTATACGTAGAGTGAGAAAGAGCGAATGGTAAAGTTATTTCCCATAANTATTCGCAAACCAACTATATGAGTGTACTGTATACGTAGAGTGAGAAAGAGCGAATGGTAAAGTTATTTCCCATAAATTCACGCTAGTATTCCTACAGTTGCTATGGAAACAGTCAAATGCGTAGGAAACTTCCCAACTTCGTGTAGTAGCGACGCTAAACATTCCATATTTGCAGCCAAATGTGTGGTATTATTTCCGTACGATGTATGGGTTAAAAACTTCCAATTCAGTTTAAGAAACTTACCAGATTTTTTTTTTGTACGAATGAAGTCACTTGGCACGTGGAGGATTTTTTTTTTTTTTGGACGCTGTGTACTGCTATGTACCTACAGTGTATAAGATTAAATCTACTTCCCATATTTAGGANTATTCGCAAACCAACTATATGAGTGTACTGTATACGTAGAGTGAGAAAGAGCGAATGGTAAAGTTATTTCCCATACATTCACGCTAGCGTTCCTACAGTTGCTATGGAAACAGTCAAATGCGTAGGAAACTTCCCAACTTCGTGTAGTAGCGACGCTAAACATTCCATATTTGCAGCCAAATGTGTGGTATTATTTCCGTACGATGTATGGGTTAAAAACTTCCAATTCAGTTTAAGAAACTTTCCAGATTTTTTTTTTTTGTACGAATGAAGTCACTTGGCACGTGGAGGATTTTTTTTTTTTTGGACGCTGTGTACTGCTATGTACCTACAGTGTATAAGATTAAATCTACTTCCCATATTTAGGANTTTTTTTTTTTTTGGACGCTGTGTACTGCTATGTACCTACAGTGTATAAGATTAAATCTACTTCCCATATTTAGGACACTGGCTGAATAAGATAAACAAACTTAAACTTCCTGTGTTTGTATTTCAAGCAAGCTGTAAAATTATTCAGTTCATACAGTTCATGAAAGCTTGGGCATACATTTAACGGGTTAACAGCAAACCTTTTCTTCACTGCAATTGACGGATTCTTGTAAAAATCACAGGCAGATTTTGATTCGCGGAGGAACTTTAGTAACTATAAACGGCAATATTTGTTCACTTCCGAGAATGCCATTTGTATGCATAAAGAAAGAACTTCTTTTGTTGCTGCAGCTATTCAGTAAAAGAGAGTATAACTAGGGACATCATAAATTTGCGAACTCGACGACCTCCATACTAGACTCCACGGTATTATGTGCAATCGTACAGGTATCAATTGCCCATTGGTAGAGGCCTGAAAAATTCGCGAGTTCAATGACCCGCAGGCTAGACTCTACAGTATTATGTACAAATATGCCAATATAAACTGCACATTGGTTGCTTGCTGCCACAGTGGAGAACGACGATTGGGCGTGCAGTATATTGTATGTTTCTCGTTGGCCCAGGATTCTCCAAAATGTGTCAAATAACGCCTGGTCCAATGGAAAAGGTGACACACACGTATGAATTTTTTTTTCCAATACTAGCTTGTGTCAAAATTAATCCACGAATTTATTCAGATCTCTCCTTAACACATTATGTGAGCTATCATTTATTGGAGTTTCACCCATTCCTATAGTCGCTGCAAAGATCGCCATGCCTAAAATATATTTCATTTGAAAAAATAATTTTTATGCATACGATAAGACACTGAGGTTTGTTCACGGTTAACATATAACAGAGAACTACAAGGGAACAAGCACCGAATTCCGTTCCATCTGTTCTGAGAGAGCAGTCAATGAACACAAAACTGAGGCTTGAAAGTACATCAATTAAATACGCAACATTTTCCTGCTCTTACGACGAAATTTTTTTTTAACAACTGAAGCTCGAGCAGACATAGTATCGTGAAGTCTAGCTTATTGCCAAGTGAATTCGCGAAATTTCCGGGTCTCTACTAATGGCTGAGCTGCCGACTGGCGAGTGGGTTACCAGGCGCTTTTTTGGCGAATAGTGTTGTGACACTTTTCTGGCCAATGACGGCTGGAGTTTGAGGTGTAAGCAGTCGTTTCTTTCCTGTAGACTTACTCCTCCATGGTCTCATGTTTTATATATTTGATGTCGTACGGACTGGCATTTGGCGGTAATATTTAGCAGAAGGCTGCACTTGAAAACGAACCGTGTTTGCGTTATTACTTTTCTGACATGCCCCGTACGGCTCTAAGCCAACCGACTTCCGTGTGACCAAGCCAAACAAGACAACGGCTCCTAGCAAAATGTTACAACCAGGGACACCGGGAATTTCGCGTTAACATTTACGCGCATGTTAGGTTACAGTTACCAACGGGTATATCAGCGGTAGTGTCACCTGGTTTTTGCGAAAAATATTTACGCGGAGGCTATACTTCAACATCCTATGTGCACACTTGCAGTCTTCATTTGACTATTGCCCACTTGTCTTTGCGTGAAGACAGTCGGTTTCATGAGAGAGCCAATCAGAATTAAGTTTCTCCAATACTGACCACTCTTGATTCGGGGGCAGACAGATAAGACGCGTAACAATTCAAATGATCCAATCACGGACGTGGTTCTGAAATAAAGTGCGTGGGAACACCGCTTGTCCTTAAATCTTTTCCCGAAAAACCGGTGGCTCTAATCAGCAGTTATATTTTTCTTTTTTGGCCGCTTGTCTTTGTAAGAAAACATTGTTACTTGGCTGGCCAATCGTAATTAGGTTACTCTTGTAACGGGCGTCTGTGATTCGCGGGAAGACACCTCAGATACGTAACACTAAATCATCCAACCAAGAAAGTAGATCTGAGCTAAAATGTAATGAAATACAACGGTTCATGAAATATTTTCGCGAAAATCGGATTTCCCTAGCTACAACCCATAAAATAGGGACAGGTGTTTTTTCGCGAAAATATCTATGGTCATGCTAGACTTCAATATCCTACGTCCACAACCACAACTACATGTTGTTATTGGCCGCGTGTCTACGTGAGAAGACATGTTCTTTTTGGGCTGGGGCAATCGTAATAAATTACTCCGATACTGAACGTCCATGATTCGTGGATATACACTTGAGGTACATGACATTTTAAATCATCCAACTACGAAAGTGCATACGAACAAAAGTATTTTGGAGTACCTACAACTGGTCTTGAAATATTTTCGTGAAAAATACGAGTCCCTACACATACATAAGTTAACTCTACTGGACTAGGCCTGAAAAAATACTAAGGAGTTTAGCCTGATACCATATTGTAAAGTCAAACATTTTGGAATGATGTGCGTAATTTTTTTTATAACAAAAAAAGGTATTTTCAGCATAACTGTTTACGAACGCAAAAAAAAAACAGCGAAATTTNGGAATGATGTGCGTAATTTTTTTTATAACAAAAAAAGGTATTTTCAGCATAACTGTTTACGAACGCAAAAAAAAAAACAGAGAAATGTTAGCTAATTATAGGGATGTAGGTATTGTTGAAGGAAAGTGAACATAATGCTAAATTCCAGTGCATTTTGTACGGGTCTGCTTATTTTTCTTTTTTATTGAGTTGAGTTGAATTGAGATATTTAGGCGGCTCTTAACAACGAGGTCTTGAAAGTCGATAAGGGTGAACTGAAGTGAGAATGGAGCAGTGTGGGAATGCAAGGGCTGAGAAAACGGGACATCTTCGAGAAGACCCGCCGACCAATTACATCGTCCGGCACGATTCCCACTTGCGAAAATCAGGGAGTAACCGGGCCGGGGATTGAACCCGGTTTGCCTTGGTAAAAGTTGAGCAGTATAACCGCTCAGCCCCTGCGGCCTCTTATTTTTTCTTTTTTATTGGTGACAGTCTTTCAGTGAAGCTGTGACCCCATTTGGCTGAGCCATTCAGCCCCGACCCAATCGTAAAGGGATTAGAACGATATGATGTTCTGTAAAATAAGCTGGCATGAAAGAATTCCGCAATTTTTCGTTGTCTAAATCTTATGCTATGAAATTATTTTTCTCAGTTTTCGTAGTTAAATGCTTGTAAACTGCACATCTTGTGCACGTCGACGTGTTTTTGACGTCATGTGCCTATGTTACCCATAAGGACGTTATGTAGCAAGAATTTTGGTGTTTTATAAATGCGTCAAATATTGTCAAATGCCATTATACAACATTCCTTTGTCAAACGCACTCATTCAGTATTCATGTAGGGCTAACATCAAAATTTTATAAAACCATTTTATTAAAATTTTCTTGGAATGCTTGATTTCAGCTGATTTTAATAAGTGCTAAGGAGCATTTCTCTTAATGTAAATAAGAGCCAAATATTAAGTTCAATTTTTTTTTAGATACGAAAGTTACAAGTGGACAATATTTTCTGAATGCGTTTTATTTCAACGTAAAATATTATACTTATGCATACGAGTCAGGTTTTTATATTTGCGTGTTCCTCAAGTAAAACCACGTCAGACATTACGTAAGAATACGGACGTGAAATAGCCGCCTTTTCCGCGAACTCCAGCAGCGCACGCCACCAAAATGGCGTAATTGGCCAGCAAAATGTCGGAACGCCATTCGCCAATTAGCTTCTGGTAACTTATTCGCCATCCGGCAGCCTAGCCAGTATGGAGCCTTTCGCAGCATGCAGTAGCCAATTATACGCAAGACCCGTTTACAGAGCCTCGCGCAGTCAATCACAGTTTACGCACGTCCAAAGTATATTAAAGGAACCGCATCGCCATTTCGTTTCTATTTAGGCTACTTATACACTATATGACTAGAGACCTGAAGAATTCGCGGATTTATTTCGGGACAAGCTAGAATTCAAAACACGTGCACTTATATAACTTTATTCATTGGTATGCAAGATGTTTGACACCTCCTGGAGAACGGTGTCCAATTGTCGCCTTCCACTCTGACAGCAGACAACCAATGTGCAGTTTACATCTGCATATTTGTACATAAGACTGTAGAGTCTAGCATGCAGGTCATTCAACTCGCGAATGTTTCAGGTCTCTATCTATGACTAATGGTAATGGAAAATGGCGAAAATTTTTTGAGCCAACATATTTTTGATAACACTTTAGCTAGTTTATTATTTTAGGATTGGATGAACAAGGTCTTGACTCCGATTGTTTGCATACTAATCACGAACCTTCTGCCTTATAGTATCAGATACTCATTGGCCCAGTGAAATGGGGTAGTAGCTTCATACATGCATGACAGCGGATAAGGAAAGAAAACTGCCAGACAAGTGTATGGTACGTGGAATCCTGGAAAACAGGCAACTTCTCCCGCGATAAACCATCATGTTTACCTGTGACCACGTTAAGCCGTGAAGGGACGGTCTAAATGGTTGAAACTGGAAGAGGCTTACGTGCAGTGTATTCCGTTGACCTGCCCGAGGTACACGCGTGTCGTTACCGGAGAATTGGAGAGGCGGGATATGTACTTAGGGTAGAGGATTGAAGGAATGCACTTTTGGGCAAGAACTGGAGAGTCGCGACAAAACTCCGCCGTCCGTCTGCCGATACCCTCCATCACTGTAAGGTCAACCGTCTTCAATGTTAGAGTCGAATTCGTTCAGACCTATGAACCTTGGCTGTAGTGACAATCAAGTGGAGGGGCATGTTTTCCCTGAGGTTCAAGGTAGTAAGGTTCAAGACTGTCCATAAGCAATTCGGCTCTGAAAGTTGTCTCCTGTGATACCTTGGCGGATCAGGTACAGGAGAGGAGGAGGTGCGGAGAGCCGGACATGTTCCGGAAAACATGCCGATACCCTCCATTTGGGATTTACCGGGGATGGAACCCACATCGCCATAGTGGAAACCCATATTGATGATGGTGCAGCCACCGAAGCCTCCAGCTGGATGGAGTTTGGAGAAAGTGACAAGAGTAATTTTTTTTGTGCTTATTGGATTACGGTTAAGTGAACATATTTGAAATCGCACTTTGCGGAAAATTACTTGGCCGTACAACCGTACAGTTAGTTACGTTGCAACGCAAATGTGACTCGCAAACTTTTCGAAAAACACATTTTATCAGCGACTTCAATACGTTTTTGGAAGCTGTTTTTTTTATTTGTTAAATTATACACGTTCCTCACTGTTCAATAATACCTGCTGCTATTCACGCACCACGTATATTGTAAATATTACGCTGAAACCGTACAACATCCCCAAAACCACCGGTATCTAACCCGAAATTTATTTAAATATACTACGTCAGTGTCTGCGAAATCAACAGAAGGTCATGCAATGAACACGACTACTTTTTTTTAAAGAATGGATTCATAGGTACACCGATTAGGGCGTCATGCAATAAATGCAATACGAAGATGGAGGGGGCGGGGACAGGCAGAGCGATTCAGAGTTTTGCACATAGAGGCGATGGGGCACCTGATGCATGTTCGAATAACGCCCTTAACGCTCCCTTGCTTCTGTATCTCAAACGAGTAAAATTATTCCAAAGTTGGCGTGTGCCTCGACAACATATATTTTAAAGGAAACCCTGACTGGCGTATTTGTAGTAGGTAATGTCTACTCATAACGTCTGAAAGCTGTTTTAAGTCTTAATCTCCTTTTTATAGTTACTGTTCAAACTGGTGGCAATAGTGAGTGGGTTATTTTTAATATTAAACGTTTCACAGTGTATTAATAGGGCCAGCGGTTTTTCACGAAAAGATTTTAGGACTATTTGTACTCCGAAACACTACAGCAAAGATACACTTTCATGATTGGATGATTTTAACTGTTACGCATTGTAGGTGTCGGCCCGCGAATAACGGACACTCAGTGCCGGAGTTACCTGATTCTGATTGGCCCAGTCAGGTAAGGAACTGTCTGCCGGCAAACACACCTGACCAATAACCGATGGAAAACTGCCATAGGGCAATGGCGTCTGGCCTTCGCGTAAACTTTTTAGCGAAAAACAGGTGGCCCTATGTGTTAATAACATGGCCATACAAGTAACACATTTATAACATCACTTGGAGGTACAGATACTAATGAAGTGGCTAACGGTAATATTAATTGCCACATGTGGCTAATGAATATTGACCAGAAAAATTGGTGTGTTCGATATCCTTCATGCAAGATTCCGTAGTAAGTTAGTATGTATTCTTGAATACTTGGCATTTGCTCATTGGTCGCTGCCCCAGTTTCACCATAGAATCTGTCAGAGCGTTTCCCCAGTACACTATGCTACAACTGTAAAGTGACCTAAAATAACTAGTGTTTTAACCCAATCAAACCCAGTGTACAGTACACAATTGTGTACATTACTCACGTCTAGGTAATTTTTGGTCTGTACTGCACACTACGGAACTCAATGACCAATGATCTTACCCGTGGGTAAATGATTCACAAACCGTATTACTGGCCTAGGTCATAATTGGTTCATATTACTGTAGGCGAACATATAGCCTACAGCTCATTGGTTGTGACAACGAAACAAGCTTAGTGTCGACATAAGAACAGCATGCATCATAAAATTTATTGTTTGCAACACTTGAAACCGTAAATGAATTTGGGTTTGAAAGTGTTAAATCAGACTAATTCGCGAAATTTTGAGTTCACCGCCAATAGAAACAAGAAAATATCGCGAGTTCATTGACCTGTAGGCTTAACCCTTTCAATCGAAAATAAATATATATTTTTAGGCATTGCAACAAACAAATATTTTGTTCGGAACTGTACTGATATACATACGACGCTTTGTCTTACATTGGGACCAATAGAAATATATCTGTGTTTGATGTTACTGACAGTAGTGGTTTATGAGGCAACGGAACATAGTGTCAGCAGCGAAGGATGTTTTCCACACTTAGGGAATTTTTATCGTTGGCCGGTATGTTCTGCTGTGCAAAGTACAAACCAGTCAAGCCACTTCACGATAACATCCCCGATGGTCGGCTTGGGCAATCTGCGAAGGATGAAGAGGCACTGACGGATTACTTACTGACGTGGCAACCAACAACTACACCACGTTCAACGTCACTGCAGCACCGCGTAGCACCGGCTAACATTTCTTTCTAACCTACTTAAAAGTAATAGGAGAGTCTGAGGTCCTAATTGGGGATCGGACCTAAGTGCATCTCAGGGCTAAGCCCCATACGCCTAGGCGTGCATGGAAGATTTTAACTACAAAAGCACGCAGCACCCAATAACCAATCAGACACACTGCTCTTTCCCAGAGCTTCGGACAGCCAATCCGAAATTGCGTACACCCACATCAAAGGAACAACCACGCCATTTCGTCTATATGTATCACTGTCACCAAACACTAAGCTCACAGCTCATTTGCTGAAGAAGTTTGTCAGATCGAGTTCAAAACGAATCAAAATATTGCTTGTTTGTTGCACGTCACATTAGTTATGAGGAGTTAAATGGGTTAAGAAGATTTATCAAGTGCATAATGTTTCTACTACGGTTCGGCGATGCAATGCGAAAATCTCGGTTTATTTCTGCATTTACCATTTCCAAGGTCACTAGTACAATGGTAGCTGTCTGTCTGTCTTTCTCCACTTCTTATTTAACTAGGACATCGTTATTTCCGCATTGACGGCACCTTTTATTACTCTCCCAGTAACTTTAGCATCGCCTTCGTAATAACAAGATTCTCTCAAAAATTTCGGTGAAAACACAGGGGGAAATAATGTAAGAACTTTTAACACGCTTAACTCAAGAAATATCACACACAGGAGCTTGTAAAAAATTATGTTGAATATACCCGANATCGTTATTTCCGCATTGACGGCACCTTTTATTACTCTCCCAGTAACTTTAGCATCGCCTTCGTAATAACAAGATTTTCTCAAAAATTTCGGTGAAAACACAGGGGGAAATAATGTAAGAACTTTTAACACGCTTAACTCAAGAAATATCACACACAGGAGCTTGTAAAAAATTATGTTGAATATACCCGAAAAAAAAACTGTCTTTTCCTGTACGAATTAAAATTATCTGACATTGAAATAACATATTTTTTTTTTACTGAAACCATTAACTGAAGTATTTTTTACAGAATGGCCCCTGCAAAAAGTTCGTGCTTGAAATATTATGTACACCATCGCGTAAGTTGGAAGAGTCGACAGTACACATTTTCGACAGATGTGATGTACCCTATTAAGGGCTTTGCTTGCCAAACATTCAGGCATGGTGTTTAAATGGGGAATTAATGTTAAAGAAATGTCTTGTCAATACATCAATTTTAAGGGCGAGTGTTTCAGACAAAACGCACTGAACACATATTTCTCAGAGAACACTAAACAATTCAAATTTAAAAAATAATTATTTAATAATTTTTTGGTAAAATAAAAATTTTAATATTTAGCTTTAATTGAAATAATAAACATAAAAATTTTGCAAGATTTATTAACGTGCTAGTATTCTTACAGAAATTTAATGTAGAATACTTTTTGTTTAAAACGATTCACTTTAAAAATGATGCATTGATAGGGGCACCTATTTTTCGAGAAAAGATTTCAGGACAAGTCGTGTTCCAACGCACTTTAGTTCAGAACAACTTTCGTGATTGGATCATTTGAATTGTTACGCATCTTATCTGTCTGCCCGTGAATCACGGATGGTCAGTATCGGAGAAACTTAATCCTAATCGACTCACTCATTTAACAGACTTTCATCACACAAAGGCAAGCGGCCAATAGCCAAAATGAAGACTGCAAGTGTGCAAATAGGATATTGAAGTCTAGCCTCCACGTAAATCTTTTCGCGAAAAGCAGGTGGTCCTATGCATTGAGAATGAATTTCTCCCTATTGTTAGGCAGCGCACTTAAGGCTGTTGCCTGGTTTGAAACAAGTGAGATTTTGGTATAGGAAAATACATGTTAATGAAATTCGGTATTTAAAGGCAATTTTAAAGATATAAACCTGAAACAAAAATTTAAATATGAGAAATGATACTATCAAGTTCTGTATCGAGGCAAATACAACAATTTGATTTCAGTATTTTTTTTGTTTAAATATTAACTTTGCTTGGTTTTCCAGAAAACGGGTTATACATTAATGTTACAAAAGGATTCGATAGCAAAGAAGCATATTTATTTCTGCTTAAAAAACCCTGATGGTACTTACATATTTATCTTTAAAACCGAATTTCACTAACACGTATTTCTCTATATCAAGTTATCCCTGCTTTTAAACCAGGCAATAGCCTTAAGGCTCAGTTTCATCCCTGTTGCAGAAATTCCTCTTATTCACGTCATAATTTTGGATTCATAGTAATTATAGACAATGTACGATTGTATAAATTTACATTTTTCGAGTTGCTCAATATTTTTGTGCATAATTTTAATTATGTGTTATCTGCTTGTTGTAAAAAGTCGAGAAGATATGTATATTTTATTAACAAGTTCCTGCCTTTTTACAACAAGCAGATGACACACAATTGAAATTACGCAAAAAATTATTTAAAAACTCTCAAAATGTAAATTTTCTGTAATGGTACAGTGTCGGTAATTACTACGAATCCGAAACTACGACGCGAAATAGAAGAATGTCTGCAAAAGAGGTGAAGCAGAAGGTGTTGTCGAGGGACGGACGAGGGAATGTGTACGATGCCCACAGGCGGTGGTGGCGGCGATGCCGGGGGCGGCATGCTGAAGGACCGCGAGGCGACGGCGGCCAGCCCCTGCCCCGGCGGGGGCGAGCCGGCCGTGTGCGGCGGCTGCGGGGCTCGCNGTCGACCGCTCCTGGCACTCCGCCTGCCTCAAGTGCTGCGAGTGCAAGCTGCCGCTCGACTCCGAGCTCACCTGCTTCGCTCGCGAAGGCAACATCTACTGCAAGGAGGACTACTACAGGTGGGAGCAGGAACCGCAGCGGCGTACACTACTCGCGCCTTCTCGCCCAGGCGAGCCGGGTTCGACTCTCGGCTTTTCGCACGTGGGAGTCGTGCCCGGACGACGCCGCTGGTCGGCCGGGTTTTATCCTGGGGTCTCCCCCCCCCCTTCATGCCTCGCATTCTGGCGCTGCTCCATACACACCTCGCTTCACCCTCATCGGCTATCTAAAAAATTTAATATGTCCAAAGGTAACGTTGATTTTACAAATCGTATACCAAAATAATTGGTAAAAATAATATTATAACTGCGAACTATTTCTTACTAGCCGTTGCCAACACATCGCTGCTCTCACTGTTTTTAATTCGTATTTAACGCGAAATAAGTATTACTAGTAATACAAGATACTAAGTTAAAGTTTCATTTATTCGAAAATGAAGTAAATTAAATTTAATAACAGTATATAAGTGATTTAAAAAACAGCTTGACATGTTACCCCTAGGGTAATTTTTCATAGGTTTTTTTTTTCAGAACATCCGAAGTGACCGTGAATGGACTACAGCAAGTAGGCGCGCGACGATGCGGATGTAATAATTTAGTGTCACACGCCTACGACCTATGCAACTTGTCCTACATGCATGATCAGTTATAAGTGTATAGGGCTTTGTGTTAATATTGGTCCGAAAAGAAACCATGCCTGGCGTTTAGTTACTGATTTTCTGAACATCCTACATATATATATGTGTGGGTGTGTGTGTATGTGTGATGCGTGCGAAATACTGTTCAACTGGTATATATTAAATTGCCGTTTTGAAAATATACTTATTTTGAGGAGTATATATATATTTATATAAGCATGACAGTATCAGCCCATCAGCTAGCTGTGGGATATCCTTGATTTTGCTGATGAGCTGATGACCAACGTGACTTGAGCAGAAAAGAAGAGGGTAGCAATAAATGTACTAAAATCAGTGAAAGTATATGTTATATTGCACTGCGTACTAGAAGAATTTATGTGAGACACATGATTACTAGTGTGAAACTATTTCTTGAATTAACTAATATAATCCACAGTAAGAAAGAAATAGCTATTTGTAGCATCGACAAAAATTTAGATAAAAATACTTTCTAATTAGTTGCGTTATTGCTTCCTTACATATAGTCCAACTGTGCGCCAACAGTTTAAGTATTATTTAAAGCTCTTTTCAAATTGCATTGTAGAGATTTCCTTCCCTTGTTTGGATATATTTTAACGTAATCATTGTGTATTGTAACTACAATAAAGTTGCCACTAAGTTGTGAAAAGTAGTTCCATATTACTATACTTACAATCTCGATGAGATGATTACTTTAGATGATTGCGAAGATAATCATGTGTTTATATTTGATAATGTTATATCAGATAAAATTATTCGTTATTATTTTACAAGAGGAAGACATAAAAAATATATTTTATTTAGCTCAAACATATTCGATAGTTGAAAAATATTTAGTAAGAGATAATGCAATTTTTTTGTGTATGTTTCAGACAAGATGAAACAAATTAAAAACATATGTATAGTGATTTGGTTTTTGGATATGTCATGTGGGAGCGCCTACACATATGACACCATTAACTCAAGGGAGTTGGGCTCCGCCAGTGGTTGCTTGTTAGTACACGCGTGTTAAACTACGTGAACAATGGGAGATAATCAACTGAGTAGTAAAGGCTACCTGAAGTGATAACATTTTATTTTCCGAATGGCGCGCCAATTCTGTTCGCCTTCTTGGTATGCAACTTGTTGCTCAAGCAGCTTTGTATAACTCCGCACTCCTGCGTCGTTTTGTCTAACTCCACCTTAAATTTAAAAAATGCTAGATGACCTTTCTAAAATTTTTGTTACAAGGTTCTTCTGTTTATATTAATCCATATGAGTTGTGGTTTGAATTTCGACATGATATTCAAAAACACCTCGTATATTCTTTACTGTGGCGAATTCCTAAAGATGTAAAACGAACATAAATTTTCCGTGTCGCGTGACAGTAAAATGCTATGCACCGCTAGATACTGTTACCGCGTATATCGTTAATAAACCACTGATCGCGCGTTCTCTCTCAGTCAATGTGAGGGGGGAACCGTTATTGATTTGTCGGCGCTCGGCACTGGGGGAATGCTCGTTTCAGGTAATTAATGTTCGAGTTCCACGTTTGATTCCAGAACGCCGTGCGTGAGGGGGGGAGCTTGTTAGAAACTAATAATCCGGCTTGCAGTTCAACCCCAGTTTCCTGGCCACGCAGGACTTGCTGTGTGAAGGGCAACGACTCCGGAGAAAATTAGGGCTGCGCATTCAGGGCGATTCACCTTTCCACGTGCATGGCTTTGTACTGAATGAATGTTGCACTCTTTTTTTCAGGCGGGAAGGTGCATAAAGTAAATTATTAAAACAAATTCTGAACATCAATACTAAATTTTAATTACATACTATCAGAGCAATTGTTATTATGGCCTTGCTTAGAGAAGTTTTTTTTTACGAATTGTGCTTTCTGAAGAAACCAGGAAGGAAATGGGCTTAAATTTCGATTAATAACAGATTCCCATTAATTTATTTTCAACACTCAAATAAGTAAATTCTATAAACATATTTTACAGTGTTAGAAAATATATGCGTTATGATTTCATATGCAACATAAGTCATACTTTTGTGACTATGTCAGTGGCGTGTGTGCTACTTTTGAAAGAGTTCTGCATGTTGTAAATCCAGGTGCACCGCTCCATTAGAAGCAGCTATGCTTCTACCTTACAGAACACTATTCTACTGGGCTACTTTTTCATTTATTTGTTTTGGTTAGGTTAAGTCAAGTTGGTTTAAAATACTAACCAATTCATATATTTATTGCACGTTCTTTGTATAGTAAGAAATTATTTTCGCAATTTTTCCTTATTTACTATTACTCTGTATTTACTTTAAATTGCGTCAATTTCAGTAATCTCTCCCTTTTTTTGTGAATCACTATATTTCATGATTTTACAATTGCTCAACATTTGTATTACAAAATATATACAAACAAACACACATATATGTGTGTGCGTGTGTGATAATCTTTGTACACATAGGGTAAAGTTTGCGTAATTATTTGATGACGAGTTACTTTAAAATCACACGTATGTTTACTAAAATCCTGTAGTCTGAACTGTTTATTCGATATGCCCTTGGTGTAGATTACGCAGTATAAATGATTTTCAATATAAGTGACTGAGTCATAGCTGAAAGGATTGTTTTTAGAGTGAATCAAGCTGGAATCTCACAAGATATGACAAGCTTGCTGGGAAATGTAAATTTAAGTTCAATGGCAATCTTGCTGCAAATTTACATGCTATCCTGGTCTTATGGAGTTTGCCGTAGTACAACGTCAGTCCACAGTCTTTAAACACGTTGTATACGAAATATTACGTCGCAATTAGTTCTCATGAAGTCCACTGCAACGTAATTTTACGTCTGAAGCACTCTTTTAGGTGTTAAATTATTCACATTAACAGAATGGCTTGTTATGTGAAGGAAGAAACATTTCACTGGAGCACGGTCTACTCAGTGCCACATTGGCTGACAGCTAGCCTGTAATGAACGTCGTACAGTGCGGTAAATGTGTACGTTGAAGTGTGAACCAATATTATAATAGTAAGTGGGAACACAAATCCCAACAGAACTGGCATATTCTTTGAAGTGATGGAGATGGGTTATTCACTTCTTTGAGGCGGTTTCGTTTACAGCAGCACAATATTGCCTTCATGCAAAGAGAATGTTACAGAAACATGGGTGTAAATTTGACAAATGTTTTTTTTATACGATTTTGTTTTATTGAAATATTATCTTTCTTGATAGAAAAGAAAGGAATAATATTTGAGCTTCTTTCTTTCCACAGTAAAGAAACGTTAGTTCATACTAAACGAAACGGTTTATCAATGTGAAAGGTTTTCTGTCGTACAATGTATGTAGTTTATCAATATGAAAGGTTTTCTGTCANCGAAACGGTTTATCAATGTGAAAGGTTTTCTGTCGTACAATGTATGTAGTTTATCAATATGAAAGGTTTTCTGTCATACAATGTATGTAGTTTATCAATATGAAAGGTTTTCTGTCGTACAATGTATTTAGTTTCCAGTACGTAACACTTCCNTACAATGTATGTAGTTTATCAATATGAAAGGTTTTCTGTCGTACAATGTATTTAGTTTCCAGTACGTAACACTTCCCCCGACGGAAACATTCGTAAACAACATTATATTATGCAGCTACGGAACTGCACTTGAGCTAATCTACAGTCTTCCTGCAGATGTTTAGTATCAATTTGAAGTGCAGTGATTCTGGAAATCCTTAACTTCAATAATTCCCAAGAGGTGACATGATATTCTGGCACATGTAACTATCTATCATTCTTGCTATCAACAAGTATACTGTAAACAGTAAACAGTGTAGGGCGTAAGGGTAAAACTGGTGGGTGGGAGGGGGAGGGAGTGGATTTGGGTTTAAATATCGGAGGTGTTTTAGTTATTTTTTTTTAGTATTTATTTTGAAATAATTGTAACTTATCTCTTATTTGCTAATCACAGTTGTTTCTCACAGCACAAAACTTCTCTGCAGTGTACCTTACATTTCCACTAAGACGTCTGCTGAGCTACTGTAATGACAATGCAAGGTTATCATAGTCAATACTGTACAGATGAAACAAAAGTTATCATTGTGGCAAGCTAACCCTGCAGTGGTTCATATTTAAACAACGTTTTCTTTTGCGGTAACAAATCATGTGTTGCAGCCAAATCTCTTATTACTGGCACATACTTGTTTAAATCACGCTTGCAGTTGGATTGAGTTATGCTTGCAGTTTGCAGTAGGTTTTACTAATCAAGCTTGGTACAAGCTTAACACGTGGAGACTAGTTAGTTCGTTTCAAGCTTTATTTAAATATTGGTGGCTTGCACGATAGGCTTGCCATAACAAGCGTGACTCTAGCTTGACTCAAGCCAATTATGCTGGGGTTTTTTGTTGAGATCATACCTAATACGAAGTCACTCCTAGCATACTGCGAGGTGACTTCTATGAGACATCCATCCTCGACGATCTTACACAACTCTCAGGGATCGCTACTCCCGGCCAAGTAGTGTCCGTCTTCAACCCCCGGCACGTACCCAACGACACAAGTTAGGGGATGGGGAGGGAGGTGTGGGGAGGGTTAGCTAATGTGGTTTCCGTGTCGCGTAGGATGGACGCTGTCGCAGGATCTGGCGTGGGCATCGGGTTATGGCCTTGCCCATTACACGTTCGTGAGCCGTGTAAAACGGGAGCCCGTCAGCAATAAAACTCGGCCAAAGGAAAAATAAAGAAATTTATTATTTGGACGATACACAGCCAAGCCAGAGGAACGGAGCACTCAAAGACCTTTTAGAGCGTGCTTCGAAGAGCTCGCGTTCGTTCAGATAAACCGCAAGTAGGTATATAACGACGTGAAAAATACGTGAAATCGGCGTCTTATTAGTAGATATCCTGAATGTTCGCGAGTTAGAGCGGTGCTAGGCGAGCCACTTAAAAGGGACGCGAGGCGACTACCTGGAGCTATTTCTGGCGGTCGAGGTCGAAAAATGCGGGAACAATAAGGGCGACTCTCCCACGCGCATCAAGTGCCCCATCGCCGCTAAGCGCGAAGCTCTGAACTGGCGTGCTGCGTGTACCTACGGAGCTTTCTGCGGACACTCTGTCAATTTATTTGGAGGAAATCTGTGGCAAAGTTCAGTGCAAGGCCCTTGAATACTTTTGTATGTATCTGACGCGAGTATTTTGACATACAACACTTAGAAAAACCCCTTTCCGGAAATGGTGAATTGCTGAGAAATGCACTGAGAGAAAAGTTTTGTTGAATTCAACAAAGTTTGTTCAGCACAAACAAGTTGATTGTTTGTATAGGGGCAATAAAATATTTTGTGGTTCAAACCAAATTACCTTTTTGTTCATATTTGGTTGCCCCAAACAAAGATTTGGTTTCGGCAACTAAAGATTTGTTTANCAAACCAAATTACCTTTTTGTTCATATTTGGTTGCCCCAAACAAAGATTTGGTTTCGGCAACTAAAGATTTGTTTGGCTCTAAGTACGTAAATAAATCAGTTTCGGTTAATATAAATAAAAATACTTTGCAAGTGTAACCGAGACTCGAACATAGATCGTTTTCGCACGAGCGCTACGTCATAGTAACATCAGCTTGAGTGCTTAGTGGCGACGTAGAAATGTTTTAAAATACACGTATTTCAAATACCGGACCACGTGCACAAANCAAACCAAATTACCTTTTTGTTCATATTTGGTTGCCCCAAACAAAGATTTGGTTTCGGCAACTAAAGATTTGTTTAGCTCTAAGTACGTAAATAAATCAGTTTCGGTTAATATAAATAAAAAAACTTTGCAAGTGTAACCGAGACTCGAACATAGATCGTTTTCGCACGAGCGCTACGTCATAGTAACCTCAGCTTGAGTGCTTAGTGGCGACGTAGAAATGTTTTAAAATACACGTATTTCAAATACCGGACCACGTGCACAAANTCAGCTTGAGTGCTTAGTGGCGACGTAGAAATGTTTTAAAATACACGTATTTCAAATACCGGACCACGTGCACAAATAAATATTTCCAGTTTGAAAGCTTTATATCTTATTTTCCTGTTGAACTTCTTTTATTAGGATATTTATACCAATATAATGCATCAGCTCTCAAGACCTCGCTGTAAGATCCACCCAAATCTCTTCACTCACTAATTATTATGCATTAGTAAATGCACTTACAAACTCTGTTAGTATAATTGTCATAAAAAAATGCAAACAAACTTTCGATCTGCATTTTTTAAAGAGGGCAAACAAATGAGTGGCCACACTAATATATAGAGTTGATTTAACCAAATATTTTGTTGACAGTCTAATTTATTTTGGCCCGACACAGAGGGTTTGTTATTTCATGCATGTATTTTGTTATATTAACAAAATAAGTTTTATTACTTTTCAAGTTTTGTGTACTCAACAAAATATTTTGTTGTGGTGAATAAATATATTTTTCGCCTTATGCAAACATATATTCTGTTAGCTTTTCTCTCAGTGTGGTATTTATAATGTGCCCTCACCTGAAGTGTGTGTTCTTTATGTAGATCAGCACGTTGGACGCACGTTTAATGGTTTCGCATAAAAACGTGTATTTTTNCTGAAGTGTGTGTTCTTTATGTAGATCAGCACGTTGGACGCACGTTTAATGGTTTCGCATAAAAACGTGTATTTTTAATATTCTGCAACGCAGTTCTAGCGCCAGGTAGTGTTTGTGGGAGGGGGGGGGCGCTTAAACTGCTATGCTTTTGTGATTGGGCCACTCGTTTCCTAACACGCCCTGCACGATTATGAACCAGTAATATAATGTAGACAGAGAATGAGCGAATCACGTACGGTCTAGCACACCTAATAAAGTGCTCATCGCTTAATCACCAGCCAATGAAAAAGTGACAGCGCCTGGGGCATAAAATTAACATATGAGCTTAGGTTAACCTTGAAATGGGACCGCTAGATTTCCAGGTCTCTATTTATAAGCTCGGGCTTAAACGGAAGTATACCCTTACATAGTGGATCCTAGAAGTTTATAACTTGATCACATTCTTAAAAATGAAAATTCCAAATTTACCCATATGCCAAAGTAGCTATTGACTTTTCATTGCAGTACAGATAAGACAAGAAAACTATGGATTTATAACATGGATTCATAACAATTTTAATTCTGGAAAAATTGGGCAATGTCAATGTTTTGACAGAAGTACGAGTTCGTAGTTCAGAGGGCCCGTGGTGTCGTAGTTGGTCAGACTAATCACCTCCCACCCAGACGAACCGGGTTCAATTCCCAGCGGAGTCGCCCCCGGGATTTCCACGTGTTGGAATCATGCCGGACGATGCCCGCTGGTCAGAGGTTTTNCCCACCCAGACGAACCTGGTTCAATTCCCAGCGGAGTCGCCCCCGGGATTTCCACGTGTTGGAATCATGCCGGACGATGCCCGCTGGTCAGAGGTTTTCTCGGGTAGCTCCCGTTTCCCCCGCCCTTGCATTCCATCGCTGCTTCATACTCGCCTCACTTCACCCTCATTGTCTCTCAAGAGCTAGATGTTCAGAGCCACCAAATTCTCTCCACTCATAGCTAAGTCTGTATGCCTGTACTGCTGTGTAAGGTCAATAGCTTGTTGGGTATAGGTGTACAAGTAATTTTATTTTTTGAATGCCTATAGACAAACTAGAAAATCCTTGAATTTAATATGGCGGAGGGAGCTTCCCCTTAACACTATGTGGACTATGCCCGAGTGTAGCTCGTGCGACGGTATTATGACGGTTTATCTGTTATTGAAGACAAAACCCACATGGATATGCTTACATTATTTAGCTACTTTTTAAGATGATCTTACACGAACACTATAAAACATCACTCGTGATTTTCGTGGAAAAAAAGCTAATTTTTTTTATTTTATAAAAATGAAATTGATGGACTGTAAACCATGAAACACATGACATGTCACCGTAATTGGGACACAGTCAGATCACTTACTCATTAACTGATGGCTAACCAGTAACGAAATTTGTAAGTGCGGTGTTCATGTCGGGTGTAATTTGAACCAATAGCACGCTGGTAAGTGGGGATGAACAAACCAACGGAGCTATGGTGATCTTGTAGTGGAGCGCATAGACCACGAGTTTTCATGGCTGCCAGTAAATGTACGCAGATCTCAAAGTGTTAAAATGTTGCGAGCAGCTCCACACACGGGCCTTTGAAGATGTAGCATTGTAGGAATGCATTTACAAAATGCTTTCAGTAGAGATGTGGTAGGTGAGTGGTTATAGTTATTGCGTATTAATTTTTCAATTCTTGCTGAAATCCCACCAGAGAACAAAAATTTTAAACGTGTTTAATGTCTCTGTTATACACAGTGCAATACATTGCAAAAACAAAACTCTTTTTCTTACCCCGGATTGTAACCTGAAACAAAAACCAACTCGAAAACACTCTAACGTGGCTACAAACTAGTAGAGGTACATGATATATTAATCTAATATTTACAGAAGTACTTCAAGTAAAAGAGTGGTGCTTTAGTGGATAATGTGTTGAGCTTTGAAGTATTCTTCTCGAGTTCAAATCCCGCTTCCGAGAAAATTTTTTAAAACTCTTTTAGTCATTTTTATACATAGTAAAACATCCACATAACGAAAGTAAAAAAAATTCTATACTCCTTTTTATTAAGAGCAGACTTAAAAAACCAAACTTGGAAGTCTATGGACACGTTCCGTGATTTCACGGATATTTATGAGAAATGTACGGAGAGAACGTTATTTACAAAACGAAGAGTCCGTAATTTAACGCAGATGTGTGGATAATTTGTAACCGTTGTTTTCCGTAATTTTACGGAAATATTTTTTAAAAGTGTAGCTTCAAATGCACTGCGTGCATGCGTGCATGAAGACATTTCTTCATTTCACCGTACCAGAGCGAATACTGGAAAGCAACTTTAGCACTGAACGTTTGTGAATTTGTCTATTATCTGTTAAGCCACGTCAAAAAAAATTTCGTAAGTTTTCCAATATATTTTCGTGTAAATAAATAGCTATCTTGCACTATATTTAACAATGCTCGCGTGATGCGAGAGACCAGGCGGAGAACGACACGTGTTTGAGAAATGTCCGCAGCTCCACGACCACCGCGGAATGCAAGAGGACATATAAGTGCCCGTCAGGACTGGCTGGAACAATAGCGAGTGTCCATTATTTCCGCCGACGATCAACTGTCGAAAGGGAGAGAGCTGTTTGGTTTTTACACGCCCCGGGTTTCCCACCCCATATACGCGGCCGACCTGTTCCCGCCACCTCTTGTACTAACATCCCTTCGAGACTTTTACTAATTAACAAACGCGGATGGCGAGCGAATGGCCGCCCGGGAACTTATTTCGGGATCGTATCTTGACCCCGGTCGACGGCTGTCTGATGCCCAAACTGGTGGGAGGGGAGTCGCATTGAGCCCGTTTCTTCTGCTAGACGCCATTTCTTGTGTGGGAACGCAGGTACTCAAGTTTTTCAGTCTGGATCGAGTGATTCCACCAAGCTCATTTACATTGTCAGAAACGAGGAGGCAAGGATCAGGCAATTTTGAGACTCATTATGTTACTTTGCAGCCTTTTCCCTTTTATAGCTGAGTTTGAGGTAGTTAAAGGATAGTTCATGGTGTTGATGGTATGTACGAATAAAGAACTTTAAATATTTTCATTTAACAATATTATTAAAATAAAATACGTCAAAACCTATCCGTTTACACTTTATCTTTTCTCGCACTGTTACCAATTGCAAAAGGGTTGTTTTTAATTTTTTATTTAATGGGTGTTTTGATTGCCTCCGAACGGTAACAAAGCTCTAGTACGGAATGCGTATGTTATCCTATTGTACAGTGGTATAATATGGAGACCTCTAACATGATAAATGAACTACGACCAGATGTTCATTTTCTTCATCTGAAAAATTACGCAAACCTTTAATAATATTTACTCATGCAATATATGTAGACCAATTTCGGATAACCCTTCGAATAATATAATTTAATCTCTGAGACTCAGACAAAAATAAAAATTATCTCACTTAAAATTTTTTTTTTTAGAAACAATAATATATATTAAAAAATATTTACTACATCATTGTCATTTGAAACGGCTTCTGTCACTGGGAAATATTTATATACAAATTTATCTGTAGGTTAAAAATGTGTTCAATTCTTTTCGCCGTGATATGATGTTCATTGTATGTACCAGTATTAAGGATTTATTTAAGTAATAAAGTCTATAAAAAAAGATATTCCGAATATATCATGTATTAATTTCGATTGTTGGTATAATCAAAATCATGGAGCGGCGTAACGATCGGGTTCAGACAGAGTATATTAAAAAAAGAAACGGCTATGTTTGTGTTGCCCGTCCAGCGTAGGGAAAAGCTCTTGTTGCAATAGAGTATTGAGAGGCACAATAACCTACAAAATGATGTAGGAAAGTTTGCTTTTCAGTGTTAGAACGATCGTTAATTTGACGTGATCGTCTCTGAAAGGTAAAGGTACGTCTTTTGTTTTGACAGCTTCATTAAAACTCTCTGAGAAGATTGGTCCGTTAGGTTATCTGTCGAAAAAAGGGGGGGGGGGGCAACGTAGTAATGACTGGCGAAAACCTCTAAGGTTTATTTTTACTCACCACCATCGAGTACAAACGATGAATGAAGAGAATCCTTACTGGGATTTTGAGCGACGACCAGCCATCGAGGGGGAAACATTCGATAAATTAAAGGTAGTTGCAGTCATTTGGGAAAGGGAAGGAATCGGCCAGGACCTGCACTAAGGAACAGCATATCATTCGCCTGGAAACCCTGGAAAAACTAAATCAGAATAGCCGGACTGGGAACTGAACCCGGGTCCTCACGACTAAGACTGTACCACCTCGCTAGGCAGCCACCCAGTCAGATTACGCACTTTTTTTGTCGACCACACTTCAATATTCTGTCGCCGTTAAATATTATCTGCGGGGGAAATAAATTGTCTTTCCATTTTCATCCACATGCCGCTATGAAAATGTATTATCTGAGAAAGACAAGCGAGCGTTTTCTATCGCCTGTCAGTATACCCGTATTACTACACTTACATTTCTAATACTTAAAGCTCTTTTCCCAGAAACATTTAAAACAATGTTGGAGATCACATACAGTCATGTAACATACCTTTTGACGTTCCGAATTTTGGGATATTTTTTAACTTGCTTATTTTTGCTTGTACTTTTATGCAGAATTATAGTATCTGTGTAGGCCTTACTGGTATCACATTCTCTTTATGCTTATCTTTATAACGTATACGCCAGCTTTATTAAGATTGAAAAACACTTTATGTATCTATCGCCCTCGAGCAATCCTCATCATATCCAAGTTTTGCAATGTGAATATTCCACAAACACATAAGCGTCCTGGTTAAGATTCATTCTGCTTCTCCAGTTCTTAGATTTTTCATCTAATACTCTTCTAAGGACTCGTTCGCATGGTCGTGGCATTGATGGCATAAAAATGATTCTTCGGTAGTTTTTTTTCCACTCTCACTTATTTTCCTTCTTCTAAATGGAAGTAATTTCGGCATTCGTCTATTTGTGTGGCACTTTATTCCCTCTTAGACAAATAACTAGAATATTTACTTGAATATTAAGTATTATGCTTAGAGGTGTTTTAATTAGCTAATACGAGCAAAGACGACTGGTTTACCTTTTATATTATTTTTAAGGCAGTTTCTTTTTTCGGGCTGTAGTTCATACAGTCACAAGTTTCTTCGGCACAAACAACTTCTAAAAACTTGTCCCTCTGTTAACATTATAGATCAATGTACTATATTCTAAGTTTGCCAATGATTACAATATTTTCAGCGCTGTCCCTATTTAGAGTCATCGCTGACTTCATTAACTTCAGACCTAATTACTGGAGACCTGAAAAATTCGCGAGTTCAATTACCTGTAGGCTGTACTCCATTTTCGTATGTAAAATAATGCAAATGTCACTGTAAATTGGTTGCTTGTTGTATTAGCGGAAGACGGTGATTCGGTCTGCATTTTATTGTGTGTTTGTTATTGGATCAGAGTTGTCCAGGAGGTGTAAACTAACGGGTTGGCCAAAAGAATAAGCAATACAAACGTAAGAGGTTTTGAATTCTAGCTGGTCCCGAAATGAAACCGCGAATTTTTCAGGTCTCTACTCATTACATAGATTGTTCTACGTGCCCTTTACTATCATCAGCCGTAAATTTTGTGAGCTTCTACGTTTCTCAATGCTTACAGTTATTTATGACTTAATATTTTTCCTGTATATTTTGTGAGCCCAGGGTATCGTCACCAGCGCCCCACGTGTGAAAGGACCTACACCCTGACTGTCCCAATTCCAATAACCACCAACAACTCAGCAGTTGGCAAATAGTAACAAAAATATTAATTCAAATTATTTCTCTTAAACAGGTCAGAACTCCTCATCCATCGAAACCAGAATAAGTTAAAGGTAAAGGAGAAAATCTGGGATTATTTGTCACAGGAACCCCTTTTACACGCCCAGTCGAACAAGAAAAGTTTTCTAATTTAATTTATATAGTAGAAAATTTCTGATATATACTTTCAGATATATTGCAGGTACAATTTCATTTTTAAAACCCATCATTTTCTTTAATACAAATTCGGGCCTTAATTTATACCAAAAACAACGGTATAAATAGTTATATAAAAATGGTGCCCCAACGCGATATTACAAAAACATTAATAAAAGTTGCTCACACTAGCATAATCAAACATTAGGATGATTACATTATTTAAAAGCCACGTGGCTTCTTCCAAATATATTTATGGCAGACTGAATATTTTATACTTTACAAGAAAATGCACCAAGCACAGGCAATCATGGCTATAACATTTTTCACCATGAAAACCAAACACACAATATGGAGCGCCAAATGACCATGTAAGCATTGACTAGAAGGGCCCTTAATACAATACTTATCTCAAATGCATGATGACGCAGACGGAGCCGAATACCTCGAGACAACCCCAGCTTAAACATTTTATATATCAGAATTTTACACCCCCTCTCTATCGGGGAAGAAATATAGCAGCATTGCGATTTTCATCAGTTGGATTATAGCATAAAAGCCAATGTAAATTCTTTATTTAAATTGACGCATGCGCAAGAACCAAAAACAGTATTTTATTTGTTTCTTGTCCTCACTAATGGACATGTTGCAACTCCGCCGACGCTTGGAGAAGGGGAGGAATCAAGGCGTAGGGACGTCATGTATCACGTGATCACCCTGCCGGCAGCGCTAGCGGCGACACTCGTTGCGCCCGGCAGTAGGAATGTTGACGTGCACGAAGACAGCCGGCTGCCGGGCTGCGGTCCCTGTTGGACGGCAGCCCCATTTGTCTGCGTTTGGTGGCTTTTTTGGTGGTTTTTTGGCAAGGATGGTGAGGTTTCCCAAGCCTGCAGACGAAACCTCGAACTAAATTTAAAGGTAAAGGAAAACCCTCATGTCCCCTTTTCAGGCTACACGTAATTATTTCCATCAGGACGAGGAAATGTTTTGGTCGTAGCTTGTAAGGTGCTTAGGGGAGACGCCCAGGCANCACGTAATTATTTCCATCAGGACGAGGAAATGTTTTGGTCGTAGCTTGTAAGGTGCTTAGGGGAGACGCCCAGGCATCTCAAATTCTAAATAATTTTCTTATTTTACAATAACCATTTTACTATAAACATTTAAGTTGTCATCTGTTATTTCTTTGATAGATCTACGAACACTGAAAAAACGGTTTTGTGGTGACCAACAAAATGTTATTGGTGGCCACAAATTGTTTTTATCAATACTGACCTCTCAAAATATTTTGTAGCACCAACGTTTTTTTTTTTTTGTCATTCCAGTATTTAGTGGCAACTACAAA
>NQII01003570.1:144390-215759 GCA_002778355.1 Clitarchus hookeri
ATGTATATATATACATATACATATATACTGATAGTTATAAAACTCATTAGTACAAAATTTAGAGAACTTATTAAAAAAAATACTTTTTCACTACCCAAAATTTTGTATAAACCCGACATTGATGACAAAAAGTCACCTGTATGTATTAAAGAAAATGATTTTTCTTCGAAAATTACATTTACACATAAGTTTAGTAAAGTAAAACCAATACATTAAATTCTCATTATCCCACATGACTGATAGTTTGAAATTGGTTTAATAAAAAAAATCATTCACATTATTAATAAAGAGTAATTATATTATGTAAACGTATTTGTAAGTTTTAACTGTCTGATGTTTGGTACGACTATGAAAACTTAGCACCCAGCCTCAATTTCCATTAGGCCATGCTATTAGGCAAAAATTATAATGTGGGAGTGCCATCTGTTCCTATACCTTGTGTGAGTCAGAATGCTTTTCCAGCCTGATGAAGGGAAAAAGTATGGGCATGCTGATTCAGGTCTTAGGCACCGAGGCTTACCCCTTCACCCCTGAGTAATTTACGTAAGACGGCGCCTAGAATTATATCTTCACGTAAACTCTGAAAATTATAACTGTTTTCAATGTGGTTTTATAAAGTGTTGGTTTTCCCTTTTTATTCATTGCGTCCATGTGGGAAAAATAGTTTACGTCAACAGAAAATGGTCTCACCCACACTCTTGGTTCAGTAACTCATATCTTGAACAAAGATTTAGATATTGCATGAGTAGATCTCCATTTTTTTTTTCATCGTACATAGGAGTACTCCATAACATATGCTACATAATTCACTTTTCACCAAAAATTCTCTACAGCCAACTGATTTTCTCTAATGTCTTAAACAGTTATTCTAAAATAATGTATTTTATACCCGCCATAAAACCTACTTAAGGCATAAACAATTTCGATCACTGGCATATTTTCAAAAAATATTTAACTGGTCTTCAAAGCCGGTGAGGGTGAAGTGAGGTGAGTACAGAGCAGTGTCGGAATGAAAGGGCGGGGAAACGGGAGATCCCCGAGAAAACCCGCTTATAAACTGCATCGTACTACTCGATTCCCACATACGAAAATCCAGGAGTGACGCCACCAGTAATAATACCCGGTTCGCCTAGATGGGAGGCGAGTATTCTAACCACTACACACACTGTTGCCGCCCCAAAAAGAAAGTTTTAGGACACGAGTGTGTACAATCTTCCATTCTTTCCGAAAACAAAGTGGCTTGTTGGTATATTATTTTCAACATGCAGGGTTATTACAATCATAATTTTAACGGAATCTTGTCAATGCCAAACATAAGAAAAATACATGACAGATAATTAAAAACCGTGGAATATTAATCGACAAAGAGCTAAGCAACAATTATTCTGAAAATAACCTTAACATCGACAACAACAAAAATGGTTAATGTGTAAAAAAAATCGCGGAACACTATATTGAACATAATTATCAAATAATTAACTGTGGTTAGTAGCTGGTCAACTGAAAAAAGCTGTTAAACGAAGAAACTATTGCGATAATAGTGAAAAAGAATTGTATGTTTTAAAATAACAGTATGTAAAGCGATAAATAGGATGTGGGCAAAAATAACTCAGTTATTACAAAAAACATGTAAAAAATTAATAATGTAACAGTAATACGAACAGAACCCAAAATCAGAGGACACAGCAAGGGCTTCTGTTTATTTATGACGTAGTTTAGAGTTAATATTTTTTTACTTAAATTTTGCAATGTACAGAATTCGTATAACTTACAGTGATGACCATATTTTAATTTAGCTGTTTAATTTCGACTTCTTGGTACATGTTCCTAAATATATTCTTTGCTGTACAAGTTGATAAATAAATATAATTACTGTTGGCGCTCAGCAGGAAAATGAGCTGAGATCGAATCATCCCTATTCTTTTTGAGATGAAATCGCCTATCAGTTACTAGCACCCTGATACATTTTATTTTAATTCAGCCTGCGCCGAAGGGTAAACGAAAACTCTTCACAAATGCTCCATTCTGTTAATTAATACGTTTATATAAGTCAGTATAAAAACCCTTTTATTGTAAAAACAGTAATGAAAAATGTCTGCATTTCCGTGAAGACGTTAAAAATAAAACGTCGTGCGTTTCCACACCTGTAATAAATGGTCGGAGCTCCAAGCAAACGTCCCCTTGCGGTCCGTGACCCTACTAACGAGAGTGTTGACGTAGTTGCCTGCTACGCCAGGCGCAGGGGTTGTTTGTAAACACGCCGGTCCCCTAACTAACGTGCCGCTGGGCACGCTTCGCCGTCCTCCCTTCCACAGCTCACTTCCTGCTCTCACTCGCACGGTAATTGCCCTGGCGGGCAGGTCATTAAGTCGCCTACAATTAGCGACGGCCAGGGACGCACCGGCGTTGCAGATCACCGGCGCTTACGAGAGAGACATTCTACCGCCGTCGCGTCGTCGTGTTTTTTTTTTTCGTCGCGAGAAGGGGGTGATCTCGCTCTGCTGAAAATAAAAGCCGGCTCCGTCCAATTAAACTCCACGGCGTTCGCGACCCACGGGTCTCCCATCCAAAGGGAGGGGGAAATAGACATTTAAGAGTGCGTGGTGTGAAGTATAGTCCATTCACTGTTACATTAAACTTTTCTGAAGCCCTGCTAAAGTTCTACTTCCAGGATATTCCTCGCCTCATACAAACAAAGCTTAACTAATTCTAGAAAATTACACCTAAAGGACAGCGCATCGCATTCGTAAGCACTCAGTATAAAAATATTTTGCAAAATAACTATTTCTTACTAGGCTTTACCAACACACCTATTTATCCCTGTTTTTATTCATATAAATTATAAATTATAATTTATGATATATATATAAAATATACAGGGGATGGACAAAATAATATGAACACCTCACATATACACAATATTTATTTATTAATAAGGTGTTGGGCCACCATTTGCTTTTATAACAGCTGAAATTCTACGCGGAATAGATTCGTAGAGTGTCTGAATAGTTTCCAAAGGAATGTTGTCCCATTCTTGTACCAAAACATCCGACAATTGCTTCAATGATGTTTGAGATGGAAATCTGCTCCTCAGTCTCTGCTCTAAAACTCCCCATAACGGTTCAATTATGTTGAGGTCTGGCCAGGGAAGATCTTTGATGATATTTTGATGCTCCTCTAACCAAGACTGACCCTTTTTGGCTGTGTGTATGGGCGCATTATCATCTTGGAATGTGGCAGTGTTTGGCAGCAATATGCTAGTCATAGTAAGAACTTCATCATTGAGGATGACGAGATATTCATTCGCAGTAATCCGGCCAGTGATGTGAATGAGAGGAACAGCTGAATACCACGATATAGCTACCCAAATCACAACGGAACCTCCCCCATGCTTGACTGTAGGAAGCAGGCAGTCCAGATCGTAGGCTTCTTTTGGGGTTCTCCATACATAAACCCGGCCGTTTGTAGGAAACAATGTAAACGATGATTCATCGGACCATACCACATTCTTCCAATCATCACGTGTCCAGGTTTTATGATCGTGGCACCCCTTATTTCACAGCTTAGCGTTTTATATAAAGGGTTTTGCAATTACAGCCCTTCCAAGAATGTTAGATTTTTGGAGCTCCCGCCGTACTGTTTTTGTCGAAACAGTATTACTCAAGTGAGTGTTGAGTTCTGCTGTCACTTTTGCCGCGGTAGTTTTATGTTGTGTGGCCACAATTCTTTTTAATGTTCGTCGGTCTCTATCAGTTAACTTTGGGTTTCACCCACTATTCCTCTACGCCGATGATGTGCCATGTTTTGTGTATGCTGTCGTTACCGTGGATACTGTNTTCGCCGATGATGTTTTACCATGTTTTGTGTATGCTGTCATTACCGTGGATACTGTCGCTCGTGAAACGTTAAACAATTCAGCTGTTTTCGTGACAGACGCTCCCGCTAACCGAGCACCAACGATTTGCCTTCTTTCGAAGTCTGAAAGATTACACATTTCACCGATCGTTTGTTTTAACCGTCGTGGAACAAAGCGTACAATACGATAAAATATAACCTACAAGATTTGGCACGTAAACTGTGCAATACATACGCGTCGCATTATTTACACGGAAGCAGTGTTGCCAACATGCAACAAAATGTACTATATTGCATGGTGTTCATATTATTTTTTCCATTCCCTGTAGGTAAGTAAATTTTCAGTTTAACCAAAAAGACGGTATTTTATGTCATCAGAAGTCGAGGACGCTCGTGATACATGTGGTATTTAGGTACAACCAAGAACGTCATACATTGGGTGGTTTTCCAAAGGTTTGATTTAAATAGTTTGAAGAAACCGCGAAAAGACTATAACAGGTTCTCGCTGCTGTTAAGTTTGTCGAGCCTCCTCTCGAACTTCGATGACGTCCAGGAGATCACGTAAAACTATTCGTCTGTGCGGTCACAGACTAGATAAACACATAGAGACGAAAAGGCGTCGCGGTTCTCTTCATGCAGGCATACCCATTATCTGATGGGATGGAGGATCTCGGGTCCGGCCTTGCGTTTGATTGGCTACTGCGTACCGCGAAAAATTCCCTATTGGCAGGGCTGCAGGCTGGCAGGCATCTCACCAGGCGTTGATAGACGACCGGCGTTCCGAGATGTTGCCAGCCACCGTCGCCATTTTGTTCTCGTGTGCGGCTTGCATTTGTGGAATAAGCGGCTGTTTCGCGACTTTATACTTAAGTAGGGTTACTCAATTGTGCTGTTCTGGCTTGTGTTTATAAGATCGCATCCGCCAGTTTCAGAACGGAAGAAAATAAACTGGAAGCTGGTGTAAAAATCTAGTAAAGAAACTATCTTTACGGGGTCCACGGTGGCTGAGCGGTTAGACTGCTCGCCTCCCACCAAGGTGAACCGGGTTCAACTCCCGGCCTGGTTCACTCCGGAATATCGCAAGTGGGAATCGTGCCGGACGATGCCGCTGGTTGGCGGGTTTTCTCGGTGATCTCCCGTTTCCTCCACCCCTCTATTCCGGCGGTGCTCCATACTCACCTCACTTCACCCTCATTGGCCCTCAAGACCTAAATTTTAAGAGCAATCCTAATATATTTACTCACTCGCTAACTCACTCACTATTAGTAAGGGTTATGATTTTGTGACAAAGTGTAATTGGACCTCCACTCAACCGACATGAAACGCACGACACCGAACCAATAGTAAACCTGTAGCACTCTTGTTGGCTTCCTTCCGTTTGGCCGAGACGAACAGCGGATCTTGGCAGCGGTCAATGAGAAAGTTTAATCTGATTGTGCATGTACAGGACTGTTAAATATAGCATGGTGCCGTTTATAAAAGCAAAATACCGGGATCTCTAAACATTCGTAAATTTGTGAAACTCAGTCTTTAAATTTGCAATCATCGTGTTACTATTTGCAGGGATATAACTGTAAGTGATCTGCCAAAATTGTATTCATTGATTGGAAGCCTTTCTGTTCCTTCATATTGTACAGGTTCGGGAGTACAAAGATTTTAACATTGTTGGATGTTTCCATTTTAATAATTAATACTTAACACTGCTACATACAAACAATATAACGCCTCATTGCATGCCACATGAGTCAACTGATTTTTGTTATAATTGAACTGTAACATTATATATTTCATCAATCACCACATCATATGACTTGTTATTAAACTGACTCTTCACAAGTTTAAACTGACTGTGTGTCTGTTACATGGGACGCCTGAGGGACGTATCTGAGCTCGTCGTGAATAGATCATAATAAAAATAAAATAACTAAATTTTATTTCTAATTTATTTACACAGCTTTTACTTAGAGCATTAAATTATCTGTCTCCTCTATTACTATTTTTATTTAACAGTGAGTTCAATATTAAATGTATATTTCAAATCTTTTAACGTCCTTCTTAATTGTCTGGGTTTGGTTACAGTCAATTAACTCATACTCATCATTAACTCGTATTCAGACCATCTTTTGTCACACCTTTTAATGTCTTTAACTCACGCAGCTTGTTCAATAGTCCAGCCTGCCAGCCTAACTCTTCACTGCTTGATGCTCGCAGTCGAAGATTTCCCTTTCGCTGGTAAAAACTCTCACTGCTCGTCTTCTATCGCTCGAAACTCAGCCACTCATTCACTCATCAAACTACTCGGCTCGGAGGCCTGTCAAACTTTTATATCGTTCGCCCTGACCACCTGAAAGGTCAGTAATCCAGAGTATTCTTCAGATAAAAGTAGAAATCAATGTTTCCATGGTCAGTAGCGCACGCCACAAAAATAATTATCATGTTGGTCCGATTTCTGTAACAGATAAGTGGCCACCAGCCTATCGCTTGCTTATACATTCAAAACAATCCTTTCACTTACTACCGCCGCTATAATATGACTGCTGTCCTTCACTGCCACACGCTGGCGTGGGATGCGAAACATACATATATATAAGTTGTTCAGAAAAAATGTGTGCAAACTTGGGCACGTGATTCGTGACCGGAAAAGAGGAAGAATGATATAGGACACCCATGTACATCTCAAATAATAAGGGCTATAGAAGCTCTTAAATGCGGAGGGCGACAAGCATATTACGTGAGGTATAATGCAAAGTACTTGCGTTAGAGGAACACAAATTGGTATACGGATTGATTAAACTAAGACCATGGAAAAAGGAAGGTATTGTACGTCATAAACACACTCATAATGTAAATAATAGGGGTGGGCACCATTTGATTGCATGCAACATTTACACCGTGAGATTTAATTGATTGTGGATACCATCGGCTGGAACAGGGCGTTATAATTAACAAATAAGGCCCCCTAGTTGCAACGCTCTAGGACCCGCCATTTCCAGTTAAATCGCTATCTACATGTTCAGTGGTATGTTAGTTGCACTGGCTAACTGTGACCGTATCCAACACACGTTTGGTGCGTCCAGTGATGAAGTGTGATGTGCNGTATGTTAGTTGCACTGGCTAACTGTGACCGTATCCAACACACGTTTGGTGCGTCCAGTGATGAAGTGTGATGTGCAATGCAGTCGGTNACCGTATCCAACACACGTTTGGTGCGTCCAGTGATGAAGTGTGATGTGCAATGCAGTCGGTGTTGCTATGCGTTGCGAGTAGTGATAATGACTAATGGACACATTAGCGCGACTGTACTCATGTGTGTAAACACACGCAAATTCCGTGGCGCACCTGACAGTAAAACAGAACAGTCACTGCAACCATTATAGATTATGCAGGTGGCGTATCACAACCAATTTTACAACAAATATTCGAAATGTACCCTTCCAATGTCAATGCAGTAATTCATATGGCGTATTATAGACTGGCGGATTCATTGAAAAACACCTGATGTGCATCGCATTTGATCACAGGCAGCCATCACTCTCGCTAACTGGTCCTCTTCAGATGCCATGGGTGACTCGTACACCCACGCTTTAAGAAATCCCCACAGCCAGTAGTCTAATGTCGTAAGGTACGGCGAGCGTGGTGGCCAAGCACGAGGCCCACCCTTTCCTATCCAGCAAGCGGGATACGCTGTGTTGAGGTGGTCACGCACAATTCTGGTGAAATGGGGTGGCGCATCATCATGTTGCAGCCACATCCGTTCTCTGATGGCGAGCGGAACATCCTCCAGTAACTCTGGCAATCGGAATTGCAGGAAATCATTATATTGAAATCCTGACACATGATTCGGCAGCAAGAATGGGCAAATAACATTGTCCCCCACTATGCCGGCTTAAATGTTGATGGTAAAGCCGTGCTGGTAGCCTCGCGTTACAGTTACATGTGAGTTGGAGTAGTCCCACGTGTGGACATTTCCACTGTTGCATAAGCCTTCCTGTGTGGAAATGGCTTTTTGTAAATATTCAAATCGCAGGGAAATCAGGATCAATTTCAAACTGCTGCATGAACCACAGACAAAATGCTAGCCGAGGGGCTTAATTCGCTGGGCCCATAGCTTATACCATACGCACATGGTATGGTCACAGCAGCTGTTCATGGACGACACACCATACTGCGCCATTCGATGGATCCATTCTCCACGCGATCACGCGGGCGCTCGTCGAAGCGTTGTCCACTACGTTCTCTNGTAACTCTGGCAATCGGAATTGCAGGAAATCATTATATTGAAATCCTGACACATGATTCGGCAGCAAGAATGGGCCAATAACATTGTCCCCCACTATGCCGGCTTAAATGTTGATGGCAAAGCCGTGCTGGTAGCCTCGCGTTACAGTTACATGTGAGTTGGAGTAGTCCCACGTGTGGACATTTCTACTGTTGAATAAGCCTTCCTGTGTGGAAATGGCTTTCTGTAAATATTCAAATCGCAGGGAAATCAGGATCAATTTCAAACTGCTGCATGAACCACAGGCAAAATGCTAGCCGAGGGGCTTAATTCGCTGGCCCTCTTTGCTTATACCATACGCACATGGTATGGTCGCAGCAGCTGTTCATGGACGACACACCGTACTGCGCCATTCGATGGATCCATTCTCCACGCGATCACGCGGGCGCTCGTCGAAGCGTTGTCCACTACGTTCTCTAAGACCGCTTCTTCAAATTGCGGAGTGCGGACGGTTCTCGGTCGACCAGGTCCACATCGACGCTGAAACGTGCCTGTTTCCCGTATTCGCTGTGTAAGGTCTGCGAATGTTTGGTGGTTAGGCGGACGTCGTGCAGAGCAGCTTTGGCTTCCGCGAATTTTTGCTGTTTACTTTTTCCACCAAATTGCCTTAAACTACAGTGGGTCGCTACGTTCTTCGTCGTGAACATTTGTTCGCCCTTCTCGAAATAAATGACGCCACTGCCTAACTTTACTGACACTCGTAACATTTGCCCCATAAACTTCACAAATTTGTCTGTGGATCTCAGACGAAAACCGGATCGCAGCACGAACTTCACAACTTGCGGGTTTTTCTATTGTCGCACTCATTAAAAATTACTCACATGTGGCATACAACGTAATCTGACTGCAACAAAATGGCTGTCAGTTAGCTACTGAACCGTACAATCCAACAGCGCATTCAATATCTCAATTCTCAGTACCGGATGGTGGCAATTTCTAAACGGATCCTGCTTTCGAAACGCGCCACCTACAAACGCGAGCTAAGATATGATAATGAAAATTTTTATAATTATCTAATGTCCGAAACTTGCAAAACTGACGTTATAATTTGAAGGAAAAAAACTATACTTTACACTTGTACGTATGTGTACAGTCGACACCACTAGCTCACTGTTTGCTGCCGCAGTAATAGGGTATTTCCTTCCAGACTGTACTACGCACGATTCGTTCACACCGTTGCGATGTGTTTATTATTGGCCGAGACTCGCAAAAGAGCGTGCCATATATAATCGACGGTAAAATGTGCAAACGTACAAGTCTAATTATACCGCGATTTTCCAGGAATATGCTGAATAAACACGGTGGATTGTTNAAACAAGGTGGATTGTTTATTCTACTGCATACAAAAATATTTGATTGTAAGACCGTTAATTTTTGTATTCCTTGGGCTGAGATCGAGCCGGTAATAAATGTTTCACAGCGCACCGTGTCAGCTTTGATGTGGACCACCAAGAATGTGATGAGTGGGAACACATGCGACTAACACGACTAGTGTTTCTGCAGTGATGGGCGAAGACGACTCATTTATGATATGTTTAGACTATCTTCAAATGTGTACGAGGCAGAGTGTTAATGGCGCCGCCTGTNCGAAGACGACTCATTTATGATATGTTTAGACTATCTTCAAATGTGTACGAGGCAGAGTGTTAATGGCGCCGCCTGCGTGGCGCTTAAGTGTTTGAAATCCGTATTTTTTTTTTTTTTTACGAAACTATGAAACGTGTTCTTATTACACCAATGTATGAAAATAAAACACTTTTCATACGAGGTACGTATAATACTCTTAATACATAATGGACATTTTAAATGCTATTACCTAGCCACACGACATAGCTAAAAAAAGCTTTTTCACACTATTGTATCACATTGCATACTAGCCGGAATGATGGGAATCTATTATAGGCACCTGCACTGAACTTTAATTCAGACTTTCCACCAATAATATGATCGGGTCACCGCTTAAAGTCCCACAGGTACACGCAGCACGACGGAAATACCGCACGGCAGTTCAACGCCTTGCGCGTAGCGGCGATGGGGCACTAGGTGCGCGTGCCAGTGTCGCCCTTATGGCTACCGCGCTTCCCTGCCTCAAGTTTTCTAACGAAACAATCAATTTGGCGCTACCAAATTAATTGTTTTATAGGGGAAATGGAATATTTTAATTTAGGAACCGATTTGTTTTGTTGTTCTTATTTGATTGCCCCAGATTTATATGATCTAGTCTGTACAACAAAACATTTGTTTGGCTCTACATACTATTAACAGTTTCGCTTGATATAAAAGAAATTGGAAGCCATACGACAGTTCAAAAACCCAGAGTTTCTACGCCCGACTCCTATGGCCTAGCAACCACAGCCAAAGTGACTATAACGAACTGGGAATGTTTTTAAATACATACTTTGTAAAGAGCAGACAACAAGCGTAAATTAATTTTTCAAGTTTTGCAGCTTTACTTTGTAATTTCCAGTTGAATTTGTCTTATCAGCATTTTCATACCATTAATAAGCAATAACACGCATTGCTACTATCCTAATAGTCACAAAACTTATAAACAATCTTTCGAGCTGTATTTTCCGGACGAAAGCAATAAAATGAGTGGCTCTATATATNTTATACAAACGTGTATTTGTTATATGAAAAAAATTAGTTTGTTGCTTTTCAAGATTTGTTTACCCAAAGCAAAGTAAAGCAACGTGAGCAATTTGAGACCCTGGCTACTGTTTACTCTCATCCATATTTAATCCTTTAACTACCTTATTAAATAAATATTGCCATGTAAGTAATAAACACAGTTTGTGTATTCCACCGCACTCGGAAGTTAACGTCTCAAGCTAAAATAAAATATATTTATTAACTGTTACTCCAAATTAGAAGGCTTCCAAAAATTCTCACTTCACCGCAAATAGCCTGTAATTACGTAATAATTGATTGTATGTGTGAATACCTCGGAAACGGAGAAGAGACCGCTCAATTCACCGGCCAAGTGTCCTGCTAGCCGTCATCTTCTCGAGTTTCTTCAAAATCCCGCGAAGTGAATTTTATTGTCTGCCCTCCGACTTGATCGTTGATCTTCGGCGTCATCTGCCCTTGCAGGTAAAGAAGCTGCGAACAAGAAATATCACAATAGACACTGAGCACTTCAGCGGGAATACCATCTACACACTACAGGTAACAACAGCTAGGAACGCCTCACTTCAAAGAAAACTTTTCATAACTGTTTATATTAAAAAAATCTTTATCCCAGATCTACTAATATGAATTGATGATTCTAAATTTTATGCTTCGTACGTGTCTGCTTGCGAATAATGCTGCAGATGTTCAGTTTCGAAGTATCTTTATTATAAGCCCGGTCACGTAATAAAATGAGTTCTCGCAATGAGACGCGGAAGACAACCAAAGGACAACTACGATTACAAATACTTAAGAATACAGAAGTGAAACAGACCGTTTAACCCACGTACTCCAAGCGCATATGCCCAGAAAAATGGGCAGCACTGGCCGGCAACATGTCGGAACTCCGGTGGCCTATCAGCGCTTCGTAACTTACTTGTCAATCAGCTGGCCAGCCAATATGGAACGTTCCGTGACGGGCAGTAACTCCATCAGACACAAGGCACATTGGTTTTGATAACGAAGCAAGTTACCTGTCAGCGCAAATAGATCATGCGTGAAAAAAAATTTCTTATTTGCAATACCTGAAAACGTAAATTAGTTTGGGAATTAAAGGAACAATTTAAGTCATAGCGTAATTTTTGTGAGACGTTGCCCAGGAAATGGGTTCATTGATCTACACAGTTCACAGCAGACAATAGCATTCAATAAGAAAGTTATTCACGTGCGCGTGACAGAATTCCTTGCTGAGACCATATTCCGACACCGCATACAACATCTGCTTTCAATAACGTCATAGACAAACAAATTTTTATCGGTGCTGACATAACCGGGCATTGGAAGGTTTTGTTTAACTAAATAAAGTTTTTTTAGCACAACCAAATAAATCGTCTGAACAGGAGCAATTAAATATTTTGTTTTTGAAACAAAATTATTTGGTTTTTCTTATTTGGTTGCCCCAAACAAAGATTTGGTTGGTGCAACCACAGATCTGTTTTGTTCTACGTACATTAAACAGTTCCGGTTAGTACAAAATAAATTTTAAGCACTACCTAGATTCGAACCTGATTCAGCCCCATCCGAGCGCGACGCCTTAGCAGCGTCAGCTAAACTGTTTTTAAAACATATATTTGAAATACTGGACACCGTGCACAAACAAATATTTCAAGTTTTACATTTGAATCTACTGTTGAACTTGTTTTATAATGAGGTTCATACAATTATTATGCGTCAATAAATCCATTAACAAACACTATTACTATCGTAATTATAAAAAAAAAAAAAATACAAACAAATTCTCGAGCTGTATTTCGTAACGATGGCTATCAAAATGAGTAGCCAATCAATATAGAGTTTATTATATTCTGTATTATCATGACATTATAATTTATTTTATCCCAAAACAGAGGTTTTGTTGATTTAAGTGTGTGTATTTTTAGAATTAAATTTTTTTTTTTATTACTTTTCAAGTTTTTTTTACTTGACCAAATATTTTGTTGGGGCAACTAAACATATTTTGGCCACACACAAACCATTATCTTGTTGGCTGTTCTCTCAGTGTAGTCCATTCATGGTTACTTCCAACCTTTCTGGAGCCCGGCTAGGGTTGTTGTTTCAGGCTATTCCTCCACCTTACGCAAACAAAGCTTAATCCATTTGAGAAAAACACACTAAAGGGACTACGCACACTCAGCTTAAATAATATTTTAATGATAACTATCCCTTGCCAGGCATTAACAATGCACCTATTTTCTCTCTGTATTTATTTGCATTAATTATAAATGGAATATTATAATGTATACATTAAATTAAAATAACTGTTCAATTTATTTAAAATTAAAATCCTTTTACGTTAACATAAGTATAAAACGCTCGTTATACATGACATATTTATGGAACCATCAAACACATAATTTATGAGATTCAAACGTTAGTTTTAAAAAATGGGAAGCAACCTAGAATAGACTACACTATAAAGTTATGAAGGGAAAAAAATTAAGTTGCAACGCTTAAAATTATATTTTTATCTGTGACTGAAAAGTGTTAATGCACGCACTGCAACCTTGACTCAAAAGTGGGTGAGTGTGCTGCACCTCTGTGTGCAGAAACGGTCCACCTACACATCGAACCTCGTAACACATTGAAGAGCGCTGTATGGCTCTCCTGCCCACACGCGATGAATATCAGCTGGGTAATACGCTACTCAGTTTGCGTAGGAGGTAGACGTTCTACAACCTCTACTGCATAAAAAACTACCCTCCTGTCGAAGCAAAGCTCTCTCCCCCTACGTACTGTAGATCTTACAGATACTGCCATAAGAAGCAATGCATTTTTATTTTGTGATGTAGCAGCAGAATGCACTTTTGACCATACATTACGCGTACTTTTTAGTATGAGCAGCAGGCTAGACTCCCCGTCCTTTGTATACTGGAGCATCAAGCACACGCATACATACACACTCACACACTCACATATATATACATTATATATACACTGGGGCTACAAAAGTCACGNGGCAGTAGTATCGCGTACAAAATGTATAAATGGGCAGTGCATTGGTTGGGCTTTCATTTGTAGTCAAGTGATTCATGTGAAAAGGTTTCTGACGTGATTATGGCCACACGACGGGAATTAACAGACTTTGAACGCGGAATGCTAGTTGGAGCTAGACGCATGGGACGTTCCATTTCGGAAATGGTTAGGGAATTCAACATTCCGAGATCCACAGTGTCAAGAGTGTGCTAAGAATACCTAATTTCATTCATAACCTCCCACCATGGACAACGCAGTGGCCGACTGCCTGCACTTAATGACCGAGACCAACGACGGGTGCGCAGAATGGTCAGTGTTAACAGACAAGCAACACTGCGTGAAATAACCGCAGGAATCAATGTGGGACGTACGACGGATGTGTCCGTTAGGACAGTGCGGCGAACTTTGGCTGTACTGGGTTATGCCAGCAGAAGACCAACTCGAGTGCCTTTACTAACAGCACAACATCGCCTGCAGCGCCTCTCCTGGGCTCGTGACCATATCGGTTGGACCCTAGACGACTGGAAAACCGTGACTTCGTCAGATGAGTCCCGATTTCAGTTGGTAAGAACTGTTGGTAGGGTTCGAGTGTGGCGCAGACCCCACGAATCCATGGACCCAAGTTGTCAACAAGGAACCTTGCAAGCTGGTGGTGGCTCCATAATGGTGTGGGCTGTTTTTACATGGAATGGACTGGGTCCTCTGGTCCAACTGAACCGATCATTGACTGGAAAGGGTTNTGTCAACAAGGAACCTTGCAAGCTGGTGGTGGCTCCATAATGGTGTGGGCTGTTTTTACATGGAATGAACTGGGTCCTCTGGTCCAACTGAACCGATCATTGACTGGAAAGGGTAATGTTCAGCTACTCGGAGACCACTTGTAGCCATTCATGGACTTCATGTACCCTAACAACGATGGCATTTTTATGGATGACAATGTGCTGTGTCACCGGGCCACAACTGTTCGCGATTGGTTTGAGAACATTCTGGACAAATCCAGTGAATGATTTGGCCACCAAGACCGCCCGACATGAATCCCATTGAACATTTATGGAACATAATCGAGAAGTCAGTTCGTGCACAAACTCCTGCACCGGCAACACTTTCGTAATTATGGACGTCTATAGAGGCAGTATGGCTCGATATTTCTGCCGGGGACTTCCAACGACTTGTTGAGTCCATGTGACGTCAAGTTGCTGCACTTCGCCTGGCAAAATAAGATCCGAGACGATATTAGAAGGTATCCCATTACTTTTGTCGACTCAGTGTTTATTATATATATTCGTGTGCGTTGCTGCTCTGGTCAAAACCATGTTTTAATTTCAGAAGGGCAGGTAGATGAAATTCAAGCTTTGTTTCCTTACAGGCTTTTAGTTGAATCAGAATAATCATGGACTTGGTTAATAAATTGTTATGTGATTATGAAATTAGTTTAAATGATTGTTCTTAAATGAACTCACGACATTTTCAGGCCTCTCTGTTTTTACCACGGCTAGAGTCAGGCTCGGATGCAGTTTGAACAACATTTTATTTGACACTTCCTTTGTACTTTCGGCCATACACCTACAGCAAAATAACAGAATTACAATGATTGACAAAAAAGGGAAGCCCCCAGAATAACTGTTAAGAAATGTTAGTAATTTGTCACACGTTCATACCATCGATGGATGTGTAATAATGGAGTTTATGTTATGTGTAGCATTTAGAACGGCCACCAGTGTGACGGAAAACACGACGAGGGTAGATCACCGAACACAGAGTGTGCCTCGTTAACACATTAGACAGCGTTACCAACACTTGAAGAAGCTTGATAGGGGCCGCATTGTGGGTCTGGATGAGACGGGTGGATGTCCAATGCAATTTACATGCATGTTGGGCACTCCGATGCCACAGTGACCCGATATTGTAACCAATGGGCACGTGAAGGCCGCTTACATGTGTCATGTAGTTCCCGATCGACCTATGCAGAACACAACAAGTGAGGATCGCTGTGTGGCGTAGCAAGAGCTTCGCAACCCCACAACGTCGGCGCCTGATATCCGGGCACAGTCGCTGGATAATTTAAAAGATATCATCTCATCCCGCACCACGTCCAGCCGACTGGCATCAGCTGGAACACTTCACGAAGCCCCTTGGAAANCTGTGTGTAAACTGCCGTCAACATCATTTGTTCCCATGTGCGTTAGTATGCTTGTTTTCGACACCGGAACACCGTTAGTTGATCACACCCTCTATGAATCTGGACCAATAATAAAGTGTTGCAGAGAGAATGACAGAAAAGAATATGCAACACAACAAAAAAAAAAGTATTGTTACTGAAGCAGCAGCCAATCAACAAACCTGGAATACATCGGTTCATAGAGGACTGCGAAGTTTAGTCTTCTGCAAAATGGATTCACGAAGCCCCTTGGAAAAAGGGTGGTAAATGTTTGTGATAGGTCGGTGAAGGCAGGNTGCATGGTGGAGTAAATAATGCAGACTCAAACATGTGTACAGAAAAAGAATTTTCAGTTGATTTAAAAGTAAACGGTTCGTTTGGTCGTATATATAAAATTTTTTTCGTATTACGCTGGTAACGTAACCCTAAGATGTACTATTTTAAGTTTTCGTTGATGAACGATTTATTCAAACGATAATTTTGAAGATGGTAAATCGTGGATAATTAATATTTAATAATCGCCACGACTTTGAACTCTATTAAACAAGCTGGTTTTATTACATATTAATTTCCTATACTTCTAAATTTCAGATTCTTTTTTATAAGTTTCTCTCATGAGAAATTAGTTTCCTATTATACCTTGCAAAATGTATCTCCTCCGCAGAGAAAGGTCTGTGTAAGTGAATTTTTCACATTTACAAGAAACTGTGAAATGAATTTCAATCGGACGAAGCAGACGTATTAATTTTTCAACCTTTCGTTTTTGAAATGGATATTTGTTCGATTGGTTAAGAATTAATGCTAGCAAGAAATACAATGCTCGGTNTCAACCTTTCGTTTTTGAAATGGATATTTGTTCGATTGGTTAAGAATTAATGCTAGCAAGAAATACAATGCTCGGTTTTTGAGTGGCAATTATAGTCACGCCGGGTTAAGAACGGACTTCGCCCCGCCCACACATGGTGGTAATGACAGAGCGATACGTCGAACGACCATTCGCGAGATGTGCTGAGCAGCTATCGCGAAGCCCTCCCACTCTTCAACGACTACTTCGTTCAATCGTAACCCTTCCCCGTGGGAAGTGACTGGTAGAGGCTGATCGTAGAGGTCCGAAGTTACAGCGGCGACACTATAGCAGTAAACAGTACAGTCAGAGCCGTCTGTTGTGTTATGTTTGTATCGATACTAATGCCATATGTTAGTATCGATACTCGCACAACACAGTTTTATAATCGGCTAATGCCAGTTCAGTTCGTGTGCTAGAAACAACTATCGTTGCTTACGTTCATACAGTTGAACTGAAATTTTGACTTTCTTCTTCAGAAACGGTTAATATATTTTGAAAAATATCTTTAAAAATACCTTATTAGAGTTGTAGTGCTATCAGGAAACTTCCCGAGGGACCTAAAGGGGTGAAGTAGTAATATAAGACGCTACGAATATTTTTCATAATGCAACAACTCGCGTTGATTGCAATTTATCTCCAGTGAAAAAAGTTAGTGATTGCTTTGGAATTCACTGTTAATATGACTGCAGTATAAATTTTTACAATATAAATTTATATAATATTTAATTAATTATTTATTTTAATATATTCCTTGCATGTTTATCCAAGAAGCATTTTGAGATAATTGCACCACTGTACAATTAACATACCCCTATTCAACTTGCGGGATGCACGATATGTGATAATCGAAATTCAGTATCTTCCTTAACATACAACTTAATTTTACGTAAACATTTCCCTATTAATTTTTTCAAAATTCAGTACAATTATAGCTAATATTTTAATCAAGGCATTTATTAATGTCCCGTAGAAATGAACTTTTCAGTACTAACATTTTCACGTTAAAGTTTCTTTATTCCCCCATCGAAAATATTGTTTATCTGCTNCAACCTTTCGTTTTTGAAATGGATATTTGTTCGATTGGTTAAGAATTAATGCTAGCAAGAAATACAATGCTCGGTATTTTGAGTGGCAATTATAGTCACGCCGGGTTAAGAACGGACTTCGCCCCGCCCACACATGGTGGTAAAGACAGAGCGATACGTCGAACGACCATTCGCGAGATGTGCTGAGCAGCTATCGCGAAGCCCTCCCACTCTTCAACGCCTACTTCGTTCAATCGTAACCCTTCCCCGTGGGAAGTGACTGGTAGAGGCTGATCGTAGAGGTCCGAAGTTACAGCGGCGACACTATAGCAGTAAACAGTACAGTCAGAGCCGTCTGTTGTGTTATGTTTGTATCGATACTAATGCCATATGTTAGTATCGAATCTCGCACAACACAGTTTTATTATCAGCTAATGCCATATGTTAGTATCGATACTCGCACAACACAGTTTTATAATCGCCTATGCCAGTTCAGTTCGTGTGCTAGAAACAACTATCGTTGCTTACGTTCATACAGTTGAACTGAAATTTTTACTTTCTTCTTCAGAAACGGTTAATATATTTTGAAAAATACCTTTCAAAATACCTTATTAGAGTTGGAGTGCTATCAGGAAACTTCCCGAGGGACCTAAAGGGGTGAAGTAGTAATATAAGACGCTACGAATATTTTTCATAATGCAACAACTCGCGTTGATTGCAATTTATCTCCAGTGAAAAAATGTTAGTGATTGCTTTGGAATTCACTGTTAATATGACTGCAGTATAAATTTTTACAATATAAATTTATATAATATTTAATTCATTATTTATTTTAATATGTTCCTTGCATGTTTATCCAAGAAGCATTTTGAGATAATTGCACCACTGTACAATTAACATACCCCTATTCAACTTGCGGGATGGACGATATGTGATAATCGAAATTCAGTATCTTCCTTAACATACAACGTAATTTTACGTGAACATTTCCCTATTTATTTTTTCAAAATTCAGTACAATTATAGTTAATATTTTAATCAAGGCATTTATTAATGTCCCGTGGAAATGAACTTTTCAGTACTAACATTTTCACGTTAAAGTTTCTTTATTCCCCCATCGAAAATATTGTTTATCTGCTNGAAATGAACTTTTCAGTACTAACATTTTCACGTTAAAGTTTCTTTATTCCCCCATCGAAAATATTGTTTATCTGCTCCGTATCGTGGCTCTCTTCATGCTTGTCGAAGTTCGAGAGGTTCGTAGCTCCAAGGAATTTTTAACCAAGTGGCGTGGTATTCGTTTTGTTGGACTCGAGTTAAAACAAAATGCTTTGTGTGAGAGAACTTCTGAACGAATTCCTTACGGCTTGCAAACCCGCTTCTTCGAATGAGGGAGGTAAAAAAATAATAATAATAATAATTTCAGTATCAGGATTCTGAATAGGAAAACCGCGTTGAGAGAGGTCAAATAACAAAAGCAGCACGCTGAAGACAATAAAAATTCCTGCGGACGAATTAACGATTAGTATTGTTTGAAATAGACGCTTGTATCGCCAGTAAAGCCGTTGTTATTTCTTTCAGTTCTGCAATGCCTTGAACACGTCACGTCCGATACATTGCGTCTTCTTTCTTTTAATCCTCTAAAAACAAGGAATTTACTGTTCAGTGGGCCATGTTGCTGTCAATGAAATGCGTAGCGTTCTTCTGAAGGTGAGCTGACGTTTCACAAAGAGAGCGAAGTTATATCTAAGCTGCTCAGTTGATATTTTGAGAGAGTTTCGTACACGAGATCTTTAAACAAGGGAAACTGCGGTTGTCACAATTTATTTTGCCAACAGTATATCGAGCAACCTACAGCAACGTTTAATTTATGTGTTTCAAGTTCTAAATTCTGATTCCAACCTAGGGAGTGCTGAAGCAGTAAATAGCAATGTCTCAAGGAGGAAACCCACTGGATCGGCTCGGCTCGGCCCGGCTCGGCCCTACTCGGCACGGCGCGGCATCAGCCGGAATGAAAAATTAATTAGGTAGTAAACAAATGCGGCGCAACCTACTGTATCGTCGTGGCGCAGCTCCGTCCCCAGTACAGTTGAATAGGAAACATCGTTAGTGTTTTTGCATTGTTGCGGTCGNTATCGTCGTGGCGCAGCTCCGTCCCCAGTACAGTTGAATAGGAAACATCGTTAGTGTTTTTGCATTGTTGCGGTCACATTAAATCACTACATTATTCACTATTTCCACCGTACTTGCTCAATTATGTTGTAGCATATTATGTATTACAGAAGGTATAACGTTCACCGGGAGCTTGTGTATGTATATTTATACATGTGTATACATACACACATTTAAGCACATACTTTATAGTAGTAGACAATTCTTTATTTTCCAGAAGAACAACCATATTTTACCGCAACATTAACTAAACAATATTGTTAAAGTATTTTTAATGTTGGCCTAAGTCATCATTGACCTTGTGTTGGTTGCGTTTGTGCACTGCAACGCGCCTACACTCGTTTTCAGTCGAACAACAAAACGTTTGCATAAACTTCATAGACAGTAAAAAGGCTTTTTTAATTATACACAACACTTCTAATTCTGATTATCGTCGTGCTTATCACTTGGTACAAAACAATATAATTACACTGTCGATAAGAGCAAAGAAGAAATTATATAGAAGATAATCTTGTTTGCCAAAAATATTGAACTGCAAAATGAGACATTACTTATTTCAAATTAGAGTACTTATAACATTAATTGTGTTAATGAAAAATCTATAAAGAACACATATTTTATGAAAACAGTTAATTGCAAAAATATATACATAAATTGGCTGTAACAGACACAGTATCATATAATAAGGGTCGTGCAAAGTTAAATAATACATAATGACTACAATATATAATTTTTGAAGCTAATTTAATGGTTTTCATTTTATAAAGTATGAGGACACAATGCCTGTAAACAAATTGTTCGTACAAAGTAATAAGAGTTCAAAATCCACAATAGAATTTTATTGCAATTGTAATGTAACTAATCTTAATTTTAATATTTGTTATAGCATGTTACTGGGATAAAGTCTTATTACAGAAATACGTATAAAAGCCAAGAAATGCACTTGCATTATTCTCCAGACCTTAGTTGAAATGTTTACGGTCTGACATACCTGCAACCGTAAACACGATATATTTGCACCTGCACACTGCCATGAGGAGAAACGAAATAGTTCTTGAACGAGTCTCTTATATTACTTGCATGTGACGTGTTGTTCCCGCCGACTTTATGTAACTGTTGGAGGGCGCAAATCTCTTGGCCTGCTTCCAGCTCGCCTGCTAGCCATGAACACTTGTCATTCCTCAAAAAATATATGACGAGCTATTGTAACTAAAACAATTCTGTCCATATTCTCTGAAAGAAAATGGCATTTTTTTTAAAATAAACGAAATCTTTTCGTCGGAACACCAAAACCGTTTTCACTAACACGCCTAGCTTCGTCTCCTATTATATGAGGGAGTACTAAATCGCCATTACGCTGCGCTTTATCAGAAGGGATATTTAACTGCCCTGAAGCCAAACGTTTCCCAAGTGAAGAGGAACGAAATATGCCACCATCACTGTTTCTCCCGTAGGCTCTTAAATCGACTTAATGAACCGGTAATTAGCATCTACTAGTGCCAACAAAACAATACTGAATTTATGTTTGTAGTTATAGCACATTTGACCAGCACGTGGAGGCTTTTCAAAAACAACATGTTTACAGTCTACAGCTCCGATGCAGCTAGGAAAGTTCCATATGTTACAAAAATTCTTTTCATTGCTTTCCAGTGTTCTTTCGTTGGCGACGACATAACTTGCGGTGCTAGGATGTTCCATATCAGCTACAAAGTTTCGTAGATAATGGTTAAAACAGTTGTATAGCCTTGTCTATAGCTGAACGAGAGGCTTTTGAATTAATTAGTATGTTAAAGGAATCTGTAACCGATGAATTAACAGATGAATTATAAAACGGAAATATTCTTGCACACTAAATGATACCATAGTCTTACTAGATTAGCTACTTGTGAATAATAATATTACTTTATGTGAGTGCAAATGAAATGTTTTTTAGAGCATTTACATTGCCCAAGCTCGACTGGCTGATGGCTTATTTTTTAATTTTCTTTTTGCAGAAGCCGATTGTAAAAAAAAAAGCCTCAAACCAGAAGTGGGCAGAGTGCTGTATACGTGAAATAATGGAAATATGAAGAGGACCAGATGAGCTTTTTGATTCCCTACATTGGTGAAAGAACTCAGACATCTAACTTGCCTCAATCTGAGAACGTTAATAAAGGCATGGGAATAAATGAGTTCATCGAATCTCAATCTGAATCTCAAGCGCGTACATCCCATGAATCTTCAGCAGAGCATATGGCATCTTTACATGACACCGAGGCTATTGCCATTGATGTGTCTGCCACTACTCCAGATGAATAGGCTCGTCATAAAACTCAGCTAAAACGAGGTCTCTAAGCTCAAAATAGTGTGTCTCCGATGTCTTTAGCGTTGAAAGATTATTTCGACTCAAAGAAACGTAAAAATTACGATTCTCGCAATGCTTTAACTATCTTTTCCCGTGCAATGGAAGACACAGTCAGAACTTTCAGCAAGTCATTGCAAATAGAGATCAAGGGAGAATAGCAGCACTAGTAAAAGAATACGATTTTAAAAATTACGAAACTACGACACAGCCTCCCGCTTTGCCTTCAACTTGTTTCCTCGGCAACTCCGTAATCAAGTNTTTAAAAATTACGAAACTACGACACAGCCTCCCGCTTTGCCTTCAACTTGTTTCCTCGGCAACTCCGTAATCAAGTTCCACCTATTCTTCTTTACCTTCACCCGTACCTTACTCTCCTACCACAGAAACTCGTCCAGTGACTTCTACGCCTTCTGGTTTTATACGTTCGCAGCTGCATAGTATCCCAGACTATGATTCATTCAATAATACCAGTTAAACATTACGTAAGATTGCGTTTCTTTCATTGCAAATATATGTTATATTTTGTTTTCTGTTCCAGATTAAATGTATTAAATATGTAGATACACAATTGAGTTAATTTTAACATAATCGCAAAACATATGTAGATTATATCTCATTTCTTAGACAGTTATTTACTTAACACTGAAAATTGTGATTTGCTAAAACCCTATTTATATAATATAAATTACAGTAAAACGATTANTATCGTCGTGGCGCAGCTCCGTCCCCAGTACAGTTGAATAGGAAACATCGTTAGTGTTTTTGCATTGTTGCGGTCGCATTAAATCACTACATTATTCACTATTTTCNTTGCATTGTTGCGGTCGCATTAAATCACTACATTATTCACTATTTTCACCGTACTTGCTCAATTATGTTGTAGCATATTATGTATTACAGAAGGTATAACGTTCACCGGGAGCTTGTGTATGTATATTTATACATATGTATACATACACACATTTAAGCACATACTTTATAGTAGTAGACAATTCTTTATTTTCCAGAAGAACAACCATATTTTACCGCAACATTAACTAAACCATATTGTTAAAGTATTTTTAATGTTGGCCTAAGTCATCATTGACCTTGTGTTGGTTGCGTTTGTGCACTGCAACGTGCCTACACTCGTTTTCAGTCGAACAACAAAACGTTTGCATAAACTTCATATACAGTAAAAAGGCTTTTTAAATTATACACAACACTTCTAATTCTGATTATCGTCGTGCTTATCACTTGGTACAAAACAATATAATTACACTGTCGATAAGAGAGAAGAAATTATATAGAAGATAATCTTGTTTGCCAAAAATATTGAACTGCAAAATGAGACATTACTTATTTCAAATTAGAGTACTTATAACATTAATTGTGTTAATGAAAAATCTATAAAGAACACATATTTTATGAAAACAGTTAATTGCAAAAATATATACATAAATTGGCTGTAACAGACACAGTATCATATAATAAGGGTCGTGCAAAGTTAAATAATACATAATGACTACAATATATAATTTTTGAAGCTAATTTAATGGTTTTCATTTTATAAAGTATGAGGACACAATGCCTGTAAACAAATTGTTCGTACAAAGTAATAAGAGTTCAAAAACCACAATAGAATTTTATTGCAATTGTAATGTAACTAATCTTAATTTTAATATTTGTTATAGCATGTTACTGGGATAAAGTCTTATTACAGAAATACGTATAAAAGCCAAGAAATGCACTTGCATTATTCTCCAGACCTTAGTTGAAATGTTTACGGTCTGACATACCTGCAACCGTAAACACGATATATTTGCACCTGCACACCGCCATGAGGAGAAACGAAATAGTTCTTGAACGAGTATCTTATATTACTTGCATGTGACGTGTTGTTCCCGCCGACTTTATGTAACTGTTGGAGGGCGCAAATCTCTTGGCCTGCTTCCAGCTCGCCTGCTAGCCATGAACACTTGTCATTCCTCAAAAAATATATGAAGAGCTATTGTAACTAAAACAATTCTGTCCATATTCTCTGAAAGAAAATGGCATTTTTTTTTTAAATAAACGAAATCTTTTCGTCGGAACACAAAAACCGTTTTCACTAACACGCCTAGCTTCGTCTCCTATTATATGAGGGAGTACTAAATCGCCATTACGCTGCGCTTTATCAGAAGGGATATTTAACTGCCCTGAAGCCAAACGTTTCCCAAGGGAAGAGGAACGAAATATGCCACCATCACTGTTTCTCCCGTAGGCTCCTAAATCGACTTAATGAACCGGTAATTAGCATCTACTAGTGCCAACAAAACAATACTGAATTGATGTTTGTAGTTATAGCACATTTGACCAGCATGTGGAGGCTTTTCAAAAACAACATGTTTACAGTCTACAGCTCCGATGCAGCTAGGAAAGTTCCATATGTTACAAAAATCCTTTTCATTGCTTTCCAGTGTTCTTTCGTTGGCGACGACATAACTTGCGGTGCTAGGATGTTCCATATCAGCTACAAAGTTTCGTAGATAATGGTTAAAACAGTTGTATAGCCTTGTCTATAGCTGAACGAGAGGCTTTTGAATTAATTAGTATGTTAAAGGAATCTGTAACCGATGAATTAACAGATGAATTATAAAACGGAAATATTCTTGCACACTAAATGATAACATAGTCTTACTAGATTAGCTACTTGTGAATAATAATATTACTTTATGATGTGAGTGCAAATGAAATGTTTTTTAGAGCATTTACATTGCCCAAGCTCGACTGGCTGATGGCTTATTTTTTAATTTTCTTTTTGCAGAAGCCGATTGTAAAAAAAAAGCCTCAAACCAGAAGTGGGCAGAGTGCTGTATACGTGAAATAATGGAAATATGAAGAGGACCAGATGAGCTTTTTGATTCCCTACATTGGTGAAAGAACTCAGACATCTAACTTGCCTCAATCTGAGAACGTTAATGAAGGCATGGGAATAAATGAGTTCATCGAATCTCAATCTGAATCTCAAGCGCGTACATCCCATGAATCTTCAGCAGAGCATATGGCATCTTTACATGACACCGAGGCTATTGCCATTGATGTGTCTGCCACTACTCCAGATGAATAGGCTCGTCATAAAACTCAGCTAAAACGAGGTCTCTAAGCTCAAAATAGTGTGTCTCCGATGTCATTAGCGTTGAAAGATTATTTCGACTCAAAGAAACGTAAAAATGACGATTCTCGCAATGCTTTAACTATCTTTTCCCGTGCAATGGAAGACACAGTCAGAACTTTCAGCAAGTCATTGCAAATAGAGATCAAGGGAAAATAGCAGCACTAGTAAAAGAATACGATTTTAAAAATTACGAAACTACGACACAGCCTCCCGCTTTGCCTTCAACTTGTTTCCTCGGCAACTCCGTAATCAAGTTCCACCTATTCTTCTTTACCTTCACCCGTACCTTACTCTCCTACCACAGAAACTCGTCCAGTGACTTCTACGCCTTCTGGTTTTATACGTTCGCAGCTGCATAGTATCCCAGACTATGATTCATTCAATAATACCAGTTAAACATTACGTAAGATTGCGTTTCTTTCATTGCAAATATATGTTATATTTTGTTTTCTGTTCCAGATTAAATGTATTAAATATGTAGATACACAATTGAGTTAATTTTAACATAATCGCAAAACATATGTAGATTATATCTCATTTCTTAGACAGTTATTTACTTAACACTGAAAATTGTGATTTGCTAAAACCCTATTTATATAATATAAATTACAGTAAAACGATTAATTGATTAAATTTCCATGTACCTACTTCCTTGTCAGTCAGTGCCAATCTCTCATCTGGACCAAGAGACTTGCGAAAGTTTGTTTGTTGCCTCTGTAGGGGTAGCATGCGTACTAACTCGTAAAACTCTTCAGTAGACATTCTAAAGTATTCCATAAACTATTCCTCGTCATGCAAATAACTGAGGAAACAAATGGCGCAATTCGCCTAAGGTTTTTCTTTTTAGANCAGTTATTTACTTAACACTGAAAATTGTGATTTGCTAAAACCCTATTTATATAATATAAATTACAGTAAAACGATTTATTGATTAAATTTCCATGTACCTACTTCCTTGTCAGTCAGTGCCTATCTCTCATTTGGACCAAGAGACTTGCGAAAGTTTGTTTGTTGCTTCTGTAGGGGTAGCATGCTTACTAACTCGTAAAACTCTTCAGTAGACATTCTAAAGTATTCCATAAACTATTCCTCGTCATGCAAATAACTGAGGAAACAAATGGCGCAATTCGCCTAAGGTTTTTCTTTTTAGAAAAAAAAAAAGTTGTGTACCCAAAACCTATGCGTACGTTTTTGCTCCTCTTTCTCTACTTCGTGGCAGGCAACTGCCACAACTACGTCTTCATCTGAAGAGATGTCCATTGCTACTGACGGTCTGTCCGGCCGGAGCGTGTCGATCCAGTGGGCTTCGTGAGTGCCGTGCCGTGCCGGCTCGGGCCGGGCCGTGCCGTGCCGCACCGTGACGATCCAGTGGGATTCCTCCTTCAGTGAACACTAACTAATGGTTCGACAGCTTGTCTGCTCTGCGGCGATATTTCTGTCACAACTTTAACTGGAAATCTTAGGTGCAAAAATTACTAGTATGACAAGGAAGGTTAAGGACACTGCCTTATATTAATTCAGCTGAAACTGCACAGAGAGAGAGAGAGAGAGAGAGAGAGAGAGAGAGAGCTGTACATATGAATTTGTCATCAGTTGTTCACACTCACAAAAATTGATGATATAATATATCGAAATAGTCGCTTCCTGCATGTTAGATTTGCATTTGTTGTAACGGGCGCACTGACTGACATGCGCCCAGTAAAGGTGATAACGACGGAGGGAAATTAGTTCCTTGCTTTTACGTTCAATAAAATGGAACAGTGAATATTTGTGAGATCTAAAATTATTAATTTAACTTTGTGGATTTTTAATGCATTTAATTGTAAGAATTAGCAAATTTGTGAAATGTAACTTTTCTAATAATTTCACAGTTTCACCTGACCGACGCATGAATAAATTGATCAGTCCCATGGCATACGTTAACTGTACATATGTCGGAGGAACACACAATGTGCGTACAAGTAGATCTTAAGCAAGGCTTTCAAAGGTGCTCAGTATATGGTGAACAACTTGTACTTGTTATAAATGGCACGGGGAACTCAGCGCCAACAATAAGCGCGTATCAAAATATTGGACCAATCAAGGGCAACAAGGTACAGACTTAACTGAAATCGGTTTGTGTCAACTGTGTGAAAATACGGACGTTTGTAGTCTGGCCTACAGATCATCAAATCCGAGAATTTTTGCTGCATTTATATATAACAGTAGCCATAATACTATATCACTATTATCAGATCATCGAGCTGAAACATGATATGTCGAGAGAGATTTCGCTCGCAAGATTTTTCACAAAGAATAATTTTCCGTTCCATGTTTCTTGGTGTTAATGACAAAGAACTAGGTCGTATGTGGGTGTAGCATGGTTTAAAAAAACAAGGCAAGGTAAACAAGGCATTGCCCTACTGACATGATGGTACCCTGATAAACGTTTCTACGTAACTGGCAGAGACTCATACATTTATCACATTTTATTTGATTCATCCTAGGTATAAAATTCGAATACTTAAAAGTTTATTTTTATTTTCTCATTACTATGCACTTCATTCGACACTCCCTTGAACACTCTAAGCCAACAACACACAACTGAAAACAAACTGTATACAGCGAAGCCAATTAAAAATATTTTCACGGTGGCAGAAGCCAATAAATAATCTTTTTCGTGCATCTGCAAAGTAAAGAAGACTTTCGAGTTTATCGTACTATTAATGAGTTTGCGAGATTTACGGAAACATACTCATGATTTACTATTTTCTCTGGAGGAAATGCCTAAATTTCATCTCTCAGTTAATATTGCCGGAAGTGGAAAACCTCACCGTTAACCAGGGGTCCTATACCAAAAATTTGCCGGAGAACTGAAATGATCTTTAAAAATTATGACATTTTAGACACCCACATAAAATTAAGGTCATCCAAAAGGGGAATATTAAGCGCGTTGTCGGTTATAAACGGTTCACGGTTATTTGAGCACTTTTGAAATCAACCTTTGTAAAATGTCACTGCCCCTGCCTGTATGCATATTGATGGGCGCACTGGTGGACAAGCGCCCAGCAATGTTGGCAACAACGGAGGGAAGGTAGTACGTTCCATGTCTTAACGTTGAATGAAAAGTCGTAGGTAAACATTTGCTAGTAATTAAATATTTTCTTTTGTTTTCTGAATTTTTAAATGCATACAAGTGTACAAATTAACCAACTCGAAAAATATTCACCTTCCTAATAATTAGAGCCATGCAGAATTACCGTTATAATTTGAGGACAGTTTAAAATTCAAACACTCTTACCTTTGCAACACGTTTTTCAATGGACCGTACTTTATTTGACACGCCCAGGATAATTATGCGCCAATAAATGGAAACTTTGCAATAGTGTTCCCCAATCACGTACAGTTCACTCAAAAATGTGGTGACTTCATATCTGGGCAGCAGCCAATGGCGGAACGTCACCGGCTCGAGTATATACAGTACTGTGAATTTTAGCTTGATGCCAAAAAGTAACGCAAATTTCACAGGCCCCTACTAACAATTTCATAGTTTCACCTGACCGACGCATGAATAAAGTGCTGAGGCTCACGGCAATGTTAATTTCACATGTGGCGGAAGAATACTCAATGTGCATACAAGTAGACCTTAAGCAGGGCTTTGAAAAGTGCTCAGTTTACCGTGAGCAGCCTTTAGGAACATTTGGTAATTTGGATGACTCTAAGCCTGAAGTAAAACAAAAAATACTAATTGTGAATTACTATTCAATTTAAATCCACACCCACCACTAGCGATATATGTTAATACGCCACTGCTGTATCGTAAAGCAGCAGCCAATTACAAAGCTTTAGGATGCCATAAGTAGGGGCACCCGAATTTCGCGGAATTATTTCCGCACGTGCTTGAGTTCAACACCCTACGGGCGTGCCAGAAGTTTTCTTTTCCTTATTGGCGGCGTGTCTTCGCCACGAAACATTTTCCTGCCCGACTGACCAATCAGAATTAGGTATCTTCAATAATGCATGTCTTTGATTCGCGCGCAGACACCTAAGACGGGTAACACGGAAACGATCCAACCACAACAGTAGATATGAGCTAAAGTGTTATGAAGGACAATTGGTCGTTAATTCTTTTCGCGAACATCGAGTGTCCCTAGCCACGAGTAATAACACAGGAAAAACGCAACAATTTTTCAACCCAACACAACTTCGATAACTTTCTAGTTAGTTTATCTTTTTGTTAATGTATGATCAAGTTTTTCATCCGACTGAGTTTTTTGCAGGTAAATTACAAACGTCCTGCTTTAGGGGATCAGAATTCTAATTAGCCTAATGAAATGGGACACTGGTTCCATACATGCCAGGTAGACAGTAGCGAAAGAAAACTGCTGGGTATAGGCACAGTACGTTTAATTCTAGGGAACAGTCAACTTTTCCCAGGACAGAGCATCGTCTCTAGCCATCGGCTATACGAAGAATGTGGAATCAGCCAGGACATTTTCTTGGGTGCGGTGCTCTGTAGCAGTATTCTTACTCGATTCCCAGCTATTTATAAAGAGCTATGGTGGAACTTTGTAGCAGCAAGAGGTGAAAAGTTATGAATTATTAAAAAATGATAATTAAATGTCAAGTGTTTCTTCGCTGCAGTAAATTATATTGCCTATATATCAAGCAATAATTCTAAATAAAAAACATGTTTCTGTGATTTGAAATCATGAGACATAGTCTATTCCATACAAAATCACATTAAAATAAAATAGGTGATGCAAAACATTTTTCTGAAATGTGTTGAGTTAAAATTGAATGACTCAGCATTAACCTGCTTCAGGAAAATAAAATAATTGTCTCCTCGATAATTACTTAATAAAAGTGCATGTGATGGACATACTAGGGGGTTTTATTTTTGCGTTCATTTCATATTATAAATACAGAGTCCTACCGTCAAGCATACTTTAAAGTTTCTTTTTTATATATATATATAAAATAGAACATTTATTTATATTTTATTTATAAATTATAATGCTTCATTTGTAATAAATATTAATAAAAACAGGGGGAAATACATGAGTTGGTCATGCCTAGTAAGAAATAGTTCTTATGCAAAATACTATTACACTGAGAACACGAATACGGTGCGATGTCCCTTTGCTGTAATTTGCTACATTCGGTTAAGCTTCGTTTGTATGAGGCGGAGGAATATCCTGGAAGCAGAACTTTAGCAGGGCTTCATAAAAGTTAGAGGCAACCATGAATGAACTATAACCAGTTGTATACCAAACCAGACAGCATGGGATTCAGTTATTGTTTTCTTGAAAATTTGCTAATGATTCAGGGTTGTCCAGGACTTTTATAGAACACAATGTTACCGATCAGAAAGAAATTGATGTGCGAACGTGTTTAGAATCGAAATTGTCCTTAAATTTATTCCCAAAAATTTCCGGTCACTAGCTATGGCTATATTATTGCTGGTNGTTACCGATCAGAAAGAAATTGATGTGCGAACGTGTTTAGAATCGAAATTGTCCTTAAATTTATTCCCAAAAATTTTCGGTCACTAGCTATGGCTATATTATTGCTGGTTTTTGGCAATGTTTTGTACCGACCACAGTTTAAATTACTCTTCACCTTGCCGTACATATATTGAGTAATATGTGTCAAGTGCATATGTCACCAATCCCGTATCCATAAAGTCAAGATTCTATTTAGCATTGATGCTTGAGATGAAGTACTGAGTTTCTGTGAAATATCTAACAAAGATATTTGGGATATAACACTCCCTATCCAGTTACAATTATTACGGTACTCTCCCCCTCCCCAAATCAAAAGAAGAAATAACAAGATAACATTTCATATATTAGACACTCAATAAAGCAAAACGTTTTTAATTTAATGGTTTAGACAGTTGAAGTTAATAGTGCACACACAAATCACAAACAAAAATAACTTATGTTACGAAAAAAAATGACAAGCAAAATACGACGAGATGTATACAATTATAAAAATTGTGAATTAAAAAATTCAGTTTTCATAGCTTACTGAAAAGACATAAAATTGTGTAGAACTTGAAGTAGAAAGAAAAGAAAACACGTAACCAGTTTGCAACGACGAATGCTTTCGCTAAACAAAGCGAGAGAGTGGAAGGGGGTTCTCTGCACATGTCCACAAACTTCACAACGCGTTTAGCCGGCAGCTGTATTCCCCACTGTGACGTCACAGCGAAATAGATTTTGCTCTGCCTCGAACTCATTTCTCTTGCCAACACGTTTCATTTTCACCGTGCAATACTCTAGCGAGGCTCACCATGACGAAATACTCAGAGGATTCTTCATGTTGCTTTGTCTACCTTCGGCTTGAATGAAGAAGAAATTTAAAGAACAATGAGTTATGGAACATAAAAGAGCAAATATTCCGACTTCGTACTGAAACTATAGAATTCAAGTGCTTTTACTGTTTCAATTTTTGCCCCACAATTAAGTTTTAGGCACGTCTTCGAATGAAAACGAAGCTAAACATAAAGATTATCAGAGTAGTAATTACATTCCGTGTAAAAATATTTATCTGTAATTGATGCATAGAAGAAAATTGTTTTGTGTACTTCAACAATTCGGGAATTTTGACGTTTAATTTTATTATTAGGTTATTTTTTTAAACAAAAGATATATGGAGACATAATAATGTTATATTTATAGGACGACACAAAAGTCACTTTACAATTTTAGTTACCCGGATACTTATCTTACATATTANAATAATGTTATATTTATAGGACGACACAAAAGTCACTTTACAATTTTAGTTACCCGGATACTTATCTTACATATTACATATTTTACATTTCAGGTTCTGACGAATTCTTAGTGATTTCCGTTTTCATTTACGCTTAGTTATAATCTGTCTGAAATTTTCTGACTCTCACGGAAACAGAGCTCAGTATTTTCGTCCTNTTTTCATTTACGCTTAGTTATAATCTGTCTGAAATTTTCTGACTCTCACGGAAACAGAGCTCAGTATTTTCGTCCTAAACCTCAACTCATTAACGTACTATCACTGTTTGGCTAAAGAAAATTATCTGTGGAGACAAAAACATCTCTACCATGGTGAGGAGGATCTCAGTTATGTTGGAATTAGAGTTCATCAAAATTGTCCACATGCATCTCGAGTTTTCACTTCTTGAACCACATCTCGAAATAAAAGCAAATGAAATTCCTTAATGAGTTTGCCGCCAAAAAGCACGACTCAGTCATACCATGTGATAAAGACAGAATATCAACATTTAAAACTGATTATCTGAGCATATAAGCATAAAAAACAATTGCTTTTCTATGAGCCAGAAAGTATAGTTTTGCCTGTTTACGTGGTCGGATGCCTTGAAGGTACTTCGTCGCATCACTGAATGTTGCGAAAATAAATCCAGATAACATTTTACCGATAAAGAATCATTTTACAGATTTAAGTTGTCTTACTGGTTAATCTTACAACAGCCCTTGCAACATACGAGAAATGTTCACTTAGAACTTGCGTCCATGCAAAATTCTTTGGACAGACCGATTTGAAATATCAGGCGACTAGACGTTCAATCAAATTGTGGACAGGCATTCTTCAGCCATGGAGTTAATTTCCCCTGTCCATGCTGTTTAGTCCACCCACTCTGAGCTTTATCTTTAACAGTGCCTTATTATTAAATTCTTCGTCGTAGAACGCATATAAGCANGATTTCCCCTGTACGTGCTGTATTAGTCCACCCACTCTGAACGTTATCTTTAACAGTGCCTTATTATTAAATTCTTCGTCGTAGAACGCATATAAGCAGAAACCATACGTGATGATAAATAATTGTGAACTGATTTTTAAGTAATACCGAATAGCAGATCACACACGTTGCCTTTACATATAACAAGTACTTCAAAACGAATATTATTTCCTCTTTGGTTGGCATAATGTAACGCTAGAGATAGTAACACTAACCTGCTAAGTTCGACAGTCTCTCGTCCTGTTTGCATTTTATTTCATTAGGAAACATGCGCAACGTTGATTCTTCGGTTTATTTTCATGACGTTAATTTAAAATTGAGCAAAGTGTAGAGTAACTTCCCCGCCTTGCAATNAAGAAAACATACGTGATGATAAATAATTGTGAACTGATTTTTAAGTAATACCGAATAGCAGATCACACACGTTGCCTTTACATATAACAAGTACTTCAAAACGAATATTATTTCCTCTTTGGTTGGCATAATGTAACGCTAGAGATAGTAACGCTAACCTGCTAAGTTCGACAGTCTCTCGTCCTGTTTGCATTTTATTTCATTAGGAAACATGCGCAACGTTGATTCTTCGGTTTATTTTCATGACGTTAATTTAAAATTGAGCAAAGTGTAGAGTAACTTCCCCGCCTTGCAATATGAATGTTTTCATAGTGAGTTCTACATCAAAATTGTGGATTTGTGAACTATGTTAGTGACGTGTCAGTGTTTCAAATAAACTATATTTTACACACGGAATATTAAATATATAAGAGAAGAACGGTGAGGTGGCCCAATTTGACGTTGGCAAACTCAGTCATTTATAGGGTTCCGCGATACTTGCAACAGGCCCTTGTTTCTGATCGACTGTTGCGTGCGATGAATGATGTCCTATTGAATGGTCTACCGTCTGGCTAGTTATTCTCAAGGCGAGTGACGCCTCGCCATAGTCACAGAATACATAAGAGTACAGACGTGAAACAGTCACTTATACCGCGAACTCCAGCCGCACACGCCAGCAAAATGGCGTCACTGGCCAGCCACATGACGTAGCTCCATTCGGGAATTATCTGCTGGTTACTTACACTTGACAAGCGGCAGACCGGCCAACATGGCATCTTCGCAGCGCGCAACAGCCAATAAAACAAAAGCCCCATTCCCTGAGCTTCGCGCAGCCAATCAGCGGATACGTACGCCCACATCGAAGCAACTGACAAGCGATTCCACTTCTGTGCACCTGTCTATTCTGCACCTTGGCGCCAGCGAGTGCGGCTAGGGTTAATTCTACTCAGGTTATGAACATCGATTTTTCTTACGGGAGAGAGTTTGGCACAGGAAAAAATTTCCGCCTCTAGGTGCCCAATGTTCTAAAGAGGTCACTTTTAATTAGAATTTTAAGCTACGGGAATAATAAAAGAGAAAGATTTTACTTAGTTGGGTAGTTCTTTATATATGATTTTTGATTATTGCAATAATCCTGTTTTTTAGCGTAAAAAATAGATAAAATCTGGTAGACATGCGACACTAGTGCTTACCTAGTGGCGATAATTTTTTTTTATCAATTTTTAAACACTCGTCTTCCCAACCTGTAGTAGAAGTAATCTTGGTGCGGCTGACGTTAACTTTTTCAGTTGCAAATAAATGATCGTTTTAGGCATTTCAACGAACAATTTTTGTTTTCGGAACTGTACTATCGTCTGTGTGATGCTTTGTCATATATCAAAATTAGGTTCTTGAAGCTCAGAAAGAAAATTGGAAAAATTGAGGAAAACAGGGAAAAATTTACTTTTCATTAAAATAACTACAAAACATAAACAAATAAAAAATTTAAAAATCTTATTAATCTATTGAACTACAACAGTTAGTGATTTATTAATATATACATATACTACAAAAAATAAAGTAGTCAGGAATTTACTGTGGCTATGAAATACAATATAATTTTATTAAGAACAATATTAAACAATGGTATAGTAGATTAGACAATGATACAGTAATTAAACTGAAATGGCAGTTTTGGTAAATATGTACCCAAATCTCAAACTTAGGTTATATGGACAAGGTGAAACACTATATTATTTTATGTATTCTTAATACTTCTGTTGTTAATTATATAGCCAAAAAAATTTAAGTAATTTTAACAGTTTTCAATTTTTCCAAAAAAAACTTATTTTCCTGGCGTTTTTTACTTGTCCCCATTTCCCCCGGATATTTTGTAAAGCTAATCGGGACCAATAATAAATGTGTTTCTGTTTTATGTGATTGGCAGCATCTGTTTATGAGACTATGAAATGTGGTCTCAGCAACGAATGCTACATCCCAAACATGTGGGATCTTTCTCATTGGACACTACTTTCTCCTATGTACCGTGCAGACCATTACAGGCACTTCCTTGCAACGTTTCAGATGTAGGACACTACGACTTAAATAGTTGTCGATGCACGACATACTTTCGCTTCTGTATTCTCAGATATTCTGCACCTGAGCTGATGTCTCTAAAATCAGAGTTTGCTAATATAAAACGTAAATGAACTTGTCTAGGCTTCTGTTGAATTTAATACAATATAAATGCATTAACAGAGGAGTTTGTGCTACTGTGCCTTATGCATTTTGGCAAATTACGCTGTTCTGACTACGTAAGGGGGCCCTCTGAGAAAATAAAAAATAAGAATGCCACTTACGTATCCTCAAGGTTTTTACGAGGTGGACTTGTGATACCCATTCAGGGAAAAATAATAAAATAATCTTCTGAATAAATGTAACACATTCAAGTAGATTGATAACCTATAATTTTGAACACAAATCTACATCCATTTATAGAAGTCAATACTAATTACCAAAATTGGTCAAAAAAGGATTTTGTTTCTTGAATTATGGAAATCGTTTGAAAAAGTAATGAAAATAGTTAAGGCAAAAATAATGCATTCTTTTTAAAATACGTTTATTATAAAGTGAATAAATAAGATAAGTATTGAAAAACTGATTCATACAATAACATATTTTATGTTAAATTCGTTTTAAAAATATAGCGGTTTTAAATGATATAACGAAACTCCTTAAAGTTAAATTTAGCAGGTGATTTGCCATTAAAACCATATTTCAATATAATAAATATGAGTTTCTTCATATATATGTGATACAACAAATATGAGAATTCCACATGATAGGCCATTCACTGTTTTCTTTTTCAGATGTATTTATGTCCACAGTCAGTTTCGGAGCTGTAAAATGTCCTCTTTAAAGTAGTAAAACTAGTGATGTTGACGTTCCAGGCTAATTTCAGAGAACATTATAATATTAGGCATTCAAGGTGGTAATAATACCTCATCTGACATCCCTCCACCCATGCTGCTTTATCCGTGTGTTCACAAATGAGGAGGCGGTTTTAGGTGAATCGGCTCAACATCTATCAAGTGCTCAAGATACTACTGTGGGTGGGTGTCATTTCATCCACGCCACATTGTCCATGGGTGTCCATTTGCATGCACAATGTTTGCGGTAAAGTAGTGCGGCTGCTGTGAGGCATACAATCTGGTGATGGAGGAGCATGTCATTTCAACCACACCATTTCTTCCACTTTGTATGCCTACCCGCAGATTGTCCGCTTGAAGCGATGTGGCTGTTACTAGGCATTCAAGCTAATGATAGAAGTGCGTGTCCTTAAACTCATGCCAGATCCCCCATGTGTCCACTTGCCCACAGCTTTTTTGCGGTGAAACCGTGCAGCCACTGCTAGTCATTCAAGCTGATGGTAGAGACGGGTGTCATTTCACCCACGCCGCATCATCATGTAGGATGCTCGCATTCAAGCAGTGAAGTCACTTCCAGGCATCAAAGATCGTTATGTAGGCGCGTGTCATTACACCCACATCATCGCAGACATGGTAGCTTCCCTTCAACTATTCTCGGAGATGCAGCGCTGCCACTACCAGGCATTCAAGCTGTTAGTGGAGGCATGTGTCATTTCACCCACTTTACATCAACCTCACATTCGCTTTTCCATAGGTTGTTCATGGTGAAGTAGTTCTGCTGAGAGGCATACTGTATGGTAGAGACTTGTGACATTTCACACATGTCATATCGCCAGCATATTTACTTGCCCGCAGGATGTACGTAGTGAAATGCTACTGTTACCAGGCATTCAAACTGATGATGGAGGTGAATGCAATTTTACTCACTTTACACCACTTTCACGTCTGGTTGGTTCGCGGTGAAGAAGTGCGACCGCTGCTAGTCATCCAAGCTGGTGGTGGAAATGTGTATCATTTCACCCACACCACTTCATTATATCCTTATACACTTGTCCGCAGGTCGTTAGCAGCGAAGCGGTGCAGCCAATGCCAGGCATTCAAGTTGGTGGTGGAAACGTGTATCATTTCACCCACGCTAATTCCTCATTTCCCTACCCAGTCATTAAAGCAGGTGAGGCAAACATGTGTTACCTATTTGACCAACGCCACATCATCTTCATATTCACTTGCCTGCAGATAGTTCGCGAAATAGTGTTGCCACTGCCAGGCCTTCAAGCTGGTAGGGAAGGCATGTGTCATCTCACCCATGCAACATTATCACTGAGTAGATATGTATGTACAGAGGTAGGGCCTAAATCGCATAGTGGTTTCTTTGATGTGGGCGTATACATTCTCTTGTTGGCTGCGCGAAGCTCTGGGAAGGGTCTTGTGCTTTCTTGGTTACTGTGTGCTGCAAAAGTTCCCCTATTGGCTAGCCGCTGATTGGCGTTCAGCGTTCATAAATGTTGCTTTTCAATGGTGCCAATTTGTCGATGTGTGGGTTTGGAGTTCGAGGTGTATGCAGCTGTTTAAAATCTGTATTCGTAAGTCTACCCCGAATCATCAACGTGTTCACTTGACTGCAGGTTCTTCGCGGAGAAGAAGTGCAGCCGTTGCCGGTCATGAAAACTGGAAGTGGAGGCATGTGCCATTTTACCCAAGCCACATCATCATCTTCGTGTTTATTTACTTGCAGGTTGCTTGTGATGAAGCGAGATGGCAACTACCAGGCATCCAATCCGGTGATGTAGGCACGCATCATTTCAACCACCACGCTGGGTAGGTTGTTTGCAGTAAAGCAGTGTGGCCGCTGCCATACACGCAAACTGAAAGCCGTTCCACCCACTCCACATACCCATGTTCCCGCCTTCCCATAGGTGGTTCGTGATGAAGCAGGGTAGCTGTTGACAGGAATCCAGATGATGTAGGCACGCTTCATTTCAGCCACGCCGGAGGTTGTTCGCGGTGAAGCAGTGTGGCCGCGGCCACGCACGCAGGGTGTAAGTTGTTCCAGCCACTTCACATGACCCATGTTCCCGCCTGCCCGCAGGTTGTTCGCGGTGAAGCGGTGCGGCCGCTGCCAGGCGGGCATCTCGGCCAGCGAGCTGGTGATGCGCGCGCGCGAGCTCGTCTACCACCTGCACTGCTTCACGTGCGTNGAGCTGCTGTACTCGCCGCACGACGCCTACTGCGCCGCCGCCGGCCTCGAGCTGGAGGCGGTCTTCCAGGCGGGCGGCTCGCCCTCCCACTACTTTGGCGGCGGCGGCATGCAGAAGGGACGACCGCGCAAGAGGAAGTCTTCGGCGGATGCGGGCGAGCTGCCTATCGCCATGAGGATACCTGCCGCAGCTCTCGGTGAGTTACTCCCTCTATATCCCGTTCAAACTAAATAGGCTTCAGATAGAGACCCTGAGATTTTTGTGAGTTAAATTAAGAACAAGTTAAACTTTATCCGCATGTACCATAAATTTTCGCTTCTGTTTCACCACAGTTTGTTAAGGAAAACAAGGACCGAATGCCGTGCTACCTGGTCAGTAGTTAAACTGGAGCAACAGCAAATGAACTACTAACTGAGGCTCAATTACACAAAGAACTGTGGAGTCTAGCTAGTTGCCGAATGTCTCCGCGAATGTTCCGGGTCTCTAGCTATAGGTAGAGACCTGAAAAATTCGCGAGTTCAATGACCTGCAGGCTAGACTCTACAGTCTTATGTGCAAATATGCCGATATAAACTGCACATTGGTTGTCTGCTGTCACAGTGGAAGGCTACAATTAGACACCGTCCTCCAGGAGATGTCAAACATCTTGTAGACCAATGACTAAAGTTATATAAGTGCACGTGTTCTGAATTCTAGCTTGCCCCGAAATGAATCCGCGAATTCTTCAGGTCTATAGCTATAGGTACGGATGGTGGAAATTCCTCGACTTCACTTCATGACAAGCTGTACTTCAAACACATGTCCATTTCAGCTGATCATGCAATTGGCTCGTCGTTTATTAGACACTCCCTGGATGATTCTGGACCAGTCACATACCTGCAAGTAAACGAAGACCCTGTCCTGTGACAGCAGATCTGGGGAACAAGTGGCTGCAGACTAGGGCAACAGCCAATGGAACAATAGCTAACGTTCGAGCATACAGAGTATTGTGGAGTCTAGACTGCGGTTAATTTAACACGCGGAATTCTCCCATCCGCAGCCATGCACTGTTCACAGTAAACTGAGAACTTTTGAAGTCACTGCTCAAGATCTACTTGTATAAACCTTGTGTTTTGTTCCACCATAAATAAAATTAACATAGTAAATTATTCATGCGTTGGTCAAATAAAACTGTTAAATTATTCGTAAAATAAATATTTTCAAATTTTCTTAATCCTACACTAAAATTTACAGTAAAACACAAGGAAAATATGTATAATTACAATATTCATAAATGTTTGCCGAACACTTTTATTTCAATGATAAGACATGGAACTAATTTCCCTCCGTTGTTGACAACTTTACTGGGCGCAGGCCAGTCGTTCCGCCCCCTTAAAGTAAATGGAGAAATGATTGGAGAGCGGGTTGGAGAGGTTTAGGTGGCTCTTAACATCGAGGTATTGAGAGCCAATGAGTGAGATGGGTATGGAGCAGCGCTGGAATGCAAGGGAGGGGAAACAGGATATCCCCGAGAAAACTCACCAACAAGCGACATCGTCCGGCACGGTACCCACGTGCCAAAATCCGGGAGCGACCCTGCCGGGAATCGAACCCGGTTCACCTTGGTGGGAATCGAGCAGTCTGACCTCTACACCGCCCCAGCCCTTATATGCAGATACGGGCAGTGAATTTTTTTCATAAATTGATTTCAAGAAATTCTCGATTAACCGTAAACAGCCTACCGAATTATTTTCATCTTATACGCATAGCCTCAGCACTGGCTCACGATTTGTTTAAAAATTGTTAAAAAAAAATAGTCTCGTGTTCGAAGAGTGGCGTGTACAGAGTCGTGACCACCGAGACTACGAGACCTTACAACCTCTATGTGACGTCACTGGCGGTGGGAAATACAATCGCCCCGTGAGTGGCATTGTTTTCGAACATGTAACAATACGATAAAATAAAATGCGCTCTATTGAATATTAACAAATTTCGCTACTGTTAATTTGTTGTCATTTGTGAGCAAGTTAAGAACGATGTTCAGGAATATTACTTAATGATACACTCTCTAAATATATAAACCAGCGGTAGGCCATTTTTTTAAGTATTTGTTGTTTTTACTTTGTTGGTATTTGCAAACAAGAAAAAATTATGTTCGGATATATTACCTAATTCTACATTCGCTGAGTGTATAAAATTAATATATTCCTTTATTGTTCTTTGTTAAGCAACGATGTTATGTAATAATATTTAACCAAAGGGGAAAGTATTGTCAAGAACCTCTTTGGAATAGATCTAGCTGTGCATTACATTTCTCAAAAAACTATATTGTTTGAAATAATTATTAGAAACAAAATAAGTAAGAATTAAAAATACTTCCAAAAATGTTTAACATTACTGGCATCATTTTACATTACTGGCATATTTTTTCAATAAACCCTAAATACTGCAAAATCCACCTTTATGTGGGCGCATGAAACAATGAAACCCCAGTTTTTTGCGAAAATATTTGTTAGCAGAATATACTTTAATATTCAGCAAAGACACCTGCAGCTTTCTTTTGTATTAAGTTTTACTGCGAAAACGGGGGGATGCGTGTTAGATGTTTTTTTTATTTTTTTTTATTTTTAGTTTTCGACAAATAGTATTATTAAAATGTTTCACTGGTTTTATTGGACAGTGAAAGAACTACACTTTAAATAGTATTTTATAAAAACCAATGTATTACATTTTTTATTTGTTTAATTTTAAAACAAATTGTGTAACCAAAGTGTGGTAACTCCGTGATATCATGTTATTCTGTGATGGTGTAAGTTACTCCATGATATGATTGTCGGTATTTACTTTTTCATTTTAATCACGTCAAGTTGATGCTCTTGGTTCAACTGCCTTCGGAACAGTGATGCAAACTTAAAAACCTCAGAGACGGGAACAATAAGCGAGACTACAACAATAATACTATATATCGATATTATCGAAACCATTTACATAAAATATAATAAAACATGTGGCAAATCTATTATATAGATATAATAGTAAATTTCTATATTATTATTAAAAAACCAACACAAAATTAAGTCGAAAAATTCAATATCATCGAAACTAACTGCCTTGAAGACACTATAAACAATATAGGTGCTCTAAATAACCATTGATTTTAAGACTTACACATTGTTTGAGTAATAATATACACGAATTGTACATTGCTTTACTTTATTACTGGTTCGTCGATTATATAAGTGCAACTAAGTAGAATATGAAGCATATTCTGGTACGTAATTGGTGAACGAACGGTAATGTACACTTTTAACATATCACTGACGCCAGTTACTGAATAGTTTTTCACTAGCCACTGCAAGCTACAATGAATTCAAAAATACACTGCCCAGCATACAGTTCCGAGCATAATCATCCCATATGCAACACTCCACAAGCTGCCACTGCACGCGTAAATTAATCACAACAACTCAGTTAAAAGAAACTGTTAAAGGTTAAATTATTATCTGTACATTCGCCTAAATATGCAAAGATATAAATTCTCATTTTCGAGAAATGTTTTCCTAATTTTTAAATATTTGAGATGATATTTCATATTTCAGGAACCATTTAACCGAGTTAAACGAAAATTTATATGTTAAGAGCACGCGCTTTTGACACTGAATTCACACATTTACACTATTTTCAGATCTCAAATTTATGAAACATTGTCACCTTAACATATTGCTGAAAAAAGCTGGGAAAAAAAAATTACCTGGGAAGGTCTGACTGGCCACATAAACAGGCTTGCAAAATGGTGGCCTCATTCTTTGTGTTATATGCAGTTTACAGAATAAAACAAGATATTTTAACCAAACGTGAAATTTCTTTGTTTAACAGTCTTATGCGAATTCTGTGTTTTAAAGATTTTGGTCATTAAAAAAGCACAAAAATGTTACTGTATAATTTTGCTGCGCTTATAAATGGAAGGAGGGCGGGAAGTGGCAGTGATATTAAATTCGTTTTCCTTTAAAACTCCTTTCCATTTTGGGCACCAAATTTATTTGGCAAGCTACAGTTGTACCAAATGAAGAATTTAACTTAGACTTGCACAGCTTTCGTCCAGTTAAACTGAAACTGGTATAGAAATTAAGCTGATATTACCTTATGTCTTGAAATTACATGTAAAGAATAGTGATAAAATTGTTCCATGGCCACGGAAATAAAATCTTGATTTATATAGGCTGTTCACGGTTACTTCCAACTTTTCTGAAGCCCTGCTAAAGCTCTACTAGAAGGATATTCCTCCGCCTCATGAAAACAAAGCTTAACCAAGTATAGCAAATTACACCAAAAGGACAACGCACCAGATTCGTGCGCACTCAATGTGATATGATATTGCATAAAATCCCTTTCTTTATAGGCGTTGCCAACACATCCATTTTCTCCCTGTTTTTATTCGTGTTAGTTAAAAATCAATTGTTATAATTTATAAATAAAATATAAGCAAAAGTACAATTTGATTATTAATAAGCCACTTTTATGTTAACACATTAATAAAACGCCATTTATACACAACATATATAGGAAACAACAGAACAGATTATACATAGGGTGATTTTTCAAAGGTTTGATTCAAAAAGTGTGAAGAAACCGTGAATAAGACTATCAAATACAAATATAAGTTATAAATAAATTTCGCCGCATAATTTTATCAGCATGTAACAGCAGTTTTGTAGTGAGTAACGGAGAAGTAATAAACTCTGTCTTCCGTTTTGCACCTTTTTTTTTTTTTCGACCCGAAACCGACTTCGCGCTTTTCTCTCCCGTTCCCGATGCGCATTTCTATTTCCACGGCGAGCTTCTCGGCAAACCGTTGTCATTTCGCTATGCTAATAACATCCACGTGAGAGCGGAGTGAGAAAATGGAGGAGAATTTTTCTTTCAGCGGAAGCCTTGTGTTGACTCGCAAGAATGAATTCCCCTGACTAAGTCCTTCCCGGGAGTTTTCCCCGAGTTTGGGAGCAGCTATGATAATTGTCAGGGGTGGCCAAAGCCTTCCGTTTCCTTCTCGCTGTGCGAAGCTTGAAACACCTAAACCCTTTTCGCAGCACAAACCAAATTATTTAGTTTTTTGTGACAGAGACTTTTAAACACCTCATCTTTTTTTAATGTGGTGTAATTTTCAGAAAATATAATTCCACAGTTTTCCTGGAACAGAATATCGTAATCACTGATTTACTTTTCCTTAGAGAACACGAATAATTCAATCGACCTCTTTCACGAAATATGGGACTAGGAAACCCCTTAATTTATTTTCAGATACTCTTTAGAAGTGTTGAGTGTTCAAAATTAAGTGACAGACAAAAAACAAATGGATGGGAAATTTCATTATATTCAAGTGGGCTATTAAAAACGCGAAATGTTTACACAGATGTCTTGAGGTGACATGTGATAACTTTTTTGGTTTACATGTCATCTTATGTCCGCAAGCTATCTAGGTTATTTTCTTATTATTTTATTTCATTAACTTAACAATGGTTATTTAGCCACGTAATGGTTTATATAGTATGGAACCTAATTTTTTCTTGGAAATGTTATTATGTGTACAATATACACACTCTAAACATAAATCAGTTGGAATTGAGCCAAATAAATGAAAACAGTGAGAATTGAGCAACTGATAATCAGTGCCAGATAACTAATTAATATAGTGGTTGAATTTCACTGATTTATTTGTGATTTCCCACAGAATGTCAAAAAAGTCACTGCTATAAGTCACTTGTTCCGAGTTAATTTGCTTGATTCGCCGATCAGTAGTAGCTTATCTACTAACTTTCAGTGAACGTTATTTCACTGATCGAATTCACTGATTCGGATTTAGAGCGTAGAAGTTGAATTGTGTTTAATACAAATACAAATACAGTAATGAATTTTCTTTTTACGAAAATATTTAAAGTATGAAAGCGATGCATCGATGATTAGCTTAATTAGCTTCGCAAAAGTAGAGAGAGATTAATGAATTATTTCTGTTCGTCACTCTCCAGTTGTCATAAGTTTTATGAAGGAGGCGGCTTACTATAATCACCATTATAATTTATTTTGAAAATCTATTTATATCTTACCTAGTCTTCTTAATGTAGTGCCATTCTGTTAAACAAAAATTATTAAAAAAAAATTAAAAATAATTAGGTATGTTTCTTTAAAACTTTTTCAGTAGTAAACCGAATGTTTTAATGCAAAATATATGAGTTATATTGACTGTGCATAGCTAGCGCGTTAATGTTTTTACCTAGCTTTGATTTTCCATACCACTGGAGAAAAAAATCCTTCAAACCTCAAAGCCGATAGTTGAAATAATCTTGTGAATTATTTTGTGAACGAAAATTAAACTCTTTATAAGTAAAAATACTATTTTTCACGTGTAATAAAACAAATTTTTATGTCATCCGAAAAATACTTTTTATTTATTATTTATGGATAAAACAACATTTCGGCATGATCCTGTACATGCATGTTACCAGTAGTACCAACTATCTTCTGATAAAGCCAAATTTTATCACCAATCTTAAAGTTGATCTGCTTTCGTAAATAGGGCACGGATGTAGAGTACATACTAATTACAGCGTCCTAATTAGCAACACTTTCATGTACGGGAATAGTCTTCCAACAAATTATGTCTCACGGCTCCATTTCAGACAAATCCGTAAATGTAAGATCTTTTGCATTGTGCGCCTTACGAAAAAAACCAAAATTCCAGAAGTCCACTACCGGTTTTAGCTAGTCCTTGAAGACCAAAGCGATACACAAATGAAAGAAGAAAATAACTCTCTTCTACACTCAACCCTTTGACGCCACTAGGCCACCTGAGTTATACAGGCTGGTGCCTAGTAGTTTATTTAGTTAAATTATTTTGGTGCAGACTAAGGGCACCTGTGGTTGTTGCGTTAGGGGCAAACAAATACTCGTATTCTCCGTTATTTAACACACCAGTAATTTATTTGTCTGAAGGTAACATAGGTATTTACACACATTGGCGAGACTGAGCCCCTCTGCAAGTCGTAGGCCTGAAGGGCTGGTGGCCTGAATACTATGCGTCGGGGAAGGTTGTTTAAGGGAGACGTTTCTCTACTTATCTGTGACTGTGGCTTTTGGTGAGTTGTCTTCGTTGGTAGCTGAGGCTTGGTGAGTTGGGTGGCCCCTATTTCAGGCCCTCGGACTGGCTCTCGTTGGCGTTCTGTACTCAGCTGGCTTCTTCCTGCGGCTTTGACTGACTCTCTCGGATGTCCGGGACTGGTTTCCCGGAACTTGTGCTTTCTCTGCGACCTCGGCTGGCGTTCCTTGTTGGAGAGCCCATCTCCTCGTCCTGCGTCGACGTCCGCAACGGTCCGGCTCGCGTTTCTGACTTCTCCACCTCGGAAACTGCCACTTAGTTTTCGGATATGAACTCATAAGTTCTCGGCACTTCTACTGGGTTTGACTCGGAAATTTACACATGAAGTTTCGACTGTGCCTGGGTTCTCTCCTAGGTGATGTCAGTATTGACTTACTGACTGACTGACTGCTTGCCTCGTCGCCATACGGTGCACGACTACGCCTTCTCGGGGAATGGCGCCTCTCGGCATGGGGCTGCCTCTCATTTTCGGGAATTTACTCAAGATCTCGGCACTTTTCCTGTCACACGACTGCTTTCTCTGTTTCTCCTTCGCCTCCCGTCTCGGCTGCACCTATCTCGTCTCGCGGCTGTACCGCCGAAAAACTCCTGTCTCGTCTGGCAATAACTGACTCGGCCGGGATCCGAACTCCGGCCTGATGATACGACTGCCTCTCGCACTAACTGCCTTCTTCGCCTCGCATCGTGGCTGCCCGAACAACTCCTTCCCGTCTCGGCTGAACAACTGATTGTCAACCACTGCTCGTGAACAACTGACCACAACTGATTCCCTTCCTATGCTACACCTGAATTTAACCAGTCTCCCGCTATACTCAAGTTAGCTGTCGGCAGTATCTTGAGAGAGGAAGCGAGAAATCTCCTGTGTACTTCGCACATTTCTTGTGTAGGATTTCGTGTCTCGTCAGCTGCTTGGGTGCTCCACTAGGGCGGAGGGGGGGTGTTCGGCACGACGTTTCGGGGATTCCTGGGAGCTGTGTCTGCACTAATTATCATCGGGGGCACCCCCTGATTCCTTTGTAGAGGGATTATATCAGATAATTCTAGGGACTTGCCCTGTTTCTCTCAACTTTGGTTTTTGCTCGTGTGCCCTTATATGGTGGGACTGTCCCAAGGATACTTCTCAGGGTGTGAATACAGCGCAATGCCTATCCCATGTATCCGTCATGCGTCAACTTTAACAAACCACGAATCATCTTTATCAACATCAACATGACCAGTAAAATTATCTCGATACACCTTATTAGGATAATACCTAAAAACGCGGTGTTGCCTGCGAAGCATTATGTGATGTCTTCTCTAATGACACGGAGCAAAGTGAATTCTGATGAACTTGCGCTAAATTTATATAAAAAACAACATATTAAAAAAAATATTTAATGCATTAATTCTGAAAAACTTGTGTTGAAACTATTAACAAACAAATTTTTTTAAATTTAATTAGGAAAATATCTACAGAAATGTTAGTAGAGAAAAACTTCTAACTTCATAACAATGGAAAATGTAACATCAGGTAGGAAGACCCAGCGCTCCTGGCGGCTGCCACTTCCGGATGTACATGAGATCCATATTACAGCCATACCATGCCCGTATTACATCATAGTGGAAGCGGTACATGAGAATCTTCGACAGGTCAAGTACAGTGAAGCAATTGTATTATATGGGATTATCAAATACAATATTCTCATGATTAAATTTTACCAGCAATAGAGATTCGTCTGCATTTCAAAGATGTTTTTGCAATAAGTTTCTTCGCATGCAGTTCGGTGCATACAAGATCCATGAGCTTACCCAAGTAGTATTGTTCATCAGCTTGTAAAAGTCCATCTCGAAGGCATTCGTGGCTGCCTGGTGTTGGTCTCTATTCAGCTCAATATAACATTTCAGCCCTGCCTTCTGGTTGAATTGTATTACCCAGTGTACAGCCTTCAGCCGTAACCTATGACCCAATGCCTGCTTGAGGTTAACGTAATGTACAATATAATTCTTCTTTGTTTCAAGTGTGGTCATGAGTTTTGATTGTTTAGTCATGGGGGGGGGGGACTTGTTCACCGGCAGGAACAAAAGGTGTTTATGGTCCTCATGCAGTGCGGACTACTACTCTATATCCACCTCCAGATTTAGCCAACATCCCCATCGTCCAGCATGGCCATATGGCAGCTGCAAAGACATTGCCCATCCATACAAATTATTTGCTTCTACATACTGGAGGTATGTAGATGGCCTGATGGCACCATATGCAGCAGGAACATACTTGTGCCACTATGTGATGCTTGAACCACTGGGCCACCCCTCCCTGAATACCAGCCTGTATAAACAGCTGGACATCGTAGTCGACAAGGAGTTCTAACCCCACCTGTGTCTTCTCCGCAACAATGCATCGAACGAGAATCCGGGGGCACTCCCTTTCCGGACACAATCACGTCCGTAATTGACAGACATAGCTCCCGGAAGTACTCGAAGACGTCGCATATCAGCAGCACATTGATCATCAAGCACAGGTCTGCATAGTCCCATAGTGTACGGCACCCAAACACCGCCCAGACCGTCTGTGCATGCAGGTACTCTTATGGTGTGATGGTGCGTACAGTGAGGTGGTTGTAAAATGCATCACTGCCCAGCAGCTGTGGCTCGTCGCGCTTCCCCTGCGAAATGACATAGTCGTAGGGGAACACTTCTTTCCGAGTCACCAACTCGAGCTGCCAGGGGTTGAAGAACGTTGCTGTAGTCTTGAAATCAACTAATGGCAGGTTTTGCGCAAGTGTTGCGAGGCTGGAAGACATAAATCTATATGTATCTTAAATTTAATGGTAAATTTGTCACTCATATTTTGCTGAAGGTGAAAAGTTTTTCCTCTGTGTGGGGGATAATAAATATGTCCTGGGTATCGTAGCCAAGCTGCTTAGTAATGAAATTCGCATCATATGCCAAGTTGTGGAAGAGGATTGGCAGTCTCTCGGGGCGGTGCCAGAGCTTGTTACAGTTATTACACGCCGCGCCGTCCCCATAAAGTCACTGGTGAAATGGTCATGGTCGTGGACCTTGCCATATTCGCGGGTGAAGGGGCTGGAACAGTGGCAGCAGGTGGTGGCCAGAGCATAGCCAGCCTGTTCGCCAGAAGTCAGCACACGAATTGGCTCGTATTGGCTATATATCTCCTTCACTAGATTGCCAATCCTCACAATTTCCTCCATAAAGCGCTTCGATGAGTCTTCCCTGATGAACAATTTCACATTTGTAGGCAGACTGGAGGTCTTGGAGGCCGGTATTATGCTGTTATCTACCTTGACATAGATGCCATAGCTTTAGGGATCATGCTTTTGGTACCTATTGGTGTACAGAGAGTCTGGGTTTGGCTGACATATCTGGACCGGCACTAACATCGCTTCAAAGTCAGTGTACACTACTTATCGATATAATGATAGTTCTGGAACTTGAGCACAGGAGGCTTGCCACTCTTCTCCGGCTGAGGCATATCGGCACAGACTGGTGCATGCTTGGTACAGTACCTCCCATGTTCAGCCAGTGTCTCGGTACCTGTAAGCTCCATAACTCGTGGTTGATGATCGTACGTATTGAGACAGCGTTTTCAAAGATGGACACACCATGTATGGGTACTTACCTGCGAACATACCAGGCGGGAGTAATCTGAGATTTAGCAATAATGTGAATTCCTGTCTGCAGTCATCATTAGGAGGAGGTCGAAGTGCTTTGTCAGTTCCACCTTCGACACTCGCATAGGCACCACCTTGCTATTGTCATCGTGTGCGTATACATTGATGCTAACCCCAGGATTGGTCCTCTGAAACAGGGGTACTTGCCGCATAGGGGTGGAAAACTCTAGTCCACTAAAGTTAAAACATGTCTCCGGGTATTTGACTATAAGGGTAACAAATATTGACTCAATTTTAAACTGTTTGAATTGAAATTCCACGCAGCATTTACAAGTTGAACTGCGTTCCGCGCAGTTGCTGAATTAACAGCTATAGTCTGTTCGCGGCATATTCACACTTTTTGAATGAAACCTTTGAATAATCACTTCATGCATGACGTGTGTTTGGGTGTTTCCTAAGTATGAAATATATCACAATTGTTTTATACTTGCGTTAATATGTAAGTACATACCTTATTTTTGGTTAAATTTAACTCTTACGTGTACTTTATCTAGGAATTGTAATATTTTTTTATAATTAATGAGAATAAAAGAGGGTGAAAATAGTTGTGTTGGTAATGCCTAGTAACAAATATGTAGTTCTCATGCACAATTTTATTACATTGAATGCACACGAATACGGTGCGCTGTCGCTTTGGTGTAATTTTCTAGACCAGGTTAAGCTTTGTTTGCATGAGGTGGAAGAATATCGTGGAAGCAGAAGTTCAGCAGGGCTTAAGAAAAGTGAGAAGTAACATGGAATGGCTTATATTCGTCGTGCGTGCAGGCAACATTGAGACGAATTTGCGCACCCCTGTGCCACCCAGGTCCACGTCAATACATGTACGTGTCTACCCGAGAGCTCTCTCTCGCAGATCCCGGAGCTCCTGTATACCCACCCCGCATCCCTTCCCCAACCCACATCTCATCCTTCCTCCTACAGCTTGCGATCCAGCACGGGGAGGGAACTCCCGAGGGACGTCTGGGGCGCCGGGCATCAATTACATCTCCAAATATCGGCGGCGCGCGCCATTGTTCGCGTGTTTGCGCCTGGAAAGTGAGCTGACGAGGCGCTCAAGCTACTTCCCCTTGCCGAACCCTTCCTCCGTAGGCCCTGCGCGAGGGGGCAATCCAGCCTAATGGGCGGCCCGCGCTTTATCAAACACACCAGACGACGACGGCGCGCGGAGAAAGTTCCAAGTCTGTGTTTGCTCGCCGCTAATTCACGGAAGACGAGGGGCGTCCGGTATCCCACCCCTCCCCTTAGGCGGCAGAGCTCATCCTCTCAGGCCGATTAGCGGAGCGTCGAATTGCTTTTCTTACAAGGGGCTTTATTAGCACGTAGCTCCGTGCGTGTTGTTATTACTGTTATGGCTTAACGTCTCGTCAAAAGCGGCGTCAATAGAGAGGAGCCATTAGTGCAGGAAATAAATCAGCGGTGACCTGTATCAAGGAACCATCCCTGCCCTCTTCGGGAGTAATTCCGAAATGAACAGGGCCGGACCAGGCATTAAGCTCGGATTCTCCCGAATGCAAGTTCAGTGTGTTACATATGCGCTACTTCGCTTGCCTATAACTGCGCGCTGTGTCACAACGTGGGGTGTCCGTTCCCCGTAAGTGCCATTGAGAGAAAGGTTTGTTGCAGCCAAAAAAATATTTATCACTAACCGTTAAATTTTTTTTTTGTCTGTGTGATTTTTGTTTTCTGCAATACCTTATCGCACAGTAGATAAGTACACATCAACGAAATGTTGTGTCGGTTCCTTAGATGTGGGCGTGCCCATTCTCTCATTGGCTACGTGAGGATCTGGGAACGATCCTTTCGTCTTATTGGCTACTGCATGCTGCGAAAGGTTCCTTATTGGCAGGGTTGCCGGCTGGCAAGTCGGTTACCAAGCGCTGATTGGCGATCGGCGTTTCGACATGTTGCTGACTAGTGACGCCATTTTGCTGGCGTGTGCGGTTAGAGTTCGCAACCACAGATGCTTAAATCAGTTATCGTCATCGCAAAAATTGTTAACAATAAAATAAAAATACACTTACTGGAAGTCGGTCGATTAACGGTAACATCCGTCACGTTTGCAATATGTGCAAATTCGCTGTGACAACTCACCTCCTACAAAATGTGCACCTAGTTGCCGTGGTGGAAAAGCGGGGAGCTAATCGTTTAACAATCGCGACCTTCGTATAGTGCTAGAAATCACCGGCAAGTGTGCTTAACCAGGACTTTGCAATGTTTTGCGAGTCTCGCTGGTTTCATCTTCTCCTTTCCCGAAAAGGTCTCATTTAATTGGTTTGCATAAGGAACGCTTCATCAACAACGATATATATGTCAGCCTATGTCACTGCCGCTACCTGCATATATTTTAACAGGCACACTGACTGGCATGCGTACAATGGAGGGAAAGTAGTTCCATGTTTTAACGTTGAATTTAGAGTGTTAGGCAAACATTTGTGAACATTGATATTGTTTATTTTGCTTTCTGTTTTTTTATGCACATGGGTGTAGAAATTAACAAATTGGTAACATGTTAACATTTTTAATAATTTCACTGTTTATCTTGACCGAAGTTTTAATAAAGTGGTCAGGTCTACGGAAATATAAATTTTACATATGGCGGAAGAATACACAGTGCACCTACAAGTCCATTTTAACCACGGCTTTCAAAAGTGCTTATTTTACCATGAACAGCCTAAAGTAAGATTCCTGTGTGGAACAACTGCGCCTCGTAAGAGCTTATAACAAACAGAGTCAAGCGGGGAATTTATTAATACAATATTCTCTTCCTTCCCAGTTCAACACAATCTAAATTTCCGTACCGCCTAGAACCCTTCCAAACGTACAAAAAAAAACACACACACACACACACAACTGGGGATTTAGAAGCGGAACAATTCTGCAGTCGAATTTACGAGATTCGCGNATGCGCCTCGTAAGAGCTTATAACAAACAGAGTCAAGCGGGGAATTTATTAATACAATATTCTCTTCCTTCCCAGTTCAACACAATCTAAATTTCCGTAACGTACAAAAAAACACACACACACACACACAACTGGGGATTTAGAAGCGGAACAATTCTGCAGTCGAATTTACGAGATTCGCGGGTAGGAGAGAACAAACGACTGCGTTTTCAGCTGACAGAAACCATTCAAATGGTTGCCGTGGAGTCTAAGAGGTTGGAATGAACCCACAAGAGATGAAATAAATATAACTTCATTAGCAAATTCAAACTTGATATCAGAGAAAAATACATTTGCTTCCAAAGTCATTAATTTCGGTAACATTCGTAACTAGTGACAAAAAAACGTGATTTAGTTTTTTTATATGCATAAAATCATTTCTATTTCAAAAGTGGAAACATTTATTTTTGAATTTATTAAGCTATAAATTCATAACGGGCTACTTGTTATTAGTGAACCGCACGTGAAATCGACTTTCGTCTCTAGTGTGTATGTTATGAACATAATATATGTATATTACATACACATATATATACATTTAAGATCACTTACATATTTTATTGCTTGTTTTATTTACGCAAGTGCGGCATTTCGCAGTAATTTCATGACGATCTTTGCCAACGTTTAGTGCGAACAAGAACATGATGTCTTCTATAAAGTGATTATCTTAACTGATATGAGACGCAATTTCATTAGTACCTTCCGAGAACTTTTTCAAAACTTTTCAGCTGTCTGTTCATTTTATCGTTTAAAATAGATCCGAAGTTTTTTATTTTATATGTAAACAAACAAGTACGAATTTTTACACGCAGAAAACTGGCCTATACGTTATCAGATAAATACAATCGTTAGATTTTTTTTAAATTGGTTTTTTTTTTTGCCAAGCGTGACTGAGAAATATTCCCACTAAAGATAGTCGTGTAATCGATTTCACAAAGGACGAGTCTATGAGCTCTAACACCACTTCGTAATTGTTTAATTTAAGTTCTATTAATGTTGTTTTTATGTTTGGGCTTATTGGTAAGTTGCAAGTTCTTACTAGGTTGTGAAATTTACTTATAATTCGTAGGCATGTATAATCTTGCTTTTAGAATATTATTCTTCGGAAGCACTGCAATTCTACTGAAAAACATTTAGGTATACTGTATCATACACATTATTTCTTTTCGTGTCTTAGGTTAATAAATCTACCTGAAAACCAATTCTTGGGAACCACTAGTATTCAAGAGAGATTCAGAGTTATACATAATATTAAGATAATGTATTTGTTTGTTTTGGTGTGTTTGCACTGCCAACTTGATCTTTTCCCCCTTCCAAGAACGGCACAATGAAATCGCACAATTTTTTTACGAGAAACCTTTATTTTGTTATATTTTTATAAATCGGCTACAATGATTTGTAGAAAAATTGCACCTCTGAAATTTTTTATGAACCTTGAATAAATAGATTTTGATATATTTTAACCAAACTGCGTTAAATTGGCCGATTTTGCAGTACAAGTAAGTTCAATGAAAATATTCGATTCCATTGTTTGTACTTAATAATGTGGTTAAATCTTAATTTTTTAATCTTTTTAATGCACAAATAAGCTCTAATTAATACCCACTCGTTTTTGGTAATGAAACAGAGTTTAAAAAAATGTGCTACAGGCTGTCTCGAGAAATTAATGTTATCATTTAATAAAAACAATTATCATTTTTTACATCTTTAAATACATTTAGAATTCCCAAATTTTAATCAGCTGCTGTCTCTCAATATTTACAAATCTTTTAACTTTCGTGATGTAAGTTTGGCAAATATATTCATTCAACTTAATTGCGAGTTCCGAAAAAAATTGTGATTTTAATACGCAATCACTGGGGACCTGAAAAATTCGAGAGTTCAACGACCTCCAGGCTAGACTTCACGGCCTTACGTGCAATCGTGCAGATGTCAATCGCTCATTGCTTGCTTGCTGCCCCAGTGGAAGGCGATGATTGAGCGTGCATTTTGTTGTGTGTTTCTCGTGGGACCAGGGTTCNTGCTTGCTTGCTGCCCCAGTGGAAGGCGATGATTGAGCGTGCATTTTGTTGTGTGTTTCTCGTGGGACCAGGGTTTTCCAGGAGGTGGTCAAATGACGTTTTCACCAATGGCAAAGAGGACACAAACGTAAGGGTTTAATTCCAGCTTGTCCCATAATTAATCCGCGAAATGTTCAGGTCTCTAGCGATCACGGAAAATCTTGCGAGCANTGCTTGCTTGCTGCCCCAGTGGAAGGCGATGATTGAGCGTGCATTTTGTTGTGTGTTTCTCGTGGGACCAGGGTTCTCCAGGAGGTGTCAAATGGCGCGTGCACCAATGGCAAAGAGGACACAAACGTAAGAGTTTAATTCCAGCTTGTCCCATAATTAATCCGCGAAATGTTCAGGTCTCTAGCGATCACGGAAAATCTTGCGAGCAATTTCCTTTAAATTTGTTTGGCTAAAAAACTATCCTAACATTTACAAGTCGGACAGTGTTTCGAGGAGATATTGTTTTTTTCTTTGTCTATCCCCCTTACGTGTGGTTCCTGCAAAATCAATAACACCGACTACTTCGCTAAGGGCGTGCTGCTGTATATTTGATTTCGACATGTGCAAAGCGGAATCGACGTGCGTTTTTTTTTTGTTCCCTTTCTTGTGGACGGTGGAGAGAGAGGACTCGTACCAGAGCGCATGCTCGCCCGACGATTTCAACAGCGAGGGAGGGGCGAAGACGNAGAGGACTCGTACCAGAGCGCATGCTCGCCCGACGATTTCAACAGCGAGGGAGGGGCGAAGACGCAGGTCTATCACGGCGCACGCGAGCGCGATCTGGTATTTGCCGACCACTCGAGCCGCCCCACTCAGCAGTTCCTTGTGTCGAAACAAAGTCTCGGGGCCGGTCGTGTGCGCATTACCCCTCCCCCTCCCCCTTTATAGACCGCTCACGGTTACTTCCAACTCTTTTGAAGCCCTCATAAAAGTTCTACTCCCAGGATATCCCTCCGCCTCGGGCAAACAAGGCTCAACTGAGTTAAGGTTACTTCTACTCAGGTNAAAGTTCTACTCCCAGGATATCCCTCCGCCTCGGGCAAACAAGGCTCAACTGAGTTAAGGTTACTTCTACTCAGGTTGGGAAGATCAATGTTAAAAGTTTGGCCCCCAAAAATGTTCGCCACTAGGTAAGCGCTGGTGTCGCATGTGTACCAGTTTTGTCTCTATTGTATACGTTAAAAAACAGGATAATGGCAAATAAACATAAATAAAACATAAAATAACTTCGAAACTAAGTAAAATATTTATCTTTTATTATTCACGTTGATTAAAACTTTAATTACGAGTGACCTCTTTCGATCACTGCGCACCTAGCGGCGGAAATTTAACCAATGCCAAACTCTTACATAAGAAAACTCGTTTTGTCCCTAACCTGAGTAGAATTAACCTTAGCTAAGTCAAGAAAATTACACCAAATGGACAACGCACCGTATTCGTGTGCATTCGGTTTGATAATATTTNAACCTTAGCTAAGTCAAGAAAATTACACCAAATGGACAACGCACCGTATTCGTGTGCATTCGGTTTGATAATATTTCGCATGAGAACTATTTCTTACTAGTCATTACCAACGCGCCTATTTTATCTCAGATTTTATTAACGTTTGTTCTAAATGAAATACTATTATTTATAAACTAAATATTAATAAAATGAAAATTTAACCAAAAATAAGGTACTTTTATGTTAACACACGTACAAAATACGTTTGATACATAAAGTATTTAGGAAACAACCAAACACGTAATACATGAGGTGATTTTTCAAAGGTTTGATACAAAAAGTGTGAAGAAACAGTGATTAGACTATACCACGCCTCTCACCAGCACAAAATTACTTTGGTCAGATCTATGTGGCGGAGAGAGGAGATTTGGTTACTTTCTTGGTGCGGCACTTACCACAACTCACAGGTAAAGCCTCGAGTATTTCGCGGATTGATTTGGCAGTGCGCTAGCCTTCACTGTCCTCTTATACACTCGAGACACTATCGTTTGCTTTCTGGCTGCAAGGGGCCGCAGTGGTGCAGCGGCTTGAGCGCTCGCCTCCCTCCAAGGAGAACCACGTTCGGTTCCCGGCAGGGTCGCTGCCAGATTTTCTCACGTGGGAATCGTGTAAATTTTTGCTTTTCTCACCGGGCCCCGGTTTTCAGCGAGATATGCACATCTATGTTGACACCTCAGCGGTTGATTAAAATGTTCACTGTTTCTTTGTGGGGTAAAGTTAGAAATCAACCACGCCGATTTTTCATTACAGTCGCCCAGAAGCCGAAAGTCGGTTCGCTAGTCTTCATCTCGCTTTTGTCAACGTCCCGACGACGCGCGATCTGGTCCGCTTCTTCGCGCTGAAAATCGACCCGTCAGGCGAACCTCTCGGTTGCGAGAGAGTAATTTACGTAATCAGAAATATAACCACGGACACCGTGCTTTCGTTATCCGTCTCGGACCTCTCAGGGCGCCTATCAGCGAGAGAGGAACTTAATCAACGAGAATAAACCGCGGGTCTCTCGTCCCCAGCCACGCAGGGTGACTCTCAGACAGCGAGTGTTGAAAACACAACAGAGTCCCTAACACCGCGGCTCCAAAACGCGGCAAAACGCCCTAGCCAATCAGGCCCCACCGTTGCAAACAATTGCAGACCTACTTGTTGGTTTCGGGGGCCCCGTTTATAGCGCCTTTATTAAGTTTTACTATGTTTACATTAATATAATTCTCTACATACGTGTCAAACAGTTTTATTATTGAATCAATAATTATAATTTTGTTTTTCAATGTCTCTGCAAGGGTGGTGGTTTGCCCCACTTTCTGGGCATGTTAATCCCCCCCCCCCTCCGCNCTTTATTAAGTTTTACTATGTTTACATTAATATAATTCTCTACATACGTGTCAAACAGTTTTATTATTGAATCAATAATTATAATTTTGTTTTTCAATGTCTCTGCAAGGGTGGTGGTTTGCCCCACTTTCTGGGCATGTTAATCCCCCCCCCCCTCCGCAACTGAGCAAGCTGACCTCTTTTTTATCTATCTCAAGAACGTCACAAAAATTACCATTTTCAAAAGGGATGGGGTGGCACCCATGACACTATCAATTACGACAATTTCCTGATTTCCTCATCCTCTCTAATGTAAAACATTTAAACTAAAACTATACACTTAACATTATTACCTATACATACATCACACTATTCCAATCATTACAAATAAATGGAAATTTGAACCAAGTTTGTGTGACAAATCTAACAAAAAAGTTATATTTAAACCCTTTATTCCGTTTCCTACAACACATCCATGACTCAAAGTGGCCTGTCACAATCCTGCAGAATGATGCCTTTGGTAATTTCACCAACATCGGCACCTAAGACCTCGTTGTTAAGAGCCGCCCTAATCTCTCCACTCCACTCAATGGTTTCTGCGATAATGAGGNATCGGCACCTAAGACCTCGTTGTTAAGAGCCGCCCTAATCTCTCCACTCCACTCAATGGTTTCTGCGATAATGAGGCCTTTGCACGTGACTAAACGCTCACTCACACTACCGCTTCCTGCCTGTTACCGGCTCTCGGCTGAACCAGGAGTGTCTAAATAACTACCGCCCAATAACAATAGTAGAAGAAAATAACAAATCNATCGGCACCTAAGACCTCGTTGTTAAGAGCCGCCCTAATCTCTCCACTCCACTCAATGGTTTCTGCGATAATGAGACCTTTGCACGTGACTAAACGCTCACTCACACTACCGCTTCCTGCCTATTACCGGCTCTCGGCTGAACCAGGAGTGTCTAAATAACTACCGCCCAATAACAATAGTAGAAGAAAATAACAAATCNTTACCGGCTCTCGGCTGAACCAGGAGTGTCTAAATAACTACCGCCCAATAACAATAGTAGAAGAAAATAACAAATCGCAACCGAATGAATTGGGACATACTTGAAGCTTTGCTCACAGGTATCTTCGCTCGTTTGATTCAGAAACTCCAGCGACGTTTCCATTTTGATGATAGCTGGCGGTTGTTCACCGTCCCCATCCCTTCAGCCCAAAGCTAGATCGATGCCGAATCCCTGTTCCTCCAAATCTTATATTTCATTAAACGCCTTTCTGAGATTTAAGGAAGACATTTACGGTCAAACTCTCATTCGGCTAAAAGTAGTGTTCCTCACTCTGTGCTTCTTTTTTTTCCCCCTCGATTCCTTTTTGTTGAAGTTGAACGGTCGACTAAAACTCACCAAACTTAACATGGCGAAAAGTGGACGACAAGTGGGCAAAATGTAGTTATTAAGAAAATGAAATTTGCAAAGTCATTCAATTTTATTCCCTAGCAAATATTTTTGGTTATATTTGAATGTGCATACANAAGAAAATGAAATTTGCAAAGTCATTCAATTTTATTCCCTAGCAAATATTTTTGGTTATATTTGAATGTGCATACACGAATAAATTTACTTATATACGTATATACGCACATATACGCACACATCTCCTATGCCGAGGGCTCATAGGTGGACGATTTAGTACGAAACGTTCTACAACTTAGCTCTGAAAACGGCACTCATTTCTCAAGAATCTAACACGTAATATTGAAGTCCGTTGGTACCTTACCTATCTTGGCCACAAAATTTGTCGAGCAAAATAAAAGTTTTATTCATATTTACAAAATATCGGATAGTTCTTACTCTCGTTCCCTGCGGAGTTGTAACAACATCGTTAAAAATAATAATAAATGCGAATACATAATGAATGTATGTAAAGTATATATATATATATCACATTTATCTATTCGCATTGCGTGATTCAAATGTTAAATAAGGAAAGTGAAATAAATTTTTACGTTTAGATGCATTTTCAAACATATCTGAGATTACGTAATCGTATTTCGCCAGAGTGACCTTCCAACTTTATTGTGAGATACGTGCGAATTTTCTCGGGGCAGTTGCTGTTATACTGCGGTCCGAAACGGCTGGCATGCATTTATCATGAAATAAACTAAGAGTTCCAGTTTCCTAACGCGTACGGGTGTTCCTGTGGTAAGTGTAGTTTCTTTGTTTGGCCAGGCTACTTATATTTCTATTTACGCCAGGACACGTATTTTTATCGCCCGATTTGAAAAGAGCTTGGGGCGAAGACATGGGTGAGATGAGTGAAACGTTATTTGATATGTGGCTCGAGCTTCGTGCGAGTGAAAGAACTGTATTATATTCACGCCTGTCGTCTATCTTAATAATTCAGTCTCGGAGATCCGAGGTGTCCGCGTGTGAGAGTGTGCGTGTATACACAACGTTGACCAGAATTCATGTGCCAAACTCCGATAAGTGAATCCTTATGAAAGATAAGGTGAGGTGGAGTATTCATTGACAAACGCTATCGGGTGGTGAAAATTAACTGAGGTATGTGGCATTGAAAAAAATATTTCGAAATGCATTAATGTAAAAATATCAGGAAGTTTGGAACACTATGCGGTAATGAAAAACTCTAGGTAAATTATTACCGTGGCCAAAATGAAGACAAAAGGTTATCTTGTCCGAACTCGCTTCGGTAAACCATTTTCGAGAAAACGCCATTCAAATTTTCAGAGGCGCGGTGTAACCGTGCGGGGATAGGCAACGCATTTTTACCCACGCTTATTATGTGGATATAAAGTTCTAGTTAATTTGAGGGAGGACAAGCGTATAGAATAAGGAACGGATGCAAATAGGAGGAATAGATGACACACGTGTACGTAGAATGTAGTACAGCGAAGCACGTACTTGCATTACTGCGCTGCTCCATACTCACTTCGCTTCACATTCATCGGCTTTCACGACCTCGATGTTAAGAGCCACCCAAATCTCTTCACTCACTCACGCATATATATATATTAGTTTTACTGCATCATTCACGAAACAGAGGTTATAAGACACAAGCATTTATTCGGAATTTCTGAAAGCAACGTTTAGTCACCTGAAAAATTAGCGTTATTATTCGGAGACAGCGTAGACTTCAAACACATGTGCGTTCCTGCTACATTCCTCACCGGTAGAGATGACTGAAAATTGCGAAAAAAAATTTGGGCCAACGCATTTTCTATAACACTCCAATTAGTGCATTCTTTCGTTATTGGATGACCAAGGTTTCGACTCGGCTAAGTTGTTTGCAGACCAATCACGAACGTTCTGCCTTATAGTATCAGAATCCTCATTGGCCCGGTTAAATGGCATGTTAGAACATGCATGACAGCTAATAAGGAGAGAAAACAGTCGGATATGTGTACAGTACGTTGAATCTTAACAAACAGTCAACTTTTCCCGCGATAAACCATCATCCATACTCATCGGACCAAACTTTGAGACTGCCTGAACGACTCTGAGTCAATAACAGACAATTGGCGTTGAGCTGGTGCAATCACATGCAACTAAATCAGAGGATAAAATGGGGCAAATACTATAGCCGGTGACAATAAAAATAAACGAATGATATCGACTCAGGTGTACATATAATTGTACCAGGTAGTGTCTACTACGAATTTTGCAGATACCTAGAGATAATATACAATTTAAAATTTATTTTGATTTGGACGTTTTTTTTAAATTATTTTCGTGAGACAAATAAAAGTGAAAGACGTGGCGGAGAGCGGAAGGGGGAACGAACTGGCGGAGTTAAGCAGTTGTAAAGAGGAAGTGCACTTGAACCCCTGTTGCACGTCGCCGGGGTATGGCGCCGTTAATTAGCGGTGACGCTGAAAGCGACGGGGTCTCAGCTGATGTCAGCTCGGTTCACTGGCTCTCTTCCTCCTGACCTAACGTTTTCGAGGTGGCGAGGGGGCGACGTGACACCCCGTTTCACCCCCCAAAACCCCTCCACGGGCCCGCGTGACGCTGCGAGCGCGAGATTCAATCCAGCTTTCTCGCTCCTGAACAGCACAGGAAGGTTGGCGCGAGAGTTTCGCTGAAGTTCAATGGGTGACGTGCAATACAGGCTGTAGTGCATTTTTAATGCATCGATATATCGCTGCCAACAACTTTGATTGCTTTTAGCGATGGAACGTTTATATAGTAGTAGGAAAACACGTCTCAAATAAATATTTCATTAAATCGTTCAGTTGCATTATTTTATTGGTAGAAACGCGGGAAATTTCGCGGATTCATCTTTGGCCAAGTTCAANATTAAATCGTTCAGTTGCATTATTTTATTGGTAGAAACGCGGGAAATTTCGCGGATTCATCTTTGGCCAAGTTCAACTGCATTCACGTGTACACGTCTGTTTGTAACTCCATTGGCCCGGAGTTTGTTACACACGACCCGAACGACTTTCAACCAATAACGAACCTGTAAGGGAAATACGAACCGAATCTCGTGCTACCTGGTCTGGAGTAAACTGGAGCAACAGCCGATGAATAATTAACTAATGCTCGAATGCACAAAGGATTGTGGAGTCAAGCTTGTTGCTGAATGAATACGCGAAATTTCCGGGTCTCTTCATACCGGCTGTTCAATGTTGATTGAGCACTCTTGAAAGCCCTGCTCTTGAGATCTACTTTAACTTCTCACTTTGTGTCTCTCTGCCAAACGTTAAGATGGGCCTCATAACCACAGCCGCCATCCCAGTAAGCCATGGCATGTAAATACATTGCTAACATGCACGCTCGTACTTAAATGTGTATAAAAGAAGAAATACTAACTTCAGTAGCCATTAATTTAGACATTACACTCGCAGTACAGCGTCAAGTGTTAAGGATTAATATGTAGAGACCTGACAAATTCGCGAGTTCAATGACCCGCAGGCTAGACTCTACAGTCTTATGTACACATATGCCGATGTAAACTGCACATTGGTTGTCTGCTGTCAGAGTGGAAGGCGACATTTGGACACCGTTCTCCAGGAGGTGTCAAACATCTCGCCGACCAATGACTAAAGTTATATAAGTGCACGTGTTTTGAATTCTAGCTTGTCCCGAAATGAATCCGCGAATTCTTCANCTAAAGTTATATAAGTGCACGTGTTTTGAATTCTAGCTTGTCCCGAAATGAATCCGCGAATTCTTCAGGTCTCTACTAATGTGTATTATTTCACTGAAAACTTAACAAGGAGCCTACATTACAGACTGTAACGCAGTCCAGTATTTCTCGAGACCTGGAATATCCGCAGAATCATTTTGCAGAAGTAAGAATTGGAAACACTTACATTTGTGTTACCTTTGCAATTTATCAGCGCGTTATTTGACAGTAAGAAACATACAGCAAAACGCACGCTCAATCATTGCCCTACACTGAGAGAGGAAGTAACCAATGGGTAACTGATAAGTGTCATTGTGTGGCATGACACACATGGTGTTGTGTGCTTGGAATGTACCGAGACACCACGCTGCGGTCAACTGCTTTAACCGGCGTTNGGCATGACACACATGGTGTTGTGTGCTTGGAATGTACCGAGACACCACGCTGCGGTCAACTGCTTTAACCGGCGTTAGCCGTGCAACGTTCGTGGATTTATAGTAAAACACCGCGACGCTAGTGCTGTCGGGTTTATGTTTTTACCGCCATCTACTTCTGCGTGGTGGTGCACTTTTTACTCGGCTCGTATCCTATCACTTTTCCTCCCAGTTGTCCCTCCTTGCTTTCCCCTTCCCCCTTCGTGCGTCACAGTTNGCATGACACACATGGTGTTGTGTGCTTGGAATGTACCGAGACACCACGCTGCGGTCAACTGCTTTAACCGGCGTTTAGCCGTGCAACGTTCGTGGATTCATAGTAAAACACCGCGACGCTAGTGCTGTCGGGTTTATGTTTTTACCGCCATCTACTTCTGCGTGGTGGTGCACTCTTTGCTCGGCTCGTATCCTATCACTTTTCCTCCCAGTTGTCCCTCCTTGCTTTCCCCTTCCCCCTTCGTGCGTCACAGTTNCTCGGCTCGTATCCTATCACTTTTCCTCCCAGTTGTCCCTCCTTGCTTTCCCCTTCCCCCTTCGTGCGTCACAGTTTTTGATTGGCCGGGATAGTTTACTTAAGTCTTTGCTCGGCCCAGGCTTTCTTATTTTGCTCTACTTATTCTGCTCCACTTTACGCCCGTCCGAAGTCTGTTACGTTTCGCCGCAACTTACGTCGCAAGATCCTCTCTTGTACCTGATGGCTTAAGCACCTTCACCTTCGTCCTGCAGTGGACAACGCCGACATTATGTTACTGAGCTGATTCAGTGTACCTGTTTAGCTACTGAGCGATTGGGCAGTAAAACGGTAAGTCGTGGAGAACGCTAACCTTGCGGCTCGGGTTAAAATGTTTTTCCATTTCAAAATTCTGATATCTGTCGCCCTCAAAAATTACGTTCCTGTTTAACTGTGGTGTCGCATTGCTGCCTATATCTTGTTTTAACGTGTCGCTTTTGTCCTTGTTAGCCATCCAAGTATTTTTTTGTATCCAATTTAGCTGTTTCCATGACTATATCGTTGGGGTATGAATCTCCTAATATGCTGTTTGTTCTTTGTAATTTTTAACTGTCGGAGCCGTCCTGGGTGTTATGAGAATGCATCCTGCAGTAATTATTTTGCAAACATTTTAATTGTTTTTTTAAAGTATTTTATAAAGTTGAGGCTTTACAGGGCAAGTCAATTGCTGCCCTACTTACTACGGGTTTTTAGAGTCAAGTGGGTTCTGTGTTCTAGTCAAAGAAAATGGAAACGTTTTTAATCAGTTGTTAAATAATTAAATTTTGAATAAGTATTTTTAAAGGTTTGCTGTTCTGGAGCTAAGATTATATTTATAATGTTGTATTTTTCTCTTTTTGGTGCACCAAGGCAAATACTACTTTTCAAATAACTGTAATCAATAGCACAAAGTATTAACAACTGTGAGAATTATTGCTGTGATGTATATTTTATTAGTCGTTCTAGAGTTGGTTTTGTCAATTCAAATTGTATTTATTTATAATAAAGGGCATTGGAACATGATTTCTACTGTACATTATTTGTGAATTTTCACAACACGTATAGTTCATTCACGGTTACTTCCAACTTTTCTGAATACCTGTTAAAGTTCTACTTCCAGGACATTCCTCCGTCTCGTGCAAACAAAGCTTAACCAAGTCTAGAAAATTACATCAAACGGAGAACGCACCGCATTCGTGCGCACTCGGTTCGATCAGAACTATATTACTAGATATTACTTACACACATATTTTCTTCCTGTTTTATTAATATTAATTATAAACGAAATATTATAATTTGTGGACAAAAAAATTAAAAACTCAATTTAGCCAAAAATAACGTATGTAACGGCTGTGGAACATATCATATTTAGGAAGCAACCAAACATACATAGGGTGGTCTTTCCAAGGTTACATTAAAAGAAGTATGAAGAAACTACGAATAGACTATATGGTCTATTTACGGTTTCTCCACTCTTTTTGAATCAAACCTTTTAAATATCACCCCATGAATCATGTACTGGGTTGTTTCCTAAATATGTCATGCATGACAAGAGTTCGATTCTTGTGATGTAGCGTCTATTTTATTTATAAATGATATTATCTCATAAATATTTAACACGAATCATAATATTGAGAACATGGGTGTGTAGGTAATGCCCAGTAATGCCCGGTAATGCCTCATTCAAAATATTATTAAACTGAGTTTGCACGAATGCAGTGCGTTGATCCTTTGATGTAATTTTCTATACTTGGTTCAGCTTGGTCCGTGTGAGGTGGAAGAGTATCGTGGAAGCAGAAGTTTAGTGAGGCTTCAGGAAAGAGTGAAGTAACAGCGAATGGCGTATATCAAATAAATGCTAGTTGAGAGAGTTCGGGTTGGCGCTAAAACAGCGATCTCTTGATCGCCGGTGAAGGTCAAATGAAGTGGAGATAAAGCAGCTGCGGAATTAAAGGGCGGGAGAGACGGAAAACTCGCCGGCCAAAGGCAACGTCCGCCACGTTTCCACATGTGATAATCCGGGCGATGCCCACCGAGAACCTAACCCATTTCACTTTGGAAGGGAGGTGAGTAGTCTGACTACTACACCACCACGGCCCCAGTAAATGTTAGATTTAATTATTTATTCTTATTAGTTTACATGTTGTCCACCATAAAGTCCTTTGCCAAATGGATAACATAATAATATTTCTAAGGGCCTCATCACATTGTTAATTCGCCATCCAAGAAAAACCGTGGTATAAAAGGATCGCAAATGGGTTACTTATACGTGCATTCCTAATCTAACACGTATAAGAGAAGAAATACTAGCTTCGAGAACCATACATTCAATCACTACACTTGCAATACGTCAAGCGCTAAGAAATATTTTTTTATCAATTCTTTGCCAACTTTATTAGATCCTTCCATTCACGATGTAACTTTTAAACAGAAGAAATTTTCTCCTTCTTTGCCCGGGCCACATTTCTACGAAAATGGTTTTGTATATTTTTATAATGCATAGAAAACTGTAGGTAATTAAGATTTATAGACTTAACGAAAACTAAGAAACGCAAACTCTCTTGTAGCTCTCTTATAGCATGGTTCTTCTATTCACATGGAAACACGGTGTGTTTTTTGTTTAAAAGCGATACTGTGAAAGGTAGCTGAGACACTCCTAAAATAAAGTAACATGTAAAACAATAATCTTTCGCTCGGTCGGTCACGCACTAGGCCACGCCCTTTAATCAAAATATATTTTAACGAGTATGTAACGAGTGCAAAAACTTTCGGTGATAATCTTACACTGAGTAAAGTGCTAAAGGTGGAATTAGTAGTGAGCATATGGGCAATACTTGAAACAGGAATTACTTATACTCGTGTTTAAGTATGATTTTCCACTCATAGTGCCATATACAAGCATTGCTTATTTTATAGCTTGAAGTAATGCTTCTTGAATTACTGCTTATCATGTATTCGTAGTCACGAAATAAGTTTTAATTATTTCTCAAGTATTAAAATAGTATAATAAGCATCGCTTATTCACGCATAAAAGTAGTACTTCATCAAGACAACTTCGTTGTGAACTTATGCACTGAATTTTTATATTACGACGAGATTATTCAAGAAAAATATTTTCATTCCAAGTGTTAATTCCTTACGATATTTGACAGAAACAGGAATATAATTTTGATAATTACACCAGANAGAAAAATATTTTCATTCCAAGTGTTAATTCCTTACGATATTTGACAGAAACAGGAATATAATTTTGATAATTACACCAGACAAATGTGAAATTTAAAATCTTACACTTTGATGTGAAAACATAANGACAAATGTGAAATTTAAAATCTTACACTTTGATGTGAAAACATAACCTCTTTTTCTAACCTTTGTGTACAATGGATTTTGGGTAGGTACAATGACGATTTTTAACAATTTATATATGAAGTACCTAACGACGCATTAGTATGAGCATCAAATCATTTTAAATATGTTTCTTATTTGTAATATAAACGCAGGTTTAGGTGTATAACAAGAAAACAACCTACCGTTTTTAGATAAAAACGTCGCACATTCAGATTTAGCAAGAAAACAGCCTTCGGTTTCCAAATAAAGACAATCGCAAGTTAAAACTCATCACGAAAACCGACATATTTAATCATTATTATGATGAAACATTCATTACACTGAAGCGAACCGATTTTTATACCTAACGAATATTTTGGTAACATTTGAGCTTTGACTTTGACCAAAGCGTATTTAATAAATCACAACATAAATTTCAGTACACAGAACAGGGTCACTGAATCATTTCTATTACAAAAACTAACAACCAAATCTTGCTTAAACTAGCTAGGTTATGATCAAACGTGTTTGAAATACGAGTTCTGAAACAGAGGTTATGTTGGCTGGGCGGTAGCTTTAGATGAGAGCAAGCACTTCTGCGATCGATAATATCGTTCGCGGAATGACGATTATTGACGCTGGACGGTAATGCACACAATTTTATGGTTACAATTTATCATAGGTTTTTAATTAACTGAGATGTCATTAAATCAACATACGTATTATAACTTATGTCTTCGTGGAGTGTGCACGTCAAGTACATTTTTTTTTTCTTTTACCATGGTTCATAATTCTGATAAAGTTATTACATTACTCATGAAAAAAATACGTTTTTGTTACACGCATAATTGTTCTAAGCTCAAATGTGCGATAAAACAAATTAAAATTATTCCAAATACAAGTGAAATATTAAATCATAACAAACAAACTTAAACATTATTTTAATTTGTGTGACTGCTGTAAGTAAAACGTCAATTTATCTATGTTATGTTGGTACTGATATTACACAGATACTTATTTGGTTACTTCATGAAGTAGAGCTTGCCTCAATAATACTTCTATAAGAATTACTTCGTCAAGAACATGCTTATGAATTCATTGCTCAAATCTGTAATGTTTAAAGAAGCATTGATTCACGAAGTATGACTTGCCTGCCAAACAAACCTTCGACTTGTTCCAGCCTAAGAATTTGCATAAGACGTAGAAACGGGACACGTCACCATTCCAGGCATATTCTGTTTACCGAAAATCCACTCAGAATGTAGAAGTCATAATATCCGTAGGTCATTTAATGAATGTATTTGGCAACTGTGCGCCTCGGTTGGGGACAACCGCAAGAAGGAAACACTTTTCCTTTCGTACTGTCGGNTGAATGTATTTGGCAACTGTGCGCCTCGGTTGGGGACAACCGCAAGAAGGAAACACTTTTCCTTTCGTACTGTCGGGGCAACTGAAACAGTTTCCACTGATGAATCGGATTCGGCATTGATGCACTGACCAGCCGTTTGATTGTGAGCCCCATTCGTAACAAGCGTAGTCGATTTAAACAGCAGCCCTGTGGTTCGTTCGGAGAGTGAGTTATTTATATATGGCCTTCGCACCTTCACAGCCAACGTCCACCTCTCGTTTCAAATGCACGTGTTGCTCCGCAGTTTCTACGCCGTTTATTTCCCATGCACTTGCGTTCGGAACGGCCGGGTTGAGTTGAGAGATTTGAGCGGCTCTTAACAGCAAGGTCTTTAGAGCCGATGATAGTGAAACGAGGTGAGAATAGAGCAGCGCCGGAATGCAAGGGTGGGAGGAAACGAGAAATCTTCGGGAAAACCCGCTGACCAGTGACATCGTCGGTAAGATTCCAACTTGCGAAAATCCGGGAGTGACCCGGCGGGGGATTGAACCCGGTTCGCCTTGGTGGGAGTTGAGCAGTCTCACCACTCAGTCACCGCGGCCGTTTTCGGAAAGGCCAGATTTCGAATCCCTGTCGGGCCATTNTCGAAAAACGTAACTACCTCCACCTACATATATTTTAACGGGCACACATATTGGCTTGCACCCAGTACAGTTGGTAACAACGAAGGGAAAGTAATTCCATATCTTAACATTGAATTAAAAGTGTTAGGCAAACAACATTTGTGAATACTGAAAAGTAGAATGATTTGGGGGAGTTTGGCCCAAAGGGAACCGGGACCGGAGCGTCGGAGCTGTTCATCCTCTGACATTCCGGTTGTCCGGCGGTCATTTTACCTCAAAATTTCCGGTTCTTCCCTCAAAATTGACTAAATTTCCCTCATAATTTCTCTTTTTCCCTTAAAATGCCCCGTTCACAACTCAAAATTTCTCCTTTTTCCCTTAACATTTTTCTTCTACCCACAGTTTCCCTTTTCTCTTTAAATTTTCCCGTTTTACCTCAAAAAGCACTGACAACCCCAGTTGCCAAACGGTCCCCTGAAAGTCACTTTTTGATCCATCGGAAAGATTTGAGGGGATCGTTTTCGAGGGCAGAGCAGTGGCGGCCATATTGATTTTATAGGCATAAGGTATGCCAAATATATACACTGGGTCCAGGGTCTGGAGTCAGAGCTGACCATCCACCATATTGGTTCTGCCAGCCATCTTAGCTGCCATATTGGATTCAGGTGCCTTTGACCTTTGATACTAACCCCATGACCAATATGGCCATCCCAGCTCTGCCCTCGAAAACGATCCCCTCAAATCGTTCCAATGGATCGAAAAGTGCCTTTCGGGGGATCGTTTTGCAACTGGGGTGGTCGGTGCTTTTTGAGGTAAAACGGGATATTTTAAGGGAAAAAGCGAAATTTTGAAGAGAAAAAGGGGAAATTTTAAGGGAAGAAGAGATATTTTGAGGGAAATTTAGTCAATTTTAAGGGGGGAAATGGAAATTTTGAAGGGAAATGGCTGCCGGCTGACCGGAATGACAGAGGATGAACACCTCAGACGATCTGGTCCTGGAACCCGTTGCGCCAAACTCCCCCAAATCATTCTGCTCTTAACTTATTTCTTTGGTGTTCTGTTTCTTTTCATGTATATAAATGGGAGAATTGGCAAATATTTTTACATATTTACTTTTTTAACAACTGCACATTTCACTTGGCCGACGCATTAACGAAGTGGTCAGGCCCATGGCATTATAAATTTTACATGTGGTAGAAGAATACAATTAAGTATTAAGCAGGGNATTAACGAAGTGGTCAGGCCCATGGCATTATAAATTTTACATGTGGTAGAAGAATACAATTAAGTATTAAGCAGGACTTTCAGAGGTGCTCAATTTATCGTGAACAGCATGAAAACGATTTTAGGCGTGTATCGGCCGCCATTCATGATATCGACTTCGAACAGAAATCACTTTATCCACCTTTGCTCGGGTAACATTTCTACAAAAATGTTTCTGAACAATTTTTAATGGCCGGAAAATTGTGTGTAATTAAGTTTCAGAAACTCAACAAAAACGCATAAACGCACTCTCTTATTAATTTAATATAACTTGCTCTCTTATAGCATGGTTCTTCTATTCAAATGAGCACGCGNATTAACGAAGTGGTCAGGCCCATGGCATTATAAATTTTACATGTGGTAGAAGAATACAATTAAGTATTAAGCAGGGCTTTCAGAGGTGCTCAATTTATCGTGAACAGCATGAAAACGATTTTAGGCGTGTATCGGCCGCCATTCATGATATCGACTTCGAACAGAAATCACTTTATCCACCTTTGCTCGGGTAACATTTCTACAAAAATGTTTCTGAACAATTTTTATGGCCTGAAAATTGTGTGTAATTAAGTTTTATAGACTCAACAAAAACACATAAACGCACTCTCTTATTAATTTAATATAACTTGCTCTCTTATAGCATGGTTCTTCTATTCAAATGAGCACGCGNCATAAACGCACTCTCTTATTAATTTAATATAACTTGCTCTCTTATAGCATGGTTCTTCTATTCAAATGAGCACGCGGTGTTTTTTGTTAGATAGCGATATATTGAAAAGTAGTTGAGACACGCCCATAATAATTTAATATGTATAAACCACGTCATTTCACTCCACTGGTCCCACACTGTAGCGCCCTTAAGTTTAAATGTATTTTAACGAGTATGCAACGAGTGCAAAAACTTTCGTTGGAAACCTTACACTGGGGACATCACCAAGAATTTGCATTAGACGAAGAAATCTTAAAATTCTTTCAGGAACGCCAGTGTGATGTGTTTTATGTGTGTGTGTATGTGAGAGGGGGTTGGGGTACTTAATTTTTTTTTCTGTAACTAAATTCTTAGAAGGGGTGCCCATCCCCCAACACAGTATGGTGTCACTGCACCCTAACCATTGAAATACTTTTTTTTTCATCTCGTGAAAAGATAGGTGTGTACAAAGNAAGGTCGAGAAGGATGGTTCGTGGCCATGTTGGGAAGGAGGGAGGGTAGGTGGAGGGGGGGTAGAGATATGCCCACCTCCATGAAAAGTTCTAACAAGCTAGCACGCGCTCTGTGCTGTGTAATGAAAAGCCCAACGCCATGCGCCGTGCGTTTTAATTTTGCAGATCTCAAAAGCTCTACGGGAGCTGGCCAGGATGGGAAGCAGAAGAAGAAACGAGGGGAAGGTAAGAGGGGGAGGGTTGAGGCTCGGTAAGGGGGGTATCGGATAGCCAACATTCCGCCACAAATCCGCTTACTCTGCTGTCCGCATGATACGGCGCGGTGGAAAAATTGGGGGAGGGGG
>NQII01003570.1:215785-239538 GCA_002778355.1 Clitarchus hookeri
GGGGGGGGGGGGGGGGGGACGGAAGAAGGGTCTGAAAAGCACGGACAAGCAGGAACGCAAACCCTCGCAACATTCACTCCCTCTGCGTGTGTGTTTATAACTTTGCAGAAAATTATTCTTACGTTTTCGTGCGGTTGGCAAGAGTTTTTTTTTTTCCACGGCGCTGAAATTTTTTTCAATAAAACGAACGCAGGAATTTCTTTTCGAGGAGAAGCGAGGAAGCGAGCAACACGTGATATCTGTCGGTTCGTCAACGCTGTTTCGAAAATCCGCTGAAGTAATTAACGTAATAACATTAGGACCTACCTCAACATGCTATTGACACAGAGTTATTTCTCGTTGTAAGTTAATAATTTGAGTCAGTTTTTAGTAATTTCTATGTGCGAATTTTAAAGCAGACACGCATAGGTAGGCATACTCTTCAAATAAAAGTTTTATGAAATGAATAATATTCCAATGTGATATCTATAAGCAATTAAAATGTAAGCTATCTTCGGAAAAAAAATATTTCATTTTGAATTGGGTACAATGGTAAAATAACAGAAATATTCGTCTATAGAAATGTGAATCATGTTATATATAACAGTAAAATTTTGTGTCAAATTTCAGTATGTTCATTTCATGGAATAATTAATGTCTTGATGCCGATATTTTAAAGCCATCGCAAAGACATGCACTGCTTCATATTTTACGGATTGTAAATATATTGCACTTAAAAACTGCCAAATTAAATAAAAATAAACTATTTATCAAAAAATAATGACGCCTGTATCCAAAATACTACACAATTAGTAGGTTTCACACGTTGGAACATGACATGAAATAGAAAAAATGAATTCAGTTTACACGTACTAAATGAACTGACGCACTGACATTGACATGTGTCACAGCGAATAAAAATTAGTGACAATCAAGTGAGTGCAAATTTATTTATTTTTTGTAACTTGACCGACTGATCACCAGAATGAGTTATTACAGTACTACGATACGGAAATATTGCGGATTTTTTGGCAACAGGACAGATTTCACAATCCTTTGAGCATTTGAGAAGTTGCCAGTAGTTCATTAGCTGCTGCTCCTGTTTAACCTCAGTTAGCACGGGATTCAATACTTTTTTTCTTGCAACTTCGTTACTGGTTGAAAGCCACCCAGGGCGTGTCTAACGAAGTGTGGTCGAATTGAAAGAAATGCCTTGATGTACACGTGTTTTAAGTTTAACTTGTTANCAGGGCGTGTCTAACGAAGTGTGGTCGAATTGAAAGAAATGCCTTGATGTACACGTGTTTTAAGTTTAACTTGTTATCAAATAATTTTACGAAATGTCTGGGTGTCAAGTTATTAATTAGTAAAACTGAGTTGCTGAAGTTACTTAAAACTAGTTGAAATCATCGATAAACTTCAGAAACTGGATAATTATAATATTAAACTTATATNTGCTGAAGTTACTTAAAACTAGTTGAAATCATCGATAAACTTCAGAAACTGGATAATTATAATATTAAACTTATATTAACGATGGCACATTCTTCACTAGCTTGTTTCATTCCTACTGTTTCCTTTTTCAAAGGAAGCTCGTATTTGGCAGTATACCTCGGTTATTAAAGTTGCAGCGATATTGCTAGTAAAATATCAGCATTTGTAAATCTCATATGCTTGAAACTGAGTCCTTTCGAATGCCTCTGCATGCTACCGCCACGTGATATAGTCATCAGAGGTGACCACATCAGGTCGGAGGTCAGTGGGTCTCGTGAAGCATTTTGGCGCATGTCCCCATTACTGCGGAATGTTTTGTATACTTACTGTTAGAAAACGTTAGCAACTGTGCTTATAGCAGGTGCCCTTAATACTTTATCCTGCAATTTAAACATAATATAGGCTAAATGTTTACAGCACAATTATAACTATAATATATTTATTTCGTAGCATTGTTAGTAATAATAATGCATGTATTTTCAAAGTAAATGTAATCGTCGTGTAATAATTTACTTCAGGCTGAAAGTAGATGGGTTTTCCATTTCCAATAGAACCAGCAACCTTAGGTGCATAGTTAATTTGGCAAATATAACCCGTCCTAGATTTCGCCGCAGTGTCTCCACTTTTGCAGAAAGAAAATTCTTGTTATTGAAATGTATTTGCAAACAAAACATATCGCTGTAGAAGGTAGCACAAAGACTACAATATTACGGAGCAACAAATTGTCTTTTTCCCATAAATCTGCCATTTTTACATTGTTTATATTCTATTGTTTCGATGCATAGTTTTTGTACACCGTGGAAGTCAACATTACAAATATAGTTTTATTATTTCTGCATGAACTCTTATGAGTGGATAGTGTCCATGCCAAAGGGATTCGCGATCAAAAATATATATNGTTTTATTATTTCTGCATGAACTCTTATGAGTGGATAGTGTCCATGCCAAAGGGATTCGCGATCAAAAATATATATATTTCTGAATTACTTCAGACCTAGTGCACATAAGGTTATTTTTGGAAGGTATTCTGCACTGCCGAAGCTCAATGCCCAAGGATATTCCTTGGGGAAATTTATTCGCAAATCTCGATAAAGTTACAAGATATGAAAGGTCCATAATATAAATTCAAACACANTTCCTTGGGGAAATTTATTCGCAAATCTCGATAAAGTTACAAGATATGAAAGGTCCATAATATAAATTCAAACACAAAGATTACAGCTCACTGTTTGTTATTATGAAGCAATCGCTATCTCTTCTTAAGTATAGGATGCAATAAAAGTTTGTCATAAGCCTATGCAACACCTGAAACCATAAATCAAAATAGGGACTGAAGTGTTACCTAAGCAAGTAGTTAAGAATCGAGAATATTAAAAAGTGTGTACAATATTTCAATGAAACTAACTGGGACTTAACATATTCCGAATATAACATGGCATCCGGAAGTCCACACTTTCTATGTTCGAACCCAGGATCCCCACTGCAAATGAACAATCTTTGGATGATAACGTAAAAAAATAAATACCACAAATATACCGTGCCAAAAGGACGAAATGCATGCCGAAGAGTTAAGGGGTGTAATGCAGTACTGTAATAAATTTTATGAGGCGTCAGATACAATAGTTAATTACGGGGAAAATAACTTCTGTGGAAGCAGATGCGCGTCGCTAATGGCGGCATTCTTTACTGCGTCCTAGACTCGAATTGCGACATCTGCAAGGCGGCAGGAGAGATTTGTGTTTGTTCCGGATTGCTCTTCGACGTGTAGGCTTCCCCGTAGTCGCTGCACGACGTCGTGTGCTTGCAGTCGACGTGGCTGGGTTGAGAGTCGGACGCAAGGACCTTCCGATAAGTATGCATTGAAACTCCGTACAAGTACGCTTTTGTGTAGTGTTGCTTGCAGCTTAACTCTTCAAGGCGTGATGGTCTATATATTGGACTTTACACAAGAGATGATTTAATGACATAAACTGTAGACAGGAGATAATGGTATCTAATAAGGAAAGTCCTCCCGAGCTGGCAGATAGCACTCGTTGCTTAGACCGATCTCGCTGGCTGAGCACGACCAATCTCCGTGTCCCAACATAGAACTGTTTTTTTTTCTGCCAATACGTCTAGTGAAAACGGCATGGTTTGGAAAACTGATTTGTAAGCAAATGCTTCCTATTACCAATTTGTAATGCAGTTTGATTAAATTAAAATTTGTTAAAAAATATATTATTAATATAATATTGCTTGTCATTTAAGAATTAAGATATTAACAAACACTTTCATCACTGTTGACCATGTGACTTTGTCAATTGCGTACCATTGGGGTAGGTCAATAGTGGGTACATGCGCAAAAGACGACTAAGCTGTCTACCTCATCTTTAGTCTATGGTTTAGACCAGTATTTCCCAAAGTATGGGTCGCGACCCACTGGTGGGTCGCAGACTAAAATTCGGTGGGCACCGAAAAATATAATTTCATACATAAACATATGCATGAGTTATAAATGTTATAATTTAGAAGTTACACACATGCAATGCAACTGTCAATCAGACGTAAAATACTACGCAGAGTGCGCAGTGAATGCGACCTCCGCCGCCGCGCCTCTACCATCGCAGCCGTCACTCGCGCCGACCGACTCAGTGAGCCAGTTTCTCGCATAAGGCATTCAAGTGGGTTCTCAACTTTGGTTTTTTGTTTAATGGGTCGTGGTTTATATAACTTTGGGAATCACTTTAGACTATATAGGATATAGTGATTTTCCTTGTGGGTGATTATTTGTAAAACTGGCTGCCATTCCACGTAATTAATAGTTCGCATCGTTGTAGTTAGAAAAGAAGCTTGCAAAATGTTTTGATAATGAAACAAGTTCTTTGTCTGCTTAAGTACAGAACGCATTAAAATTTTTACTATCTGCAACACCTGAAACCTATAAATTAATCCGTTCACTCACCGTATCCATGAAGGACGAATCACAAATTAAATATGTTTATGGTTGACACTGTACACAGCAAGGAATCAACAGCTAGCATTCTGCGTTTCTGTAACTCTCATTCGTGGATGGTCAATGCTGACATCAACTAACACGCAGTACGTTGTTCCACTGGTTGCGAGAAGCGTGCTCGACACAAGTACAGTCACGTCCAAAAATTTAACTATTGCAACACATGAGTTCGTAAATAAATTTGGAACATGAATGGGTTTAATAGGGTCTTAAACGGTTAAGTTTGCGGGGTATACTGGTTACAGAGCGCCTGACAGCTGCGGAGTAACGAATTCGTGTGTTGCAAAATTAAGATGGCTGCCTGCCCATGTAACTAAACGATGTGCAGAACTTCGGCAGAAAACATCGTATTACAAAACTGCTCACTGTGCTTCATTAATGTCTGCTGAGGAACAGTATTTAAAAAAAAAAGTTGCACATGTGTGTACCAATTTCAGGTTTTGCAGTTATCTCTCAGGCCAATTTTTCCGCAAGTGAAAATGGCCCTATCAGGTGTTTTCAAGGTCGTTTACAAACAAATAATTAACATTTATTGCAGAATATTTAAAATTATATAAACAAATTTAACATACTTGCCTTTACTATTATGGCATATAATTATGTTGTCACACGCTAAAAGTCGCATAGAAACGCGTTATCGACAGGTAAGCGGCACGCCAGTTCAGTGATATGCGCCTAGAGGCTAAAATGAGGCGTGATGCGCATGCCTGGGTCACCCTTAGCGCTTCCATGCGTCTAGGCCTCGGACATGCTAAATACCTCCAGCCATGCAATCACCTTAAAACGGCTGTTCTGTCGCTATAAATATTAAGTCCTCGTGACTTTGGACTAATGTTAGTACACTGTTTTCTCAAATACGTGCTTTTAGATCTCAGTAAACTTGTGACCGTGTTGTTATACAAATACGATAGGCCTATTTTCGTAGATAAACTACGCAAAATAACATTTTTATCTTTTCTTCATTTTTATTTTTATCTTTTCTTGAAGGAAAAAAAACCAAACAAACAATTCCATACTTATTGATCATGTGATTTTGACAGTTCTTCTGACAGTTTACGCCACGGTGTTTTGCTCATGCACAAAACACAGAAAATCAGTCTGATTCTTCTTCTGCGTATGAGTGTAAAGTCAAAATGAATTAAAGTATTTATTTTTCATTTCACAGGTATCATTACGCGTTGATTTCATTTAAACATCAATCTAAATTTTTTCACCTTAATTATGCTTTTATATTTAGAGATTCAAAAATTTCATTGTATGCTTAGAAACCCTGACATTTAGCGTTATTATTTGACATCATGCTAATACTGAGAAGATTTAGCCATCTGAGTGCTAAGTGTTTACCATTGTCTCAAAATGCAGCATAATTTATCGGATGAACGGAGGTAATAACATACAATTCCATTGAACTAAAACTTAATTTTAAGAAAACCTAGCAACTTATTGAATTATAACACAGGCACGCCTGATTTTCACGAAAATATTTTTACTCAGGGTAAATTTTAATATCGTATGTGTGCACCTATACTTTTTCCCTTGGTTGCGAGTCGCTTGTTTTTGAGGAGGAAATATTTTATTTGACTGGGCCAATCAGAATCAAGTTTACTCTCTACTTAAACGACTCGCAGGCAGACACCTAAGATGCGTAGTAATTAAAACCATTCAATCGCGAAAGTAGAACTGCGCTTAAGTGTTTTGCAATACAACTTGACAGAAACTCTATTTTTATGGGTGCTGTACGTACCCAAGTAGCAAAAGTCAGTTAGCCCACTTGTGCAAATCTGCTTGTACACGAGCAGCCCACATACTAATTTCCATAATCAGTCAGCTTCTGGAACGCCCTCGCAGATGATTGTGGCCCACGTGATGCCTTGTGCGTAGTTGGCCACCTCGGTGCCGCTGTTCAGGTAACGTTCATGTAACAAAATACAATCTGCCCATAAGCGGCCCACTTTTGCGTAACCAATTGTACCCCAAGAATGCCAGCGCCATGTGTGGGCCATGTGTGGCAGCAGTGGCCCACTGGCCTGCTGCTTATGGCCTGCCATAAGTTAACCATGTCGTCAGCCAACTGTTGGTACGTCACTCGTGGTCCAGCTATTGGCAATTTGTGGCCCACTTAAATACAGCTGGCCATGCATTTTTAAGACCAGAAGATAATAATGTTTCACCAAAATTAATCCTATTTATTTGCTGCATTCAAACAGTATATCTTCATTGTTATTTACAATGCGTACGTTTCTTTGGAAGAACAGGGATTCGAACTCACAAATCTTTGGTTCACAATCTAGAATGTTGGCAACTACTCTTCCATGCATTCATGTAAAACTTTTTCAGTAAATCTTAATACTTTCTACACATACAAGTTAAATTATGAGCTCTACTATAAACACAATTAATGCTAGTGTCACAAGTTATTACTGATATTTCTGTTTTTTTGTTTAAAAGACTAGTATTTTATTTTCGGGCTACTTTCAGGCAAAACTTAAAATGCAAAATAACAAATTATTTCCGTGTTATGCTTTGCAGGTTTCCAGTATGAAAACTATTTTTTCCTGTTACTAACAATGTTACATGATAATTTTACTTCATATATGCATGATACAAAAAATTAAGTTAATTCACAAATGCTACTTGCTACTGCACAACAACAAATAGTTGGCATGCCATAAATGGCACATAAATTTACTGATAATGTTTCTTCAGTAATAAAGAACAGTTGGCATACCAAAAAAGGGCTGTAAGTATGTCGCTGTTATGTCTCCAGCAATAAGCAACAGTTGGCAGGCCATATGTGGCCCATTAGTATGCTACTTATAAATACATGGCAGTTAGTAGCAATTAGCATGCCATGAGTGGCCCAAAAGTTTGCTGCTTGTATGTAACCAGAAGTAAACATCAGTTGGTATGCCATAAGCGGCTCATTAGCATGCTACTAATAAATCCACAGCAGTAAGAAACAGTTCGCATAACATGACTTGCTCACATGTTTGCTGCCTGTATGTCCCCAAAAGTAAACCACAGTTGGCATTCCGTAAATTGCCCATAACATGCTGCTAATATTTTCCTAGCAGTGAGTAACAGTCAGCATTTCGTTTATCACCTGCTTGTGGGACGTGTTGAAATTTAACAATCATTGTGAGAGCATTGGCCCATATTACGATTATTTAAAAAATAGCACTGTCACTTTTGTTTATACGACCTGCTTGTCAACCATTTAAGAAATGCTGATAACTAGGGCCAGTGACTTTTCGCGTAAAAATCGGAGCACACAGTAGACTTCAATACTATATACACAGCTCAGCTGTTGTTATACCTCCATTGGCTGCTGGTGCCGTGTTCGTCTTTGACCAAGCCACTCAGTACTAAGTAACTCTAACACTGAACCTTCGTGATTCGTGCGCAAACGGTTAACACGGGCCAGAACATTTTTTTAGCCAATCAAAGAAGCTGGACTACCCTACACTGCTTTGGGATGTATCTTGTCTCGAAATATTTTCGCAAAATATCACTGCCCCTACTGATAGCTATAAATGCGAATCTTAGCTACCACTTCCAACAGTTGGCCAAGTGTTGACTGCTTGTTGTTTGCCACTTGGTTAGTGTCTAGCGCGCTTCTTGCAATCGATGAACAACGTACTGCGGGTTCGTTGATGACACCACTGACCATTCAAAATGAGAGAGGCACAAACTTCAACAAATCAGATTTCTCGCCAGGGAAACTCTCAAAACACCGGCCGCTGATTACTTGTTGAGTACAGTGCCGTCTATAAATATCCTAAGTGTTCAACATGTTCTCCATCATGGACAAGGGACTGAAAGTGTCAATTATGTAGTTTCTGGTTGTACAGTTACACGTTGGTCGTGATTACTAAGGTGTAGCTGACGTGACGAGAAGGCCGGTGCAAAGACTTTTCGATCCGAAATCCCCGGTACGACTCAAAATTGTTACGCAACAAGGAGTTATCAAGTTCTTCAAATCCGACTGTTATAGGGAGGTCCGTTTGTATGTTGCCTTTCTAGTATAATATTGTGATGTGAAACAGAAACTTTGATTTCATATTTCTAGAGAGCCGGAAATTTCGCGGGTTCCTTTGTGCATTCGAGCATTAGTTATTGGTACATTGGTTGTTGCTCCAGTTTGACTCCAGACCAAATGGCACTGGATACGAGCATTGTTTTTCTTGCAGGTTCATTATTGGTAGAATGTGGTCCGGGGTGTGCCTAACAAAATGTGGCACAATAGAAGCAGGAAACTGAAATGCACATGTGGTTCGAGTTTAACTTCTACTCAAATGAATTCGTGAAATTTCCGTGTCTCTGCTGATTTCCCATCGTTCTCCAGAACTCCAGTACCAGGCCAGACTTCACACCCGTCTGCACACTGGAAGTAATGTTGTTTAATCATTGACGGCTTGTTGTCTGCTCCAAGACTCCGTTCCCCTATTTGTCTTCACCTCTTGCCATTGGCCCAAATTCCTCCAGGTCATGTCACACGAGTGGTTCCCCAATCAAAGGTTAAGGATTTTCTAGTTTGTTCCTGCAATGCAATTGCGAAATGTCGGGTCTACAAAAAATGTGCTTCCTTCTCTGGGTTAAAATATTGTCATATGGTTCGTGTTGCAAAGATATATTAAAGACAACGTGTTATGTTTACATGACTCGGATGTGTAGTGATGCTAGTGACTACAGCAGAGACTGGGATTATTATAAAGATAAATTTCGCACATTGTTTGACATGAAGGTTTCGTTCCACAAACTACTGTAAACTCCAGCATTAAATTATGTTCACAGATTTCTGCCCCGGTGAGCAGCCAATGTTTCCCCAGACCATAGAACAGATAAGTACACAAAGGCGAAATGGCGTAGCAGTTTCGTTCGTGTGGGCGTACAACATTCTTTGATTAACTGATAGGTTGTGCGAAGGTCTGGGAACGGACCTTGAGTCTGAGTGGCCACCGTGAGCTACAAAGTGTTCCCTATTGGCTGGGCTACCGGCTAGTAAGTAGTTTACCAGGCGCTGGTTGGCGGACGGCGATCCAGCAGTTTGATGGCTAGCGACGCCATTTTTCTGGCGTGTGCTGTTATGGAGTTCACGGAACAAGTGGGTTTTTCACCTCTATATTCTTAGTACTCTGTGTTCAGACAAGGTATCACTGGATCCCGTCTTCGTTTCCTTGTAGTTTTTTACTGTCACAGATTTTTTCTCAATTTGAATTAGTGGAAAACCGCTGATTTGCAGTCAAATGCAACTATTCGTACCAGTGAAAATATCCCACTTAGAATCGGTGGAAAACCACTGTTTATTTCAGTGAAACAATTTCACTGATTGAATAAGTGACACAGCCAACTGCGTGCGGTGAATTAAATATTGATTTTATTGAATTTAGCAAAATAATTACTAGAAATAAGCGTATTAAAGATACTCACTTTTAATGATGTGCAATTTAACGTAATTTAAAAAGAAAAAAATACTTTGAAGTTACCAAGATATGAATATAGTCCTCGCTTTCAGCCCCGTCATCTTACAAGTTGAAATAAAAGCCGATTTGAGAGTGGAAAATATACTTATTACTTGCATCGAAAAAACGTAACTCTAAATTATGACCAATTCCTTTTCTTTTCTTTTTTTTCCTTTTAAGTCATACTTCTTTTGGCGCATTGAGGGTAAAAGTTTGGTGTGCAACGGAAGTTACGCGAGCACAGTGTAACGAAATTCGACAGTAAACATGGTAGGGGTATGACCCAACGCGCATGCGCGTATCGTCTAGCTATATACAAACGCAAGGTACACACCATAGCACGTGGTTATATTTAAAACCGACAGAAAATCAGTCCATGTAGCAAGAAAAGTGAAAAACCTTTTATTTATATTAGTAATTCGTTGTGTCTATATATATATATATATATCTTATTAATTTATTTTACTTACATTGTAGCGTGAAAAATTCGTTAGTGACAAAAATTGTATCGTAAAATTTTGAAGGTGTTTTCAAGTATTTGAAGTTAATTTTTGTAAGTATTATTTTATTAAGTTAAACTTATTTTGGTGGGTTGAGGGTAATTTAATTATGTTCTTTAATCAAAAATTTATTTATTGCATTTAATGTCTTTCTTTGGTCATTTTATCTTTTTCCTACTTACATAAATTATTTGCATAAGTAATAAAATTTTATTTTCGTAACGCCAAAGAAGTAAAACTTTTAACGCGCCTACATAAGTGCACGCACCCCTTTTTTTTCATTTGGTAACATTAGGACTGTTAATACAAATAGAACGTAACAATTAATTCCCTTCACCACATTTCATGCAGTTTAAACCTTTAAACTGAGCGGTATGGGGATGTCACGCTAAAATGTTTTTTTTTAAGGGAATTAATACTTTAAAAGTATATTTTATGGGATTCATTAGTTAATGTGCTGTTATTAAATTTGATAAACCACGTTTAACTGAGCCATCAGTCGAAAAGAAAATCACTAAAAACCGTGAACTAAATGGTATAGAATAAGTGGGAAATGTCGCGAAATCAATAAGTGAAGGAAAAATTGAATTTTCACTCTAATTCGCCAGTTAAACTGAATGAAGTGACTGTTTGGTAAGTAAGGCTCTGTTAACTAATTTAAAAAGATAAATTCTCACTGATTCAGATTATAATGTAGTTCGTCATCAAGTTAATTCACTAAATTATTCAACGAACCGTTTTGATATGTCTTTGAGTATGCGACTGATAGGTCTCGTATGGAGACAAACTTGCAGGTGTCACACCGAAATCTATGGAACACACAACTTCTGTGAAGTGCACCTTGAGGATTTTCAAGTATAACCTGACGCATAACGAATTCGAAGGTCTCGTTTTACGAGTTAGCCAATTATTATACCTGCACAGAAAAAAAAAAGTTAACTGAAAAGAAAGTTTCTTGTAAAACTACAAGGTCTTGTACTTTTACAAAGCATCTTGTTGTAAACCTTTTGAATTTGTATTCATGTTTTTGCCAGCACATCTTTACTCGTCCAAAAAAAACTAATAAATATTAATATTATTTTNTTTGAATTTGTATTCATGTTTTTGCCAGCACATCTTTACTCGTCCAAAAAAAACTAATAAATATTAATATTATTTTCCCTCGGACGAATAAAAATATGTTGGCAAACACGTCAAACCCTATTTTAAAATTGAATCAGAAAACCAGTACCCGGGTACCGATTGTTAACTATTTTTGATACGTAATTAATGTGTTGTGTTTGATACGGATCACATGACATGTGATTTAGTAGTTTAAGTTAATTATGAGCATAGAAACTTGAACCCCCATATTCCGAAATGTTCGACTTTTGACTGATATATTTTGAAAACTATAATCATATGACTACAAATATTTACATTTATGTGGTCCTTATATAAATCTATTTCGGATAATGAAAAAAAAATCGTTAAATATGGGAGTAGCTACGGAATGCAANCGGATCACATGACATGTGATTTAGTAGTTTAAGTTAATTATGAGCATAGAAACTTGAACCCCCATATTCCGAAATTTTCGACTTTTGACTGATATATTTTGAAAACTATAATCATATGACTACAAATATTTACATGTATGTGGTCCTTATATAAATCTATTTCGGATAATGAAAAAAAAATCGTTAAATATGGGAGTAGCTACGGAATGCAAAGGCGGGGGAAACGGGATATCCTCGAGAAAACCCACCAACCAGCGGCATCGTCCGGCACGATTCCTATGTGCAAAAATTGGGGAGGGACCCGGCCAGTGATTGAACCCGGTTCGCCTTGGTGGGAGGCGAGCAGTCTACCCGCTCAGCCACGGCGGTCCTGTGGCCTTAAGGAATCGCCTCGACATTCGCCCGGAATTATTTCAGAAAACGCTAGCTGAATTGTGCACTCATATCGCTCTGTACAGGTTCAATCATAAACATCCTTCATGTGCAACATGCCCAAAGTGGTGGGAACTGCGAATGGACAAGTTTATAGAGGTACTTGTTACCAATAAGCCCTACGCCAAATATCAAATTAACGCTCATAAAATATCCGATTTTATCTGCCAGCGTTTTCTAGACTCGTGCAAATTTTATGTTTCTCCTATATCTGAATGGCCAAAATCAATATTGCCTGGCTCAAAGATAGGTATGGCTTAACGTCTTTTCGACAGCGATCAGAGAATGAGCAAGCTCCTCAGAGAAGCAGGGAAGGGGAAGGAATAAGCTCTGGCCTGTAGAAAAGAACCGCCCCATCATTCGCGTGGAGTGATTTCGGGAAACCATGATTGGCTGGGACGGGAATCGTACCCGTGTCCTCTAGAATATGAGTCCATAGTGGTTTACCATTACGTCATCTTGCTCGGTGAGAATAGGGCTCGAATATAAATATGGTCCACGATAAAATATCGCATTACTGCAACACTTGAGCTCATCAATAAATGCGCGGCCGAAGAGTTGAATTTTCATCAACTTTACAGCGCCAACGCGATGGACGTATGTCGGCTTATCACTAACTCCACGGCATTGTTGATTTTGTGCACGTGTTGGTGCGAAAGAAGAAATTAGCGGGGCTTTTAAAAAATTCTCAGCTAACCACGGAATAACTACATCCCTCCTCCGTACAACCGACTGACGTCGCCGGCGCTTCTGGGTTGTGTTGGGTGTGTTTGGCCAGCAACGACTTCTTCCCGTCCCGAGGACGCACATCCTACTCTCTCTCTCTCTCTCTCTCTCTCTCTCTCTCTCTCTCTCTCCAGAAGGGAGTGGTGGGAGGACATCGCGACACACTCGGCTTCCGCGGGTCCGGCGTCTAGACGGGAGTCGCTTCTCCTCCTCCTCTCCTTCCGATTGTCCTCTACCACCCACAAGTTCCACAACCGGACAACCGCCAAGACGTTCCGCGTAAATTGGCCATATAGGTGGTTCATGGTAACCTGAGCACTTTTGAAATAAACCTTTGAAAAATGTCACGGCCCCTACCTGCATGTATTTCAACGGGCACGCCGATTGGCAAGGCGCCCAGTAGAGTTGGTAACGACCGAGCGGAAGTTGTTTAATGTCTTAACGTGGCAATGTTAATTTAACATATGATAGAAGTGTAAGTGCACACAAGTAGGATCTTAAGCAGGGCTTTCAAAAGTCCTCAGTTTATCGTGAATAGCATGCAGCTAGAAACAGTATCGTTTATATCGGGATGTGTTGACTGTTTGCTAGTATGCAACGTACTGTGCACATGCCCGGCAGTTTTATTTCACTATCGGATGTCATAGGCACTATACCATTTCATCAGGCCAATAACGATTCCGATACTCTAAAGCAGAACGTTTCCGATTGGTCTTCAAAGAGCTCTGGCCGAGTCAGAAACGTCACCATCAAAGCATAACCGTATAAACNGGTCCGGCGTCTAGACGGGAGTCGCTTCTCCTCCTCCTCTCCTTCCGATTGTCCTCTACCACCCACAAGTTCCACGACCGGACAACCGCCAATACGTTCCGCGGAAATTGGCCATATAGGATGTACATGGTAACCTGAGCACTTTTGAAATAAACCTTTGAAAAATGTCGTGGCTCCTACCTGCATGTATTTTAACGGGCACGCCGATTGGCAAGGCGCCCAATAGAGTTGGTAACGACGGAGCGGAAGTTGTTTAATGTCTTAACGTGGCAATGTTAATTTAACATATGATAAAAGTATACGTGCACACAAGTAGGATCTTAAGCGGGGCTTTCAAAAGTCCTCAGTTTATCGTGAATAGCATGCAGCTAGAAACAGTATCGTTTATATCGGGATATGTTGACTGTTTGCTAGTATGCAACGTACTGTGCACATGCCCGGCAGTTTTCTTTCGCTATCGGATGTCATGCATTTAAGAAGGCACTGTACCATTTCATCAGGCCAATAACGATTCTGATACTCTAGATCNTAAAGCAGAACGTTTCCGATTGGTCTTCAAAGAGCTCTGGCCGAGTCAGAAACGTCACCATCAAAGCATAACCGTATAAACTAACTATAGTGTTGGCGATAATGTGTTGGCGATAATGTGTTGGCTCAACAAGTTTTTGATGTTTTCCAGCGTCTCTAGCCACAGCCGATACGCTGTTGATTTACAAATAGAGTTAAATATTTTACAACTCTTGGATCTGCAATACATCAGTTCATTGCAAAAACCACCAGAATTTTCAGAAATGTGCTGTTACGTGTCGCTGCTCTTCATCACTTCCCTTGCTCCGTCATGCTCGCGAGTGTGAAGGAATGTGTGAAGGTTAACCAGGCGAGTAGCCTTAGAGCACGCGGTGATTTTCAAAGGCATGTCGCCACCACATACCGCCACGTGCCGCCGCGATAAACCATCGCAACTCGCACGCTCCTGACATTCAGCTAATTTAATCTTTGCGGTTATATGAAAGAATGTTCTGGTTCATTGCCCTTGCCTCTCTAAGCGAAACTCGGGGCGCGGGGAGCAGTCCATATCATTCCATCGAGACTGTTTAAGACGCGACGGTCCCCGAGCCTACAGTTGTTTTGAGATTTTGAGAGTTTGGAGTATTACGTCATGCAGTCTTCTCAAAAAGCGTCGATTGGTTTGCAAAGAGGACGAAGCGTGAAGCTAGCAGAGTGTCAAGTTGTGGCGAGAGTGACCAGCGGGAGTGAAGTCTGCCGACTGAGAGCATCGGTACGTGAGTGTAAGACATTTGGTTCGAATGATGGAAACAGGCAGACTGAACACGTGTAAATAATGAGAGTGATTTAAGTGACTAACCAGTATAAAGATATTGAGAAGGACTTTAATCAGAATTGAGATAGTCATTAATCATTGCGCTCACTGAGAATAACAAGAGTAGTAGTGGAAAGCGATAATAAAAATATTTTTCATTACGTTTTTGGGCATCATTGTGCTTTGAGTGGAAAAAAATATAACATTCCGGTGCTTATAATTGTTTCGATTTAATCGCCGAATTTGTCTTTTCATTTGGATATAGTGCAGAATGACTCTTAACTACTACAACTATAATTGTCTCATAGTAAAATTTTCAATCCAACTTAAAGTTTGTCGGGAAAGCAGTTTTCTTTAGTTTTCTGAAAACTAGTGCAAATTAAATATAAATCTTTTCCCTCTCACCATTCAATTTAATTTAATAAGATCTTGGTTTCTGTCGCTGTCGTTTACCTTCCCGGCGTTTCGGAAGACACTGCAGCCTCCATCTTCAGGGCGAAGGATCAGCAGCAGTAACTGTTACCTTCTGCCTTCAGAAGGTAACAGAAGGCTCTCAGGGAGAAGTAGCAGCCGCAATAACTGTTACCTACTCAAGGTAGAAGGTAACAGTTATTGCTGATACTTCACCCTGAAGATGGAGGCTCCAATATCTTCCGAAAAGTCGGGAAGGAAAACGACAGCGACGTGACTCAGAAGCCAAGATCTTGCAGACAGCGGCTGCGTAAGCCTGCGAAGTTTTTTTAAATTTTATAAGTGTTTATGCAACAGACGAACAATCTCTGGCCACTGGGACAAGTTGTAGTTTTGTTCGCCGTCACAGTGGGAAGCTACACGACTTGAGTAATTTGTCTCAAGTCTACTTGAAATCGGGGAGGCGATTGCGTATTACCGGTTGTATAGTGGGGCTCTCTGCCCACGCATGTAGAAATCGGTTGCGGAAAAAACCGTACTTCAGCTTCTAAATCGCTCGTTGATACATATACTTGTCAGCCCAAGTACTCCAGGCTCACTGTAAAAAAACGCTCTATTTGCTGGAACACATGATTTGTTGCCGCAAATAAATATTTTGTCTTTGCAATAGTTCAGCAGGCGTCATTGTGGTATCTGTTACACCGTAAAGAAAGGTTGTGCTCAGAAAAACCAACCATCATTAGTAAATAAGAAAGAAGTAACAAATTTTTCAAAATTATATTCACCACAAACTCTACGACGATGATAGAAGCCGCATCTCCGGTTCATTAGTTTAACGGCCTTCACCAAACGACCACTTTGCCTTATTGTTTTCCGGTTTCTTTTGATAGGTAGGTTACACGTGGTAGTAAAATGGGCCCGAATATATTGTCACCACTTGTAAAGAATTGAGGTAAGCGAATTGGAGAATCTCTGCACTTCAGAACGACGTTGAACGTATACAGTAGGCTTGCTCAGTAACTGCAATATATAATGCTTTATTAAGGTTTACATCGGGACAATACAGTACTCAAAACAACACGGAAGGACTGAAAACCTGTGGTACGAAGTGATATTTAGAAATACAGCTTAAAGCATGTGTTTGTTCCTTCGCTATAAAGGAAGGTAATGTTACAATTAAACAAAAACGTATTTCAAAAAAACATTTACTGACAGCAAACCTATTTCTCTGTAACCTTCTATTTGAATTAATACATTATTGTTTTTTTGTGTATCAAATAGCTGCTAATAATGGTTTTCTTTGCCGTGCCGAAAGTTTTCAGCTAATTTTTTTTAGAGTGCGTGTAATCCTTCAGCGAGCGCCGTACCTGTGTTGAGCGTATTTCTTACAACCTACTATGGGCTCAGCAATGTTAGCATTAACCAATTCGTACATAAAGTGTGTATGAACTTATACAAATGAGATTACGAGAAAGCGCAGAACAGTTAAGTACGCAGAGGTGAAACGGCCGCTCAAACCGCATGTAGGATCGTCGTTCGCCAATCAGTGTCCGGTATCAGCCGTCCAAGGTTACTTCCAATTTATCTGAAGCCCTGCGAATGTTCCGCTTTCAGGATATCCCTCCGCATCATGCAAACACAGCTCAACAAAGTACAGAAAATTACACCAAAGGGACAGCTCACCGGATTCGTGCGCACTCGGTGTGTACGCCATTCACAGTTACTTCACACTTTTCTGAAGCCCTGCTAAAGTTCTACTTTTGGTTACCAATTACGTATCCTGCAGCTGCATGTAAACATAAACACTGCATGTGACCACATTTAAACTGTTAAATGTTTTGTTTACTGTTTCTAGGTGTTCAGAGAATTGTGTCATATTTCAAAAAACCATTTCGTACGAATGTTCACCATTTAGGCCTATAACCATATTTAGGTAAGCTTTATGACTTTTTAACAATGTATATGTTGAAGATAGTTCTTACGGTTACTATTTTACATTGTTAACATATTTGTTATACACGACATGCACATTACACGTGATACACGCTAATATTTTCCCGCGATTGTGTTTAACCCTGTTACAGCTGCGGGGGAAAGAACTGTAGTATTTAACCCCCGGTTGTTGATATGTGTTGGGTTATTTCGGTAAATGGACGGCCTCAGTTGGAATAAAAATTAAAACCAAAGAACAATCAATACAACGAAAAGACAAAGTAAATTCAAGCACGCAACTCGTGTCGCTTATTTTTTGTACGTAGCAGCGACAAACTTAACAAATAATGGTGAACATGCACACAAATAAGCCTACCGTAACTTTTATTCCGCTCTTCATGTGTCTTTGCAATGGTGCTTACTGTTTTCAAGGTTTATTTAATTATTTATTTTAATTAATTTTTTGTTGGGTTTGTGGAAAACATTTGAATCACAAAAACGTAAACACGTTACACAATTGTGTTTCAAACACCTAAGGCGAAGTTACATAGTTGTGATAAATAAACAGACGTCACTTTCAAACAATAAATTTCGCCATAAAACCAGTTCATGATTAGAACGTATAAATTTCGCAACGTCCGATATTTGCAATCAGACACACTCGTCCAACGTAATGTCAACAATGCTCTTTCACACTCAGCGGTCACGACGCACGTTACAGTATATTTATTCCTGCCATGGAAAAACAGATTTATCACATCATCATGACTTGCCAAGGTATGTTTAAAGAACACAAAGTGTACAAACTTGATGAAGTATTTTTCACAAGAGGAGAAATTAACGCGACTTACACCGACACGTCATGTCATGTTGCCATTCGCCACTTCTACCAACTTTGGATTGCAACCGTTTTACCATCACATATAAATATATTATAATAAGTATTCAAACAATTAAATCTCGTTTCATTTGTAAATTACAAATTAAAAAATCATTATTTTTGTTGAAATAGTTATGAAATATGCTAAAATTTACAACNGTGTTTATGTAATAGAAGAACAATATCTGGCCCCTGGGAGAAGTATGGTTGTAACAAGCTCCGCTCCGCATAATTAAAGTTTCTTCCACGAACGAAAAAAAAAAATAAAACATCATGACGCTAGGGCCTACGCAAGATAATTTGCGCTCATATTTTTATATGTAATAATGAATTTATTTTCTTTGAGTGCTACCTAAACCTTTAAATATACCAATAGGCAACATTTAATTTACAAATAGCATACCAAACAACTATGTTAAAACAATGTTTTAACATAGTTAAACATTAATATTTCTTACTAGCCGTTGCCAATACACAGCTGCTCTCACTTTTTTAAATTCGTAGTTATTAAGAAATAAATATCACAAGTTAAAGAATATACCAATTTAAATTTTATTTATTCAAGAGTACAATACTTTAAAGTTAATTACAGTTTAGTATATATGTGGTACACAATTTATTGAAAAAAAACAGGTTGACATGTTTCTCCTAGGGTGATTTTTAAAAGGTTCGTTTCAAAACATCCGAAGAAACCGTGAATGAACTACAATATTATTTCGCACATAAACTATTTCTTACCAGGCATTACCAACACACCTCTATACTCCCTGTTTTATACATATTAATTATAAATGAAAACCCATAATTTATAGACTATGTAACAGTTAATTTTAATTAAAAATAAGGCACTTGTATGTTAATACAAGTACAAAAGTCTTAAACACGTCACACATGGGGTGATATTTAAATGGTTTCAAGTATTCTGTGGTACAAGGAAGACAGAGGCCGCGGTGTTGAAGTGGTCAGACTACTCGCCTCCCACCTAGGTGAACCAGGCTCGATAACCAGCGGGGTCGCTCCCAGATTTTTTCATGTGAGAATCGTGTTAGACGATGTCACTGGTCGGTGGGTTTTCTCTGGGATCTTCCGTTTCCTCCATCCATGCATTCCGACGCTGCTCCACACTCAGCTCACTTTACCCTCATCGTCTCTCAAGATCTCGCTTTTAAGAGCCGCCAAAATCTCTGTATTCCGCATGGAAGACTCCCAAGCACTGGAATCTTGTACATGTCCAGGATCGATCATGGAGACGGTGATTGAACGGGTTATTATACCTCTAAAACTTAAGTATTACGAAGTTGCAAATCTATTGCGTATACTTAGATCTGAGCCAAAGTAAATGTTGAATCTTCTGTCGCTTATTGCTAGATTTACAATAATCCGACAGTCCGACATCACAGCCCCGACACCGACGAAAATTTTCCAGCAGCCATTCAGGAGCAAGGTCATTGCGACGATAAATTCGCAGTCTCGACCGCTCGACAGAAGAAGATTCTATTTCTACTCTCGTCGGGTGTCGGACTCTCTGAGCAACAAAAAACAAAACGTAAATACAACCTCACAAAAAAAAAATTTGGTGCGGATTTCACTATTGCGGAAAATTTTACTCTAAACATATTTCATTTGTGCGTACAACGTTGTTATCTTGCAGCAGAAAGAGAAGTGGCTGTTGAATTTATTTAAGTAAAAAACCACGGAAAAGTAACTGCGCCAGAATAGAATAATATTCTCTTTCGCTGTTTTCAAAACAGAAGAAAGGAAAATGTTGTGTAATTTCTTTGCGTTCCAAATAGAACGCATAGAAAGTTACGTGCCATTCAAGGATTTGCCGTAAGCCACGCAACGCTTGTCGGAAGGAAAGTGTCGAAGTATTGTAAACAATTAACTAATTTTGGTGGCGGAAACGGTTGGACCGTGATGTGTCGGATTATCGGAAAGAGCCCGTTTTGGCATTGTAAATTCAGGATAATTCATAATGGTTACTTTTTAAATTGCGTAAACTGCCTCAATCGTCCGCGTCTTCTAGCCTGATTGTATCCTTATTTGGCAGAACAACCCTTCTCTCCCACATAACCCCTTTACGTACGCATTGGTTTTTCTTATCAGGTATTGCAAATAAAAAAAAGAAATTTTTTTGGCGTGAACATTACTTATCATTTTTTTTTGTAACTGACACTGTTGAACCTGCGAAAAGTGTTTCAGTAGATCCACAGCACAGATAAACCAATGACAATAGTTCGTGTGTCAGAATCAAACAACAACATTGTCCAGGGAGACGCTCTACCAGAGTTGGTGCTGGTTTCCTGACTTGAACAGCACCGACCATGATTTCACCTGTTCTGCAACATTTCAGAAGTGAACGAGTACACTCGGGGGAATATGTCAACCCTTTCGAGGCATTGTGGTTTGTATACTGTACGTTGCACACGAAATGAATTTAAGGGTGCCAGTCACATAAAAATTCATTATTCTATATTTGTACAAAATACGGCTCAACTTGTATACATTACTTACGAGTACTATTTCCTCGCATAAAAAAAAATTGAACTGCATAATTCTTACGCAATGACCCGTCAACATCGCAATTAAAGTGTTTTTGTGACTACAATCAGTAAAAATTAACTCACTGAAATTACATTCACGCTGAAATAAAATACCACGAGTTACTTCAAGTAATCTTTAAAATCACGATATGAAATGTGTTTTTTTTTTAATTGCTCAGAAGAAGGACATTTTTTATATATTTTTTTATTTGTAGCAGTCTATAGTTTTTTTTTAGTAACATAAATTTTGCTAAGAATATTTTAAAACGAATCAAGAAATCAACATCCATTCACTTTTGTTGAATTTTTTGTAAATGATTACGTTTACTTTATTTGTACGTCCCCAAAACACTAAAATTGTGTTTCTTACATGCCATAATGGAAAATAATATGTGATTTAAATTTTTTTATGTGAGAGGTACTTATAGGTATTGTCTATAAGTTGAGCGAGCGGAGTTTCGCATAAGTTAAAAATAATGCATTTTTCTATGCCCAGCACCCTTAATGAACTGCAATGTACGCGGAAGCAAACGGTATCCAAAAAATGGAGTCCCTCACGTTGTGATAGACAGCATTCGTTGTTTAGGCTATTTTCCGTAGTAGCGTAAACAGCGTTAAATAAAGTATATTCGCCGTTAATTCACACTTTTTGAATCAAACCTTTGAAAAATCACCACATGTATGGCGTTTGTTGTTCCCTAAATATGTCATGAATCAAAAGCGTGTCATACTTCTGTTAACAAGAAAGTATATTGTTCTTGGTAAAATTAAACATGTACTTATACTTTACCAATGAAATGATTAATGGTTAATATGAGTAAAAACATACATATAATAGGTGTGTTTAAATGAGTGCGCACGAATGTGATGCGTTGTCCCTTCGGTGTTATTTTATAGACTTGGTTAAACTTTGTTTGCATGAGGCGGAGGAATAGCCTGAAAGTAGAACAACAGGGCGTCAGAAATGTTTGAAGTAACCGTGAATGGAATATAATAAATAAGAGAGACTGCACACAGAACCCCAAATATACTAACCTCACTTTTGACATACATTTTAAAGGATTCGAACTCAGTTTTCAAACAAAAGCATCAAAAATCTCAAAAAATCAAAAACTATCTTTATATTGGCCAATTTAAGTAAAAGTAGAACAAAAAACAAAGCGTTTACCGTCTAACCGTTTATACCGCTCAAACAGTAAACGGTTCATCTGTATAAACGGTTCAACTATGTTTTCCTTCAATTTTTCTTTGATTCAACCGATAAAAATATGGTTTTTGGTTTTTTTTTGGTATTATTGTTCTTTTTGATGTTTTTGTCCAAGAACTGGGTTCAAGTACTCTAAAATGTACGTCTTATGTGAAGGTTCGAAAATTTTGGGGGTACGTCTGCCAGATCTCGTATTTATTATTTCCTAACAGTTGCTGCCATTAACATAAAACAAAAACACATTTTTACTGCTCCTGATAAATGGCAGAGAGTTTTATTGATAGCGGTACTTTTGTAAACAAAAAATTGGTGTTCATTGCAACGCCTTAAATGGCATTTCCAAATGCGTCTGAAATAATGAAAGGGGTTAATTCATATAGTGACAGTATGTCTGGCGTGCCGCAACCTACCTCGCGGAGTGGTGGCGTGGTTTAGACGGTGAGGAGGAAGGGGGTAGGTCTATGCCATGGTTTCCGGTCGCGCGGGCCGTCGATTGATCCGCCGGACCTGTTTTCGCGTGCAGTGGAAGTTGCGGCCAAACCAGAGCAGGTGAACGAACGGCTTCCCCAGCTGACGCCAGGCCCAGGGAAATATACCTGCTTGTATGATGATATGAAGGTCNGCAGGTGAACGAACGGCTTCCCCAGCTGACGCCAGGCCCAGGGAAATATACCTGCTTGTATGATGATATGAAGGTGTCCGACACCTGCTTCCTACCTGGGGCCGGTGAGCATTTCCTGCACCACGACACAGCTCCATGCGTTTCCTCTCCGACAGCGTGGTCAATGTAATCAATTAATATATTTACGGTACGAGTGTCTGAGAAGAGTCAGCTGTTTAAAGAGTCCAAAATAATACTTAAACCTGGAGAAACAAAAAGTGTACAGTAAATAAAAAAAAAATAAAAAATAAAAAAAAAATATATATATATATACACATACTGTATAGGGGAAGAGTGGATATTTACAATACAGGCCGCTATATTAACTTACACAAACATTTAAAGAATAATAAATAAATTGTGTATTAACTGCTATTATCAGCTATCGAATGTCAGAAGTACTAATATAGGCTTGAGGTGTTTTAACGGATGAAATATATCCTATAATTTAACATGCTAATGATGCAGATGAAATATATGTGAATTGCATAATTATATATTGAATTTAATAATGTTTCGTGTGCGATTTTTGAAAATAATACTGTTTATTATTGTTTATGAGATAAATATAATATATAGTACAGTGACATATATATGTAATCATTTAACAACACATTCATACCAGAAGTTGTATTGTCCTTCTATGGTTGGACATGTTCTTTATCAATTTATATATGTACAGTATATACACTGAAGAGCCAAAAAAAACTGGTATAGGCGTGCGTATGCAAATAACAGAGGTATGGAACCAATAAGAGTAACGCGATGCGGTCGGAAGCGCCTTTATAAGACAACAAGCGCCTGGTAAAGTTTGCTAGATCGGTTACTGCTGCTACAATGGCAGGACGACGTGGCATGGACTCGACTAATGTCTGAAGGTATGCAGGAGACAATTCACATCATGAATCCTGCAGGGCAGTCCACAAATCCAATCTGCACCAAC
>NQII01003570.1:243446-258734 GCA_002778355.1 Clitarchus hookeri
TCCCCCCACCCCCTCACCCCATAGTCACTAACTACTCAAACAGAAAAACTACTCACGTGTCCGTGAATAGAAAGTAATAACTTGTTGCTCCGGTGTTTCACCGTCCGCATTGTACTCCTCAGACATTCGGCCAGGGAGAACCCTCTTCCCGCTGTCGATTTTAATTAATTTGAATTGAAGTTATAATTGCGTGTTAATGTAAACGTTTCCTGTAGCAACGTAGGGTTTATTGTTTGTAAAGTTTAATGGCGATGGTGTGGTGAAACCGAATTCGAATTTTGATTGGATTTCCATCGCCTACTGTGTCTACTAAAAAAAGTAACCAAAAAAAAAAAAACGAAGAACACAATTTACGGACGGGAAACACAAATGCAAACAAAACGTGTTAATATAAATAAGAATATATATGGAACTAGATACAACAGTCCTGTTAGACAACGAGCGGCACAGAAACAACGAGGACGGCACAATTATGACTATACGAAAACTAGCCCAATTGGGAGGGGGGGGCGGAGCGAATTCTGTCCTTCGGGGAAGAATTGTAAAAGTGACAAAACATGGATGCATACATTCATACATTCATTCGTAGTTTTTTACTTTTGTATACACGGGGTGTATCATTACAACGGTTACAAACTTTCAGGAGAGATAGAGTACACCTAGACGATCGGAAATCACATAGCAATGCATGGTCGGAAACGCTTTCCTGGCGCGGTAGTGACGGCACAAAACACAAGAAAGGAAGGACACGAACATGGTCATCTGTTGCTTCGGTTTGCGTAGCGACATCTATTGCGTACACCAGCCAAAGACGTCCCAGCATTTTTGCTGTGCTAAGAAAATAAACGTGTTTTTAATAACACCACTGTTGCCCGAGTGGCTNGTAGTGACGGCACAAAACACAAGAAAGGAAGGACACGAACATGGTCATCTGTTGCTTCGGTTTGCGTAGCGACATCTATCGCGTACACCAGCCAAAGACGTCCCAGCATTTTTGCTGTGCTAAGAAAATAAACGTGTTTTTAATAACACCACTTTTGCCCGAGTGGATAATTAATTCAAACAGGAGATGTTTCCATACGGAAGGCCACAACTAATGACGAACAGCCTCTTCTCTATCATGCGCNTAATTAATTCAAACAGGAGATGTTTCCATACGGAAGGCCACAACTAATGACGAACAGCCTCTTCTCTATCATGCGCAGGACTGAAGTCTATCTTACGCGTGAGTATAACGTGATATTGTAGGGTCTCTAGTTACGTCCAGGCGCCTCTCTTCGTCAGAAACCTTCGGTACCGGATCCGGAGCGACTCAATCCGGTCGGGTGCACCCGAGGAGGGGAAAGCGATTGAATAAATGAATATTGGTGTTCCCCTTATCTGTCCCCCTTCCCCCGCGAGTTACTCCCGGCCCGGGTTATTTAGAGGCGCCCCACACGACGGTGGGTGGGCCATCTGCCCTCCCCCTTTTTTTTTTCTCGGAGTAGTGACAAGTATCGCGGCCGTCGACATTGACAGATGGGGATCGCCCCGACCCAGATCCGGTGATTGGATAAGACAGGGGGGAGGGGAGGACTGTGAGTGTTGTTCTCAGGCCGGAATGCGCCACGCCATGGCTTCGGAGGGCCAATAATGGAGGCAGGTTCACCTTGAGCCAACATGGCTGTCCTCCTCGCTCCCAGGCTTTTGCTCTTCCCTTTTTACGAGCCAGGGTTCTCTCGCTCCTTCTTCCTCTCACGGACGCACACCTGTCAGCAGACCTGCGGCGCACGGGGCGACGACAGCCAGCGGACAGCATCTGGGTCCCTCGGGGGAGAGAGCGACGCACCCCGGGCCCTTGGCGAGGAAGTGGTGAACGCTGGAACTAATGTGATGAGTCGGCTCGGAGAGTTGCGACACAGCTCCCGGGCTGGCGGTAGGAGCGAAGAAGGAACCCCGGACTCATGATGGGTGTTACTGAGTCCCGAGATTCTCAGCATGATTGTGGAGGGGCAGTGGAGTCACGCGAATGCACCAGACTTTGTTTTCTGTCCAACTGACGCGTCATGTTAACTTGCGCTATTCTGATCGAGCATATCACAATCCCTCTCCCAAAGGGGCCAAATCTGACTTTAGGCCAAGGGAAATATTAACACAGAAAGGAAATCCCAACCTTCTTGGAAAGATGTCACTTGTAATCTGTCAGCAGAATATTTCTCATATATATACATACTCGACNGAAATCCCAACCTTCTTGGAAAGATGTCACTTGTAATCTGTCAGCAGAATATTTCTCATATATATACATACTCGACCAGTGGCCTTTTAGGGACCCATTATCATGAATGACTTCTCCACAAGGAATTCATGCACTCGAACTACCTGTGAGGAAATTCGTTGCTTGGATGACTTCTTGCTCTCTGGTATCACTTCTTATAATATGAGGATTACACCCAAATGTAGCTTGGGTTACGGCTATAAGGAAATTCCTTCGCCATTGAAAACAAATCTCGCAAGGATACAGTTTCATATTTTTCCTTACTGTTTACCAGGAACTTATAAAAGCACTGTATATCATAAACAATAGACTTTGGAAAGGACGCATTAGTAATTACACAGTTGTTTAAATGAACACTACGAACTGCAAATTATGTTACATGAACAGGAAAATTTTCATTAGGACACAGCGAAATCACCGTTATACTGGCTGACTGCTAGTCAGTAATTGAAGTTGGCAGTAGAATACGTGTTTCCAAAGTAATCTGCAACGAATGAATCCGAGTAAGCGGAAGTGAAAGAGACAAACAAAATAAATTCCCGTAGTACTGGAGATCAACTTCTGTCCCGNATTCCCGTAGTACTGGAGATCAACTTCTGTCCCGAATGCAATAATGATGTACTGTACTCTGTACCGAGAGTGCTTCTCAGTACCAATGAACAATGTGCAGCATGATCGGTGCTATCAGCATTAACCACACACACACGAGAAGTGCAGAAACTTGCGCAATTCAAATTGCTCACAAGTAATACTTTTAAAACATGGAGCCCTAATTTCTTGCTGTGCAAAGAACCGGTCATGTGTAGTCTTTACATGCAGCACGTGCACAACGGGTGCGGTAACTGAACGGGATATGGGGACTTACTACTACCTTGTCTTGAATTTCAGCAAATTACACCGTCGTACGTATGATAGCAAGTATTTTTTCTGGCTCCTGTTTGTGTTCCAAGCCATGTGGCAGCAATAAGTACTGGCGAGGTGCTGTCTGAACATAATTTTCAATCCAAACTACTATAAATTAGTGATGACACTAAAATTACGTAGTTTCAGACCACGTCGTATGCTTATTTTAAAATGGAGGTCGTTAAAAACGTTTTAGATCTACCACATCTCAAAACTGTTCTACTGATATAAACCGAAATAGGTATTTGTGCAGTTCACACATAGGAACCCATTTCCGAAAACAGCACCACCTAAATTAATTAAGAATTTTAAGTAATATATCGGCAACGGTTCAACCTATTATCGGTAAATTTGCATGCGAGTAACGATATGATATGCTTATTTTGTTATATCTTGTTACGACATTATAAGGTCCTTTTAAAATTTCAGCCTATTATCATTTTAAGTTACTGAGCCATACCTACGGAAAAAAAGGCCTACTTTACAAATGATTCGTATTTAACAAAAATTTTCTTTGGGGCAAAAAATCTCGTGAAACAGCAAAGAAAGTGTTTTTCGAGCTAAAGTGTTTGCAAAATGTTTGCCAGGCGTGATTGGTGAGCGATGAGCATGTCGGGAAGTCGTGCGAGACAGTTAGGGAAACACTGTTTGATTGGTAGACAGGCACAAACAGAGCCAACGACTTCCTTGTGCACCATCCAGTGGCACGTGGCATCTTCATTAGAGCACCGTATCTCCACCAGAAACATTTCCATACGCCTAGCACAGTTATTTCGTGATCCTGACGATAGGCTCTTCACTGTAAAGTGAGCATTTTTGAGGCCCTAGTTACTTTTACCTTTCAGCCTTCTTTTATCCTTTAACCACATTTAAAATTAAATATTGCCATGTAAGTAATAAACACAGTGTGTGTATTCCACCGCACTCGGAAATTAACGTCTAAGTCTAATATAAAATATATTTATTGACTATTATACCAAATGAGAGGGTTTTCAAAAGTGCTCACTTTACAGTCAATAGCCTAACCTTAAAGTGTTCTGCCACAAACACTTCAACACTGTCATCCTACTTGCAGTTGCGCTAGCAGAGATTTGCTTTGGGAGATAACCACCATTGCCAGCGTTTGGACGAACGCAAGTGAGTGATACAATTCCTGCCTACTTTATGTGGTTTGTCGGGAGCCAGGCATTTTCCACGGCTGGGTTTCTGGTCCGGCTCTTGGTAGACCGGCAGTCCAACAATCATGAAACATCTGACTTTAATGAAGCCAGGAGATGGTGGAACAGGGACCTTGCAATTCACCACACTCTAATATAATAACAATTTCACAGGTAGTAAGACAACTAACAGCCGTGGGAACAGATAATGGAGGTCCACGAGAGGACATGTGGAGCAAGTAGTCTTGAGAGCATATTACATCAAAACTTTAGTAATGGCCGAAATTTGGGGACTGGTGAGAGATGACAGCTTATGTTATGTATGTTATGTTGTGCCACACATCCCCCACTTCTGACATTTTGGTCTAGGGTGCTAACGCAAGTGATCGTCGTTGCCACTGGCATTGATACGAGGACCACTGAATGAACAGCGGTACGTTGAAGACATCATACGACCCCAAGTGTTACCTCTTTTGGCTGAGTGCCGACGAGCTAGTTTTATACATAATGAAGATCATCAGCAAACTTTGGTTTCCCATGAGAGTTAACATCCTGTTTCAACACTTCCACGGACTTGCAGGTCACCTTATTTGTTACACATCGAATGTTGTGACACCAGATGGATATAGACCCGCTAATTTTTCATATTATTTCGGTGACAGGTTAGATTTTAACAATATATACTCATGTGTTCCTTTCATTATTGAACGGCATTTGTTTGGATAAACCCTGGATGGCTCTTCAGACGGTAAATAAGAAGGATTTAGGTCGTGATCGTATCGCGTGCAGGCAAGTAGTATAAGAATGAAGTTATCCACGATAGCACCAACCAAAGAATAAACAGTAGTGGCCTAAGCATCTAAAGGACTCTAAAGTCTAAGACCGGTGCCAAAAGAATTCGCAAATTTCACGTACTTCTACAGATGGGTAAGTAATTACGGCTGAACGTCTCGTTGACAGCAAGGTAAATACAGACACGGTGAAGTTGCTCAGAAAAGCATTTAAGGGAAATGAATCGGCTATTAACAGTGGTACGGAACTATCCCAGCAGTTGCCTGGAGTGATTTCGGGAAGCTATGGAAACCCGAAATCAGGACGGCCGGACTGGCACATAAAACCAAGTCTCTCTGAATGCGAGTCCAAAGTTTTACCACTGCGCCTCCTCACTCGGCAAGAGACCAGGTGTTAAAGCTTCCTCTGCGTATAAGTATGTATGATTTGGAGCATAATCTGTAACAACTGTGGACAAATTTTCCACAGATAATTTTATGGCTGATTTTATTGATGCACGTATCCAGAAGAAGGCCGTCTAAAGAGATTCTAAATTCGAGCGGAACTTGGCAATGCAATTAAATTTCATTTACTTTTTCTGTACCAACATACTAATAACATTTCGTTTTAATCCAACAGATTGTCTTTGGTACACAATTTTCTATGGCAATGAGTGTAATTTCAGCCAGCCCNTCTATGGCAATGAGTGTAATTTCAGCCAGCCCCTTAAATAAAAGCAAACAAATTTAATTTATATCAAGTTTTGAGCGATCCTCATTTCGGGAAATGTGAATTTGTAAATGAAAATAAATTATCGGCAGCACGCAAGGATATTTATAGACAAACCATAAATTCTAACAACAGTATGTAAGAGTTAATTTTTACAGTTAGACCACAATTTATCATACATGCCTTGTGATCTTAGTCACAAACCTGCAAGGGAAAAGGGAGCAAAACCAGTGTCACTGGATGACATAATGGTTAGTTACCTGAAAAAATTTGCTAATTCATTTCGAGACAAACTAGAATTCGAAAACTCTAATGTTTGTTTTACATTTACAATTGCTCCACGCGTTGTTTGACACCTTCTGGATAATCTCGGCCAAAAAAGAAAATTTCACAAAATGCGCCCCCAATTTTCGCCGTCCACTGTGAAGCAAGCAACGAACGGGCAATTGATATATGCATGATTGAACATAATACCATAGAGTTTAGCCTACAGGTCGGTCACTGAACTCGAGAATTTTTCAGGTCTCTAATCAACGGTAAATAATATAATTACGAAACTTCATCGTCTATCAAGAACTCTATCCGTAAGTGCCTGCAATATTTCAAGTTGCAAGCAATATGGCAGTTATTTGTATCAGAACTAGTGCCTGGATGCAAAAATTCTAGTTGGTATTGCGACNCAAGTTGCAAGCAATATGGCAGTTATTTGTATCAGAACTAGTGCCTGGATGCAAAAATTCTAGTTGGTATTGCGACAGTTAGGAAACCTTTCAAGGTGTGTAGTTACCGTTGGATACAAGATCAGTTTTTAGGGATGAGTTGAGAGGTTTACGTTGGCGCGTAAAAGCGAGGTCTTGAGCTCATGGTAGTATGAGATGAAGTAGGCATGGTGAAACGGCGAAATGAAACGGTGGGAGAAGATAGAGTGCTCCGAGAAAACGCGCCAGCGAACAACGGCGTCTGCGGCGTTTCCAAATGATAATTTCCGGGTAATCCCCCTGGGAATTGAACCCGAATCGCCGTAGTGGAGGGCGAGTAGTTTTACTAGTACACCATAATGCCCGCTTCGTTTTAAGGCCCTAGCGCAGTATTTGAAAAACTGATTGCGCTTATATCACAGAGGTTGCGAGGTAATTTCTCTTCTATGCACTTGCCTATTCTGTGACCTGGTAGAGAGCAGAACTGGATACCCACTGGAACAGCAGCCACAGAAATAAAAGCATAATGTCGGGTATAGTCTATCCGCAGTATCTTTACACTTTTTGAATAAAACCTTTGAAAAATCACTCCATGTATGACTTGTTCGATTGTTTCATACTCATGTTAAAATAAAATAATTTTACTCGTATTTTAAGATTAAATGAGATTTCGCTTACAATTTATTTATATATTATATTATTTCATTCATAATAAGAGACCCGGAAATTTCGAGAATTCTTGCTCCAGTTTAACAACTGACCAAGTAGCAGAGGATTCGGTCCTTTTTTTCCCTACAGGTTCGTTATTGGTTGAAAGTCGTTCCGGGTGTGTCTAGCAAACTGTAGTTCAAAAGAAGCGAATCTTCTCGGTACATGCGGATCAAGTTTAATTTGTCCTTAAATGAACTCGAGACATGTCCTGGTCTCTATTCATAATTAAAGTGAATAAAACATAGAAAAATTGATTTGTTGGTAAGGCCTCGTAAGAAATAGTTTTCATACAAATTTCTATTAAACTGAGTGCCCACAAATATGATGCGCTGATCCTTTGGTGTAGTTTTCTAGACTTAGAAAATGTTATTTGCATGAGGTTGAGGAATAGTCTGAAAGTAAAACTTCAGCAGGGTTTCAGAAAAGTTTGTAGTAACCTTGAATGAACTTGGAGTCTAGCATACAGGTCACTGAACGCCTTAACAATTTTTGCTGTCTCTAACTACGTGTGAGGAATTTAAAGTTAATGTTACTGCTAGCAGACTTAATGATGAGAGTTTTTTTCTCCCTCTCGCGTTAAGATACCATTGACGGAGAGATCACTGGATATGTAAGCACTCCGGAACGAACTGCTCCTGTTGCAGAGATGCTGCACCCTGCCGACATGTCGTCCTCCATGGACTCGCTGTCGGCCTACGACTCCTCCGTGTCTTCGCCGGGCAACCCCGGAGGCCAACACAGGACAAAGCGCATGCGCACGTCCTTCAAGCACCACCAGCTGCGCACCATGAAGTCCTACTTTGCCATCAACCAGAATCCTGACGCCAAGGACCTCAAGCAACTCGCCCAGAAGACGGGTCTGTCCAAGAGGGTGCTGCAGGTAACTCGTCATTTCCTTTTTACCTCAAGGAAACCTCTAATTTTGAAATTATTTGTTTCACACAAATATAATTTTTTTTAATTAACCAATTTTTATATTGAATTTTACTTTTTATTTTAACTAAATTTGAAATTCAGCAACTATGATTGTGTTTGTGTATTGAAATACAGGTTTCGGTTGACAAACATCATTACTTGACCAACAAAAGGTGTCAAGAAGGAAAATATTCTTTTCAACCCTACGCATTTCTTTCATCATATACGAGCAAATATTTTGTTAACTGAAAATAAACTTTTTCTCAGTGCAAGATATACTTCATAAACATCTGCATTATCGTAGCTTTTGTTACTGGGTCACAATTAATTCAACACACCCTAGAGATATCTGAACCAGTGATATGTAAACCATACACTGACATTTTATCATGTAGAACTCATCCTAAAATATTAGAAGACTTCCAACCCGCTTCCAAATGAAATCACAAAATATACTACGTCCATAAATTACTAATTTAAAATATTCACAAGACGCTATTCGCTAGAATGTTGCTTAATCCTTAAAAATCCCTCATCCCCCTCAAAAAAAGTGTGTTACGTTATCGTAGGCTGTTTTCTTCTTGGCATGAAGCAAATCACAAACAAATCCTTCTTCGAAACATGACCTTTAAGTAATATCGGGTAATAATGTGTTTAGGCAAATCCTTTCGGAAAGAACAAATAATATAGTAGGCATGTCAAAAAATATTTTTTTTTTTCAGATGTACACAGCAGGACAAATTTCCAACAGGCGAATATATTTATAGATAGTAGACTCAGTTTGTTGCTGATACTAGTAACTGATTTCATAAACAGCAAATGTAAATTGTATAAAGCCTCACAGATGTTGCACTTTGGTTTCTACGGCAATGTTATGATCGTAGTGTAAAACAGAATATTGAATTTTTTTTCACCTAATCTAGTAGGTTAACTATGACGGAAAATACTGCTTTTTTAATCCCACATGAACTAGTTTCAAAGGACAATGTAAAAAATAATTTTGCTTTATTGTGTTGTGTTTACACAGGCACCGTGCAAGAGTGACACAAGTGAACAATGTAAAGTTAGGGCAAGTGAGTGACTTACTGTAGGGTAAGTTGATTGTTAGCTAGCTTCTTATGTACCGCGAGCATTTCCGACGTTTCTCTCTCTTTATTGGCTGCCGTTTACGTGTGAAAATGTTTTTATATTTCAATGAGTCAGCAAACTCTAATAATGCACGTTTGTGACTCGTTTATAAATAGTTAAGCCACGTCAATTTACTGTAGAATATCCCATCTATGAAGGAAGCAAGGTACTACAGAGATTAAAAAAAAAAATTGATGNATTGATGTCGTGAAAGATTGTTATGATTTTACACTGTGTCTAAATCCTATGTTCACCATAACGCCTTAAGTTGTCTCCCAGTCCTTTTCCAGGTATATTCCGTAGCACAAGTGCGCTGCCTAGCGCGCGGCATCCGAGAGAAAAAATAGGGTTTTACATATTAAATGATTTTTATGTGGTTCTCAGATACCTTTCACAACATTGCTTTCGAAGAAAAAAAACGCATTGTGCCATTTGAAGAGAAGCACCATGCTAAAAGAGATCAAGTTTGAGTAAATTAATAATATTTGGAGTTCTTGTATTTTTGTTGAGTCTGTTAATATTGATATATCCGCATCTTTCAGGGTACTAAAATTACAACAAAAAGAAATTGTAGAAATTTAACCCTGGCAAACCAGGGCAAATTGTTTTTTTTTTGTTTGAGAGCGATATCGTAAAAGTTAGGTGAGATTTGCGTAAAATAATTTAACATGTAAAACACTATAATTTCGATCGAACGGTGCCACAGAAGGTAGCTGCATTAACATGTGTAGTGGTGTAGGAAAATTATGTCCTAAATGTCTCGGAGACCAAAAATTACTCTTCCCGGGATTCCTTGTACAAAAGTGTCAGCTGCGAATTTTTTCATATTTTTATTTGTGTTATACTCGTGACTTTTTTAATGCAATAAGGCATATGTTCTATCATAATGTTTACAATCACACATTTTGTAAAAATAAACTAAAAAATTTAATACAGTATTTTTACTTGTTTTTGTATGTCATCGTATATTCCTCAAAGAATTTCTGAATCCACCATACAGCATTTGCTTTGCAAAAACGTAAACGTGCAAAATTGCTAAAGCATTCAAAATACTTTCAGGTTCATTTCACTTGAGGTGCATCACATACCTATTAACATTTCCAACCCTCACTGGCTGAGTTAACATACTGATAGTCCTGATTGCTTAAAGCCCAATTTGGGGGAGGGCGTGTGGGGATATTCTTACAAACATTATATTCGTTTTGCCTCGATAGCTAGACACCCGGTTATTTCCTTTTATAATTTAGTGCCAAAGTAGACGGCAAACAAATACGTGTTAGTTTTACATGTTTCATTTAAACTCGACTCATCCGACACGCCCTGCAGGTCTCGCAACCAATAGTAAATATTCAGCACACTGGCAGCTTCATTCCGTGTGGCTGAGTGAAACAGGAGAAGCAGTCCTGCCCGAGGCTGCAGTCAATGAACAAGTGACCTCTGATCGAGTGTGTAGATGGTCGTGGAGTATAGCTTGGGGAAATATCATAACTAGAAATGACAGCGATCTAATCTATTGCTCATTATTCGTTCTTCCTTTTGTTTCCAGCTGGCTATTGGCTTGAACTCATCCAGAGAGTTCAATAAAACTGTGATCCATTTGCTATATAGATTAAATTACGCCAGTTTTTGTAGTAAACATTGTTAACAGAAAAGTAAAAAACGTCCTGTCTTTATGAATGTTGTTCCTCGCTTGTATATCTACAGATTCACCCCCTTAAAAGTGTGTACCATTTTCTAATACAGCCCTTCGTTGCCGTTAGGGGTAACCGTAAAATTAATTAATATGCCTGCACTGAGAAAAATATTGTTTTCAGTNACAGCCCTTCGTTGCCGTTAGGGGTAACCGTAAAATTAATTAATATGCCTGCACTGAGAAAAATATTGTTTTCAGTCAAGTAGATATCTGTTTACATACAATTAAGCCAGTTCGCAAATTTACGTGCACAATTGTTTTGAGATCTCCGCGTCTTTCATGATGTCCAGATCGTTAAGCCGTCCCTACACGATACCCAATTTCTGCTGCCTTCTGTTATACCAACGGGCACAAAAATGGCATAAAAGTTTCTATAGCAGAAGAGAAGAAATAATGCAACAGTTTATACCGACACGTTACATAAAATACTAACAGAAAATTGTAAATGGCAGGCAAAAACAACTCGCAAATGGCAGACAATCCGCAATTGGCAGGGGTACAAATGCATACAACTATTATATGTAGGTGATTTGTGGTATATCCAAAAAGTACGAAGATTATTTTTCGTGAACAATTCATTTATTTAAGTTTCCGAGTACGAGTACTAGACTACTAATATATGAAAAATGTTAGTAACGGCACTGCTTATTTATAAAAGGCAAGGTACTGTATTCACATTGATGTACAAAAGACGGGTCTGTCCAAGAGGGTGCTGCAGGTAACTCGTCATTTCCTTTTTACCTCAAGGAAACCTCTAATTTTGCAATTATTTGTTTCACACAAATATAATTTTTTTTTTAATTAACCAATTGTTATATTGAATTTTACTTTTTATTTTAACTAAATTTGAAATTCAGCAACTATGATTGTGTTTGTGTATTGAAATACAGGTTTCGGTTGACAAACATCATTACTTGACCAACAAAAGGTGTCAAGAAGGAAAATATTCTTTTCAACCCTACGCATTTCTTTCATCATATACGAGCAAATATTTTGTTAACTGAAAATAAACTTTTTCTCAGTGCAAGATATACTTCATAAACATCTGCATTATCGTAGCTTTTGTTACTGGGTCACAATTAATTCAACAAACCCTAGAGATATCTGAACCAGTGATATGTAAACCATACACTGACATTTTATCATGTAGAACTCATCCTAAAATATTAGAAGGCTTCCAACCCGCTTCCAAATGAAATCACAAAATTTACTACGTCCATAAATTACTAATTTAAAATATTCACAAGACGCTATTCGCTAGAATGTTGCTTAATCCTTAAAAATCCCTCATCCCCCTCAAAAAAAGTGTGTTACGTTATCGTAGACTGTTTTCTTCTTGGCATGAAGCAAATCACAAACAAATCCTTCTTCGAAACATGAACTTTAAGTTATATCGGGTAATAATGTGTTTAGGCAAATCCTTTCGGAAAGAACAAATAATATAGTAGGCATGTCAAAAAATATTTTTTTTTTTCAGATGTACACAGCAGGACAAATTTCCAACAGGCGAATATATTTATAGATAGTAGACTCAGTTTGTTGCTGATACTAGTAACTGATTTCATAAACAGCAAATGTAAATTGTATCAAGCCTCACAGATGTTGCACTTTGGTTTCTACGGCAATTGAATTTTTTTTCACCTAATCTAGTAGGTTAACTATGACGGAAAATACTGCTTTTTTAATCCCACATGAACTAGTTTCAAAGGACAATGTAAAAAATAATTTTGCTTTATTGTGTTGTGTTTACACAGGCACCGTGCAAGAGTGACACAAGTGAACAATGTAAAGTTAGGGCAAGTGAGTGACTTACTGTAGGGTAAGTTGATTGTTAGCTAGCTTCTTATGTACCGCGAGCATTTCCGACGTTTCTCTCTCTTTATTGGCTGCCGTTTACGTGTGAAAATGTTTTTATATTTCAATGAGTCAGCAAACTCTAATAATGCACGTTTGTGACTCGTTTATAAATAGTTAAGCCACGTCAATTTACTGTAGAATATCCCATCTATGAAGGAAGCAAGGTACTACAGAGATTAAAAAAAAAAATTGATGTCGTGAAAGATTGTCATGATTTTACACTGTGTTTAAATCCTATGTTCACCATAACGCCTTAAGTTGTCTCCCAGTCCTTTTCCAGGTATATTCCGTAGCACAAGTGCGCTGCCTAGCGCACGGCCAGACGAGAGAAAAAATAGGGTTTTACATATTAAATGATTTTTATGTGGTTCTCTGATACCTTTCACAACATTGCTTTCGAAGAAAAAAAACGCATTGTGCCATTTGAAGAGAAGCACCATGCTAAAAGAGATCAAGTTTGAGTAAATTAATAATATTTGGAGTTCTTGTATTTTTGTTGAGTCTGTTAATATTGATATATCCGCATCTTTCAGGGTACTAAAATTACAACAAAAATAAATTGTAGAAATTTAACCCTGGCAAACAAGGGCAAATTGTTTTTTTTTGTTTGAGAGCGATATCGTAAAAGTTAGGTGAGATTTGCGTAAAATAATTTAACATGTAAAACACTATAATTTCGATCGAACGGTGCCACAGAAGGTAGCTGCATTAACATGTGTAGTGGTGTAGGAAAAATATGTCCTAAATGTCTCGGAGACCAAAAATTACTCTTCCCGGGATTCCTTGTTCAAAAGTGTCAGCTGCGAATTTTTTCATATTTTTATTTGTGTTATACTCGTGACTTTTTTAATGCAATAAGGCATGTGTTCTATCATAATGTTTAAAATCACACATTTTGTAAAAATAAACTAAAAAATTTAATACAGTATTTTTACTTGTTTTTGTATGTCATCGTATATTCCTCAAAGAATTTCTGAATCCACCATACAGCATTTGCTTTGCAAAAACGTAAACGTGTAAAATTGCTAAAGCATTCAAAATACTTTCAGGTTCATTTCACTTGAGGTGCATCACATACCTATTAATATTTCCAACCCTCACTGGCTGAGTTAACATACTGATAGTCCTGATTGCTTAAAGCCCAATTTGGGGGAGGGCGTGTGGGGATATTCTTACAAACATTATATTCGTTTTGCCTCGATAGCTAGACACCCGGTTATTTCCTTTTATAATTTAGTGCCAAAGTAGACGGCAAACAAATACGTGTTAGTTTTACATGTTTCATTTAAACTCGACTCATCCGACACGCCCTGCAGGTCTCGCAACCAATAGTAAATATTCAGCACACTGGCAGCTTCATTCCGTGTGGCTGAGTGAAACAGGAGAAGCAGTCCTGCCCGAGGCTGCAGTCAATGAACAAGTGACCTCTGATCGAGTGTGTAGATGGTCGTGGAGTATAGCTTGGGGAAATATCATAACTAGAAATGACAGCGATCTAATCTATGGCTCATTATTCGTTCTTCCTTTTGTTTCCAGCTGGCTATTGGCTTGAACTCATCCAGAGAGTTCAATAAAACTGTGATCCATTTGCTATATAGATGAAATTACGCCAGTTTTTGTAGTAAACATTGTTAACAGAAAAGTAAAACACGTCCTGTCTTTATGAATGTTGTTCCTCGCTTGTATAGCTACAGATTCACCCCCTTAAAAGTGTGTACCATTTTCTAAGACAGCCCTTCGTTGCCGTTAGGGGTAACCGTAAAATTAATTAATATGCCTGCACTGAGAAAAATATTGTTTTCAGTCAAGTAGATATCTGTTTACATACAATTAAGCCAGTTCGCAAATTTACGTGCACAATTGTTTTGAGATCTCCGCGTCTTTCATGATGTCCAGATCGTTAAGCCGTCCCTACACGATACCCAATTTCTGCTGCCTTCTGTTATACCAACGGGCACAAAAATGGCATAAAAGTTTCTATAGCAGAAGAGAAGAAATAATGCAACAGTTTATACCGACACGTTACATAAAATACTAACAGAAAATTGTAAATGGCAGGCAAAAACAACTCGCAAATGGCAGACAATCCGCAATTGGCAGGGGTACAAATGCATACAACTATTATATGTAGGTGATTTGTGGTATATCCAAAAAGTACGAAGATTATTTTTCGTGAACAATTCATTTATTTAAGTTTCCGAGTACGAGTACTAGACTACTAATATATGAAAAATGTTAGTAACGGCACTGCTTATTTATAAAAGGCAAGGTACTGTATTCACATTGATGTACAGCGGATATTTATGCGACTAATTAAAACGTTATTAAATTATTTGTATAGTTATTTTTAATAAGCATTATAATCAATCTCGTTTTTTCCGTAATTAAAAAAGTTTTTACGTTTAGAAGGCCAAAAGAATGCAAAACTATCACAATACTAAAAATAACGCTTTTTTCTTTGTCTGTTAA
>NQII01003571.1:3794-131016 GCA_002778355.1 Clitarchus hookeri
CTTTTACTGTTTCATTTTGAAGGACGAATATATTGTCTCGAATTTAACACAAATAACATAAAGCAGCACTTCCGAGGTGTGGTACCTAATTTGACTACTCATATTAACTGTTTACGACTTCGTGGTGTAGGGGCTTCTCTGGACGGCGTACTGTATACTTATCTCTGCAGTGGGTGCTGGTAAGCTGTCATCTGGGGATTAGCTCCGGCGAAGTGGTAGGCCTTGGACAAATGCCTGCATCTGGTGTCATCTCACTGGACTGCTCTACTGACGTACTGAGGCACTGTTGTGGCCGGGAGTCCGACTCCCGGCCTGACGACTGACTGACTAACTCTCCGCGCGGTACTCTAGGACTGACTGATCTCCCGAACTAACGTCTCTGGGCGGTAATAATCAACTGACCCTGACTAACCTCTCGGCTCAGCAATAATCAACTGTCCGACTGATGGATGGGGCCGGGAGTCCGATCTCCCGGCCTACTCTCTGCGCGGGACTCTAGAACTGACTGAACCCTCGAAATAACGTATATGGGCGGTAATAATCAACTCTGACCCCACTCCTCTCGTAAAGGGCTTATTGGTCGCCAGCCTCCCTCCTTAAGTGTTGGCATGTGTCTCTATTATTGGGGGAGGGGGGTGAGGTGGTAGAAAGCAGAACAATGCCTTTCAAAACACGTGCCCTGGTTCCTGAAGGTTAGGGGGGGAAAGTGGCACTTTGCTCCTAGCTTGCTCTGTCAGCTATTTCTTGGTGCGTTTCCACATTGTCCTGTGGTTAGCTAAGGGGGTAGGGGGGTGTTCTCGGAATAATTATCCAGCTTGTCAGNGGTGCGTTTCCACATTGTCCTGTGGTTAGCTAAGGGGGTAGGGGGGTGTTCTCGGAATAATTATCCAGCTTGTCAGCTGTTTCTTCCACGGTGTGTGTTTTCTGAATTTAGGCTAACTGCATTTCTCTATCTCGTGAAACCTCCATGCTCAACAAATCTCACGGGCTTGCTAGAGGCGTAGGGGGTGGGAGGGTGCTAGGGAGGCCTCAGAAGCACGACACGTGTAACTGCGATGCACCACCTGCCTCGTGACACGTGTCAACTGGGGAGGTGCTCGCAAAGGGCGCCAGCAAGGCTTCTATTCCAAAAGGCATCACACNCGCAAAGGGCGCCAGCAAGGCTTCTATTCCAAAAGGCGTCACACATTAACCTCATCTTTGCTTATTCTGTCAAATGCACTCCACCCGCCATATTGTTTTTTTCGTTTGTAATTTGTTTACATTTTAAACACCGGTGTGGCACTTATTAATCCGACCAACATGTTAGATCTGTGGTAAGACCATGGTCAACGTTGAACCCAAAAATAAACTCTAAAAACTTAGAAAAAATCCAAAAAAAAAATGTATTAAAATAATTTATTAAGGATTTGTTTTTCATCAATCTTCCAATGAATACAACAAACAACACCTCAATAAGCAATCAACACCAATCCCCACCAATCCACACACAAATCCACACACACTAATCCACACACTAATCCACACATATCAAATCCAGTTCACAAATCAATAGACACCAATCTAAATACCAATCCACACCAATCCACAAATTAATCCACACACCAATCCACACCAATCCTTCGCAATCTGCTCCATCAATGTTCCACACCATCCACAATATGCTCCACAATCTGCTCCACATGCTCCACATTCTCTCCAACTGCTCCACATAATTAACATTTGCTACACATGCTCCACATTATACGCAATATACTACCCAATACGCTCCGCAATCTGCTCCACAATTCACTACACAATATGCTCCGCAAAATGCTCCGAAATTTACTCCACAATCTGCTCCGTAATCTGCTCCACATTTCTCTTCATATACTCTACAATCTGCTCCACATGCCCAACAATCGCTCTATCTGCTCCAAAATCCCTCCACTTGCTCCACAAGCTCCACAATTGCTGCACCTGCTTCACATTCTCCACAATCGCTCCACCTTCTGCACCTGCTCAACTTGCTCCATAATCGCTCCGACTGCTCTACATGCTCCAGAATCCACTCCGCACTCAGGTTCACAATCCTCCTCCACAATCCACAGCAACCCATGCCAATCCTTCAATCAATCCCATTCCGTGGAACAATTCCAATCCTCCAACCAATCCCAATCCTTCGATCAATCCTAATTATCCAATCAATACCAATCCTTCTATAAATCTCAATCCTTCTATCAATCTCAATCATCCAATAAATCCCAATCCTTCGATCAATCGCAATCCTTCCGTCAATCCCATTCCTTCGATCAATACCAATCCTTTAACCAATCGCAATCCTTCCATCAGTCCCATTCCTTCGATCCATCCCAATCCTTCTATCGTTCCTTCGATCAATCCTTTGGTTTGTACCCCACCCATATGTCGACAGAATGAATGTTTTTTATATAATAGTATATTCATGCGTCTTTATACTAAAGTCTTTATTATCCTACTAATATTATAAATGCGAAAGTGTGTGTGCATGTTTGTTACCACTCAGCTCCATAGCGGCTAAACGGATTTTAATCAAATTTGGTATGTAGGTACTTTATGTCCTGTAATAGAACATAGGATACTTTTTATCCCGGAAAATTGTTCGGTTACTACGGAATAACAACTAAACGTAATTCTGCAATGGCTGGGAACATGACCGAAATATTTTTTCCTCTGATGTCAGAGTTTATCAGGTCACCTCTGAAATGTCTTAACGACTGCTATCAATCAATAAAAACTGGGACCGAATATTTGACGTGCCTTCCGCAGCCCGGAAGTGTTCAGATGTTATGCCACTACATGGTCGCCCATCGAAATGTGTACCGCTGGGAACGTTGTTAAACTTTGGTGATCGATTAAGATCCTCCAGCCAAGCTCAAAAATTAGTACCTAGTTACACTTATTTCTAAAGCTACAATCTTATGAAACTCACGCTTTGATTTTCATATATCGATGCTGCAAAGCCGAAATGTGGTAACTACGCGATAGTTGCTCAAATACACTCCAAAAACAATACCTTACTTCTTGGCTATCGGGTAAAAAATATTTCGTTCCTTTTGGGTTGCGATAATCAGTTTAAAACCTAGGTCAACATAGTATAATTTTATAATTCTCTTTTTACATAAACTCAATGACGAGACAGCACTTTTAAATTGATGTTCACCTGACAGTGTGAGAAAATCATACCAAGAAGATTAATAGCGANTGATGTTCACCTGACAGTGTGAGAAAATCATACCAAGAAGATTAATAGCGAATACGAAGGGTTCCTTTGACGTCAGCTATCATGGCTCCACGACGAGTATTATCGCTAACTGGTTGTCGTCAGTGCTGATTCTGTGATCGAGTTTTCGCGCATGGTAAAAATGCTCGTCAGCATGAAAGAACGGCCTGCAGGAAGAGCCCTTTTAGCGCGATGAAGCATTATATTATTCCCGTGTATTTAGAGCAAGGCAAGACTTTGAAAGTATATGCCGAGATCTGCAAGGATTGGTCCTGTGGGAGTCAGCAAGTGTTGCTGGTAATATCTCTTGCTGCATCGATGGGTACCGATTTGACAGGCGATTATGATTATACAGTTAATGCTAAAGACGGAATCAGTTTAATAGAGTGGGTATTTTTTTGCATGTACACTTCCAAGACTTTCGCGTGAAGTCGACGAACTATCTACAGCGAAGTCAGTTTTTTTCTAAACGTTTATTTAATGTTAATGTCTCTACCTAGCGTCAAAGTAAAATGTCCACAAAGTAATATGATATTTATTACTATAGATTATGAATAATAGTATAGAAGAAACGAGACGATGGTATTTTTTTTATAGTTTTTATGGATCTAGTTTCCCAACTCCACAAAACGAAGTGACTTCCTTTTACCTCCGGAGTAATCGCGAGACGAGCCAAGTGACTTAAAACATCCATCGTTCATTCTATCCCACCCCTTCCCCCTCCTCCTGGCACACCTTAGTGGCACAAGTGATTGATCTTCTAAAAGAATTGCAGTGCTGGCTATCGTTGAATTATCTGATTCGCCTTACTGTGACGCCATAAATAAACGGGAGCTATTATGAATCTACCTTCAATAGAGCCAGGAGGCTAACTCTGAAAGCGCTCAGAAATCTTCTTAAGTCACTATTTATTTAACCGATTTATTTTCATTCAGAGATACATCTGATAAAACGGAGTGTTCTTTCAATTGCACTCATATGCAAAATATAATGCTAAGAATAGAATTCAATGCAGAAGTGAACTACGCCGTTATTCGTATCTTTTCACTTTGGAATTCAGAAAACGATGGTTGATTAAGAAACTTGATTTTAATTTCCGTGAGTAATGTTGTTTATATAAAATATTTCATAAAAATTAGAACGAGGAGATTAATGAACACACAAATTATGCAAAGTGTGCCAAATAAATCATTTATTATAAACGATACAAAGTCTTGAATAAAATTAATGATGATAACACGATTTTTAAAACAGGATATAAAAAATAATTTGTATTTGTTTGTACGTAAATAAAAGCCTCTTTTGCTATTGCTGCAACAAAGTTCGCAAGCAAAAAATTAGATGATTTATAATATTTGTTAATTAAAATTGGTATCATACATTGTTTTGACAAACTCTGAGTTTAAAATTTTGGATTTCATTAATATACAGTAATAACAAAAAAATTGCATTTTACTATTTAATTAATCAACTATGTTAACTGAATATTCATAAACACTCTAAGATTTAAAACTATGAAAGACGAGCGAAAATGTTTTTTATGTTTTTTTAATTTTACCATTTTGCTTCCTCTACTGGGTGGTTTAGCTAGCTGGAGCTGTAGTTAGTTCATATGATTGTGTTGAACATACTAAAAAAAATAAAGCTGAACAGGAGGGAAACTAAATATAAAATTTCATCACGGAAAAAAACAATGGAAATTAAATAAATGTATCTAAAACTAATGCAAAACTGGGATTAAAAATAAATTTTTATAATTTTATGAAATGTTATATAACTTATGATGTACCTAAATTTATTAATACTTTCTTATGTATTAAAAACCCTAGCACACATAGTGATTTGTTATTGGAAAATAGAAACGATATTAGTTATTCGGATGTATTTGATTTTGTTATTCCTTAAGAATCACAAACATAAGACAATATCATAAAATAAGACAATATCATAAATATAATATAGGATAAATAATTTTTTATTTTATATATTTTGTAGTTAAAAATAAAAATTCAAAATATTACATTTTATTGATATAATTACTTTTGTTCCAATGAAGATATATTGCAAAAACAGCATACAATAATGGAAACTTTTTTTTTGTAAAGAATTTAAAAATTTATTCCTCAAATTAATGTTAAAGATTATAACGATAATTCCCAAATTTCATAACTTCAAATTACAGCTTAAAACTTTACACAAATATATGAAAGATTTTGTTATACAGGAGATAATTGAAATTAGGTAAACAAAATTTTCACATAGGTATTCAAACCTTTGTTCTTAATTATAAAGAGGTAATAATTGTTAAATTAACATTTTGATAGTTTAAAAATGACTTTGCCCTAAAGTATTAAATTAATGATTTCCTAAAATAAGTTATGTATTTAATTTTCTGTATAAAACTGACGCAGGTACCGCCACTGTCGAGGACATGGTGGCTTATCTGGTCAGAGTTAATGTCCTCCAGGCACCGACTAAAAAGTGCTTGGAGGTTGCGGGTATTATAATGAGGTAGACTATGACTGTGATATTTTGAAGTACGAAATATATTGTCTCGTATATATTCACAAATACACAACATAAACACTTGAGAGGTGCGGTACTGTGCTAGTTCGGTTAGTCGGATTTACTGGGCGAATTCTTGGTTGAGTGGGGCTTCTTTGGGCGACGAATTTTATACTTAACTCTCGGTGAGTNTTGCTGATGACTCAAGAAAGCCCTGCACTCTCAACAGATCTCCCGGCGGCTAGAGACGTACGATGATGAAGGGGTTGTGGGAGGGGGGAGGCCTTCGCTTCAGCTCCACGTGTCCAGAAATTTTCCACCTGCCTGTGGTTCCACGTGCCGTCTCGTAGGCGGGGGGTGGGGGGTGTGAAGGGGTGATGGATGTGAGCCAATATCGTGCTATAATCCCTAAACCGGCACGCGACAAAACATATTTTATCTCTTATTATAAATAAACACTATACAACTAAATTTACTGATTGTTTAAAATCTCAGTTATCATACTAGGCAAAAAAATAAAAAGAGACATTAATCACATTACTAAAATAGTTAATGAATTTAAATATTATATTTTAAGGTTTCAATCTTGCCTTGAAATCCGAATTAATAAATATATTATTATATCGACTTAAATAATGGAGTTACATCCAAATCTGATATAAGTGAGAATGAATAGAGATCTAAAATATTAGAAACAGTCTAGATGTACACAACAGAATGGGATGGATATTGGGACATAATATCAATATTTTTAATAATTGTAAAAATAAAATTTCTACTAAAACTTGGAAAATTAAAATAATGTACATACTAAATGCAATTCCAAAACAAAACCTTGATCACCTTGGAGGAAATGATCATTTTCACGTTCTTACTTCTATAACAGATGATGTACAAGTTTGTTATGATAGCTGGATGAAATTCTACTGTTATACCAAATCTATTACAAATGTATTTTTTTGGAACATATTCAAAGTCAGCTAATTTTATGGGATTTTGTATCGTTAGAAGTGAAAATAAATTTAACCCTACTATGATAGCAATAAGACAATTGATTATATTTAGTTTAGCATTCATGTAATATTACCAGTGGATGTGAAATGGAAGCAATGACACCATGAAAATGTTTACATTTCTTTTTGTATTCAATAACTAATCAATAAAACCGTTGGTTTGTTAGTACAGTTTTGAACATCTGAAGATGTAAATATATTTTTCACATTTACCTAAAATATTATTGTGTATTTTTAATAATATAATTCCTTCGTGCCTTTGGATAGTTTAGAAAATACCAAAAAAACCAAATTTTTTTTATTCATTTTAATTAAGGTTCGATATAAAAATACCCTATTTATTCATACAATAACATATAACAATTTATTTTCGAGTTCAAGTAAAATATTATCTTGCAATTGTATTGAAATTTGTTTAATATTTTTTTCGAAAAAATTGTAACAGCTTTTTCTACTATATATTAATATTTGTTATTATAGTATTTAAATAGCTTTAAATTATTTATATTTCCATATTTCAAATTAAATTTTTGTTTTAATTACTTTCATTTGAGTAAAACAAAATATTTTATCAAATATATATCTTAATACAATGTACGAAAACTCTCACCTTATTATTTCATTGATATATGAAAGAACATAAAGAAAATGTGATATCTATTCCCACCTCCCTTTTATCTATGTTGTTTGTGTAATGATTCAATTTGCAAGAAAAAAATTCATTCATGAATCGGACTTAATCAGCATTCTTTTATGTTATATTAAAAGTAGAATATTCATTTTCTTACTTGTATGGAAAATAATTCATGTAATAAAGATTATTTAAAAAATTCAATTAATGGATGCATTTTAATATAAAAATTGTACATTAAAACAAAACCAGGCAAAATTAATTTTTTCAAATTATGCTATTACATATGTTTATACTCTATTATCATATGGATTTTCATATAACTAGCGATACGTTCGAAATATTTACTACAGCTCTATAAACATATTATTTCTTTAATATTTGGGTTTGTTTTTTTACTAGCAACAATATTATCAAACTATAATTTAAGTTCTTGTACAATTCTCTTTATTACACATTAAAAATTCTACTATTACATAAAATATTTTCAGAGCTTTTAAATATAAATGTTAGCTAAAATATTTAATCTTTATCTTCACATCAAATGAAATATTAATATATACTAAATAATCTATGTTACATCATTATCTATATTTTTTTAATCGTTTTCACTTTCATCCGAAAAAATACATTTTTGTTGTTGTTAAAACATTATAACCTATTTGTTATTTCTTAATACTTTATTTTCAAAATTATCTCATAAATGCTAGTTTTCAAANAATCTTGCCTTGAAATCCGAATTAATAAATATATTATTATATCGACTTAAATAATGGAGTTACATCCAAATCTGATATAAGTGAGAATGAATAGAGATCTAAAATATTAGAAACAGTCTAGATGTACACAACAGAATGGGATGGATATTGGGACATAATATCAATATTTTTAATAATTGTAAAAATAAAATTTCTACTAAAACTTGGAAAATTAAAATAATGTACATACTAAATGCAATTCCAAAACAAAACCTTGATCACCTTGGAGGAAATGATCATTTTCACGTTCTTACTTCTATAACAGATGATGTACAAGTTTGTTATGATAGCTGGATGAAATTCTACTGTTATACCAAATCTATTACAAATGTTTTTTTTTGGAACATATTCAAAGTCAGCTAATTTTATGGGATTTTGTATCGTTAGAAGTGAAAATAAATTTAACCCTACTATGATAGCAATAAGACAATTGATTATATTTAGTTTAGCATTCATGTAATATTACCAGTGGATGTGAAATGGAAGCAATGACACCATGAAAATGTTTACATTTCTTTTTGTATTCAATAACTAATNTATTACCAGTGGATGTGAAATGGAAGCAATGACACCATGAAAATGTTTACATTTCTTTTTGTATTCAATAACTAACTAATAAAACCGTTGGTTTGTTAGTACAGTTTTGAACATCTGAAGATGTAAATATATTTTTCACATTTACCTAAAATATTATTGTGTATTTTTAATAATATAATTCCTTCGTGCCTTTGGATAGTTTAGAAAATACTAAAAAAACCAAATTTTTTTGATTCCTTTTAATTAAGGTTCGATATAAAAATACCCTATTTATTCATACAATAACATATAACAATTTATTTTCGAGTTCAAGTAAAATATTATCTTGCAATTGTATTGAAATTTGTTTAATATTTTTTTCGAAAAAATTGTAACAGCTTTTTCTACTATATATTAATATTTGTTATTATAGTATTTAAATAGTTTTTAAATTATTTCTATTTCCATATTTCAAATTAAATTTTTGTTTTAATTACTTTAATTTGAGTAAAACAAGATATTTTTTCAAATATATATCTTAATACAATGTACGAAAACTCTCACCTTATTATTTCATTGATATATGAAAGAACATAAAGAAAATGTGATATCTATTCCCACCTCCCTTTTATCTATGTTGTTTGTGTAATGATTCAATTTGCAAGAAAAAAATTCTTTCATGAATCGGACTTAATCAGCATTCTTTTATGTTATATTAACAGTAGAATATTCATTTTCTTACTTGTATGGAAAATAATTCATGTAAAAAAGATTATTTAAAAAATTAAATTAATGGATGCATTTTAATATAAAAATTGTACATTAAAACAAAACCAGGCAAAATTAATTTTTTTCAAATTATGCTATTACATATGTTTATACTCTATTATCATATGGATTTTCATATAACTAGCGATACGTTCGAAATATTTACTACAGCTCTATAAACATATTATTTCTTTAATATTTGGGTTTGTTTTTTTACTAGCAACAATATTATCAAAATATTATTTAAGTTCTTGTACAATTCTCTTTAATAAACATTAAAAATTCTACTATTACATAAAATATTTTCATAGCTTTTAAATATAAATGTTAGCTAAAATATTTAATCTTTATCTTCACATCAAATGAAATATTAATATATACTAAATAATCTATGTTACATCATTATCTATATTTTTTTAATCGTTTTCACTTTCATCCGAAAAAATACATTTTTGTTGTCGTTAAAACATTATAACCTATTTGTTATTTCTTAATACTTTATTTTCAAAATTATCTCATAAATGCTAGTTTTCAAATGGAATATTTTTTCAAGAAACATAAATCTTATCAAAGATTATCCATTTATTTACAAATATAAGGGACAGCCATTAATGTTATTTTGCCATAATTTAATATGACAACAATAATTTTCAGAATATTAACTGGTGTCAAATTCATTGTTTCTCCATTTTCTTCCTTTTAAGCGGGAATCAAAATACCGAAGTCACACCCAAACGTCTTCGTTAAACTTAAACTTTTGCTATGAATGGAAATATTTCACAATAAAACAAGATTTTATAAAAGATTCTATGAAAGGTGAAAATTCAACTGCTTTAACTATATTTCATGCAAAATACTTGTCACCAAATACAACATGAATAAAGAGTTGGTATTATACATGAATAACCAATTGATAAATTCTTTCCAATGCTATTTAAACTGATTTTTGTTACTATTGAATAAAAATATATCGTTGCAATCCAATCGTGACTTGTTGTGGGAGAATGATAGTATAAATGGTTGAGCTGAAAAAAAGAGACATCTCTCGAAAACACAACTCCTTAAACTGACGTTGATGAAAATGCACATGTTGCTGGAAATGCACCTGTTGTTGAAAATGTAGGAGAGGAATTACAAACTTCCTCATATGATCAGTCTTCAGACCACAGTATGTACATTTTCTTACTAATAGAAATCAATAATGATGATTACAGAAAAATCGATTTAAAACAGTTAGCATTGTTCTGGACGGTTTTATGTTTCAGGAAAAGGCCAAGGTACCAGCCAAAATCATAATACTGTTGCAAGAGTGGGTTCGTTACGGTCGTCCTCTTATTCGTCCTCTAGTTCCTCGATTTCGTCATCGTCCAGTGAGTCGTCATCAGAAGATTGTGACGATGAAATTAAAGATCAGACCTAGAAACGTCAGGCTGACAGTGCAAACGATACCGATGATGAAATATCAAACATGCAAGATGATGACGTGCCCACCACAACAACCACAAGTAGTACAATGCAATTTTCTCCACGTTTGTGCAGTGCACCATATTCGGATGCCAAACCTTCACATTCAGTGAAGCAAAATGTCTCCATAGTGTCACATCCAAGCAAGAAAAGGGTCAATAGCATACAGAATAAAGAAAAATGGAAAAGGAATTTGACGAAGAAGTGTCGGAATAGCAGAAAAGCGTACGTATCAAATACAAAAAAAAAAAAAAATCTATTCGAGGAGAAAGAAAAATGAAGTCTCCATGTGGGAACATGTGTAGATTACAATGTTCCACAAAGTCCAGCGAAGCTGAAAGGAAGCTGTTGTTTTTTTAAATATATAGGTACTTTGGCGATATTGAAAAACAGAGGCTTTATATTGCGAGCTGTATGCGGGTTATTGAAACTAAATGCTTCTATGTTCATATTGGAGGTACAAGAAGCCCAAGAAGAATAATAATGCCTTCTACTTCCATCAAAACAACAAGCAGATCCGAGTCTATAAGGCGTTCATCAAGAATACTTTAATCATAAATGAGTGCCATTCGAACCGTAATGGAAAAACTAAATAAAATGGCAATTATGTTGCTGGAACCTAACCAAAGAGGGAAGCATGGAAAACAGAAGTTATTGGATCAGGGCCTAAGTGAAGGAATTAAACCAGCATACTGAGTCCATTCCAAAGGTAGAGAACCATTACACACGTGCACATACATCAAGGTTGTTTATTGATGGCAGTAAATCGATTGCAGGCATTCACAAGGACTATTTAGCCAACTGCAAAGCGAAAAATTTACCAATTGCCAACTACGTTTATTTCATAAAGTGTTTACGCAAGAAAATAAAATTTCGTTTTTAGTATCAAATAAAGACTTCTGTGAAACCTGCATAACATTTCATAATGCTGAAGACACGGAAAAAGACCTCTTACAAGAACAATATGATCGCCACTGACTTGTGAAAGGTCGTGTTCAGAGCAGAGAAGAAATCTGATAAAGAAAACACATATGTTCACGTTATTTTTTATGATATACAGCTAGTGATGAAATTAACAAAAGAGGACGAATGAGTGTTTTATTATAAGTACAAGTTAAATTTCTTGAATTTTACCATTTGCAACTTGAAAGTGTTATCACTTTGTATGGGACGAGACAAATGGCCACCATGGTGTGAATGAGCTTGTTACCTGCGTACTTCAGTCTTTGAGACAGATATCCATAACCAAACAAGAAGCAGAAATAATTATTTATCCTTTCAACTGTGCTGGTCAGCAAAAAAAAAAAAAAAAACATTCAGGCTTGCTTTCCACTTGAATGCTGTACGATACATGGGAATACGATCTATAACACATTAATATCTTATAATAGGACATACGCAGAACGACGGCGATTGCGCTCATTCATTAATATAAAGGCCAGTTAATCGTCTTCTCAGAAGTGGATCAATGTATACCCCTGAATCTATTGCCTCCGCCATTCGTTCTGTAAGAAAAACCGGGGAGCTATTCCACGCCTACCAACTTTGCTATGAGTACTTCCATGACATAAAAGGATCTAGCTGGTTACATAGGACCCCTGGATATGACAGCGTTGCAACTGTCCACATTAAATGTACTGAAAGTTGACAAAGAAACACCAACGTCAGTTATTCATGGGAATCCGTACACTGAGAATTTCGAAGGGGCAACCTTTATCAAGAAGAAAGTTGGTGATGCCAGTATCAATTTTATGCCTGCGTTTTGTTCAAGGCCAGGAATTTCAGCAAAGAAGAAAGAAGATCTTCTGGACTTACTTCATAAGAACCTCATTCGCAGTTGTCACAAGGACTTCTACGAAAATTTGTGTTCTGTGTACTAGTAGCCTAGTAACACTCTCTTGGACATAAACTGCAATATGATGAGAACTGGAACTAACGTTTATGGTGAAAGTTCATTTAAAAAGTAAATTTATGTTTAAAATACCATCATTTTAAACATCTTTGTTTAAAATATTTTTTGTTGTCAATTATTTTGGCTGCTATGCCAAGCTGTACAGGGCTTTCAGTTTGGTGTAAATAAGCAATGGTGAAACAACTTGTGATCGCCTGAAGAAAATAGTTAACCATACTTGTTTTTATCACAAGAACATCATGTGTTTCTATATAACGATCTTGTCAAGTAATTTTTTTTAACAATAGTGTCATAAGTGCACATTGGGGTGATTTTGGGGCTGTAAAAGGAACCACAGTACTGATTAAAGGCATTATAATATATTTTTGAAACAATTATATAATGTTGATTTAATTTTTTACAACAATGAATTATTTTAACATTGTCGAAAATATTTATTACAATTGTTTAGGTAGAAATGTCTCTCCTGAAAAATCACAGATTTTGAGTACATTGTTGCAGAAATGAGCGATATAACTTTCAAATATGCCCACAGTATGACATGATGCGTATATGCTCATGCCCTACTGTACCGGACCCTAGGCGATCTCCTGATTAGTTTTTCGATCGGATTTGGCTGTTCGCTTCGCTTTTATATACATTTCTCCACTTCGTCCTTAGTGTTTGCATACCAGTTTATAATAATTATATTTCTACATAAGTACGTAAATATTTTAATAATATTATTTTCGATTTATTAATACGATGAGAGCAGAATAGTCAGTAATATTATGGACAGATTAAATTTAATTTGTTTCAAAGTTTTAATTCTTTGAATGTTATTTTATAATATTTAAACATTCTTTTTTTAGAAAATATGATTTATGTTTTTTTCAAACAGAATTATTTGAATTAAAAAAATTTGCTTCGAAATTTTTTATTTTAACAAACGTTTTCTGTATAAATCAGTTTGTTTCTTGAAACATTCTAATTGGGTAAATTTTAAAATTTTGCTGTATTTAAATTTTAACTCTTTTCTACTTATTACATTTTCACTAGAGAAATGTAATTTATTATTTATTTTGTAATGTTTTACAGATTAATGACTTCCTTAGGGGCCTTGTGGGAAGTACTAATTTAAACCATATTATTCTCTTGGGTATACCATATCTATGTCATAAATATATGCAATATTTGACACACCATTTAAGTTTAAAAAATAATCCACTCATTTATAACTCAACTTATTTAAAACTATTTAATTTCGCATAGTAAATTTTTAAAATATAAGTACTGATACCCAGCCTATCCATGATGATATAGTCAATATTTTGAGTTCTCATTTTATTACAGGATTAAAAATAATATATTTTTTTTTTTTGGTTATCGATTTATGTTACAGCATTGTAAAACTTCACCTAATACCTTTTCGAAATTATTTATTTTTATACTCATTTAATAAATGCAACATTAATTTATTAACAGAGAGACTGATGCTAATGATAGTGCTTTATTATAAAATGCGATTATAAATTATACCTTTCCATAAAAATGCTTCTAAAACTTTGAAATTAATCAGCTTAAATAGTAGTTTTTTAATTTTGGTTTTTTTTAAATACAGTCTTCTAAATTTCCCGTATTAGAATTATTGCCGAATATATGCTTTACTAATATAATCTTTGTTAAATATATATTTTAATAATTTTAATTAAAAATTCCATTATTAGAAGATAGCTGGCATTTGTTTTTATATTTTCTCCAGTAATTGCACAATTACTGTATATGGCTAAAAAAAACTTTTCAACATTAAATAAAACGCTCCACTGTTAAAATAATTTTGGCCCATAAAGTCGCATTTCAATTTTTGTTTGATTATTTAATACATTTTAAACGAACCTTATAGAATTGATACACCTAAATTCTAATCAAATTTTTTACCTTTTTGCAAAATTTTGAAATTCTTGATTATTTAGATAAAATTTATTTCTTCATGACATCGAAACACTTTTATAACTAACGTACGGACATAAAATTTTACACTTTATGAATATGCGGCATATTTAAGGTTTCCTTTCCAATTACCAATGTAATGTAATATTTTATATTTTTCTAACATTGTTTACAGCGTATTATAAATAATATCTCTAACATTAGAGTATTATTTATCGTTTTCTACAAAATAATATTATTTTTACAAACTGCGTGGAATAACATTAAATTTTGGTCACAAAACACATTTCATTATTAATGAAACTTTTGTTTATAATTTTTTTAATATTTTCATTTGATAGCTGCTATTCTACATATTTCAGTCTAATTTCTCAAAGAAGGAGAGGCTTATAAGATCACTTTCCTGTCTCTGTGTGTGTATGAGTCCCCTAAAATCTTTTGAAACTCTGAACCGATATTCAGCACATTCAGAACGCATATAGTTACTAGCAAGACACTATACAGATTCTTANAATCTTTTGAACCTCTGAACCGATATTCAGCACACTCAGAACGCATATAGTTACTAGCAAGACACTATACAGATTCTTAAGCCCACCATTTTTAAAGATAGCACCGCATTTAAAAATAAAGTTATGTTTTCGTTTTAACCATTTTAAATTATAGAAATATAATTTTTTTTTATATTTCAGAATATTATCTAATTTTATTGCGGATTCAATAATTTCTTAAACATCCTGAATTCAATTTATGACAAAATCATTTTGATAGGTCGTAAATCTTCGTGTATTTCACTCTGGTGTAAATAATGTTTACTTCATATAATAAAAATATTTAAAAAATTTGGAAATAAACTCATGAATGATTATAAAATATGTTTATAATTAGATTACTATTTTTTATAAAACGTTATTGAGATTACTATGTTTATTTGTAAGATACCTCATTTATTTATAATAAAGGGCTTTAGAGCTTTATTTTGTGAAAATATATAATACAATAATAATGATTCCCAGTCCTTTGTTTCTTATAATACAGAGTTTAAATTTTTGGCATCTCTCTGTAACCCAATTACTACGTTAATAGTGATTTTAAATATAAAGAAAATCGTGTCATTGTTTATCAGTATGGTTACTAAAAAATTCCTTTCCAAGGACTTAATAATATCATATATTTAATAGAATGATCACTGGTTTTGTAAGTTAGTGTACACCCAGATCATTGGATTAACATTTAAGACAGACATCATTAAAGATTTGCAGCTCTTGCACTGTACTCTATCTGCCAAGAACTGCGGTCACATAAGAATATTATTTTTTAATGAGTAACATTGTCTTTTCTATGCTTACAACAGAATCTGTATTAACATTTTGAAATATTACATAGTATTGCTCGTCGAGGAACCATGGCACAATTATTGTAAACAAATGACATTTGAAAAGTGAGGGATGGGAATCAATCCTCTTCAAGTTTTTACGAAAATATCAGTCTTCTCGGTTGTGATACGAGTATGAACCCCAAAAAGGTTCGTTGTTTATAGTTATTTCATGTTTGTTGGTGACTGTCAACATGTCACTGAATATAATATGTATTCATGTTTGCAATCGTATGTAATTTAAGTTGAACTTAAATCTCTTTGTTGTACTGTAATCAAGTTTGTATTCGTTATAAACTATAGATAAGTCTCTAAACTGTAACTGAAAATATACAGTATTGACTTGATTGTTCTGTGAGCCAGAAGTGGTTCAATTTCTGCGAATTTATGGTGTTTCTGCTGCGCGCAACGATTATTACTAAGCGATACAACAGCATCACAACTAAAATTGTAAAATATTTGGTTAACGGCAAACTTGCAATACATGTGTTTTAGCTGTAAAATTTTGAATAAGGCTCACTTTATCTGGACAGGAGTGTGTATAACTATAAATGTTAACGGAAAACTATAATTTAAAACTGATAATAAATGTACAATTTTGGCGAATACATTATATTTCGCATTCAGGTTTAATGTGCTGTGTGTTATTTACAACGCTTTCATATCTTGAGGTTTGTTGTTGCTGTGGATATAATGTTAAATTTCCTTTAATATTAAAGACTAGAATATCTTGGATATTTTTCTTCCTCTCTTCGCCCGTAGCCGACCACTCCAACAAATGAAGAGGAACATTAATGCAGGAGGCACCGAAGAACTTCCGACGTGAGATTGATCACAAGTCTCATCCTTAAACTTGATCTGAACTTTACGGCTCACCCTTGATAATAGAGTTCCTTACATCGAGAACTTGATCTTAATTTTACCTTCAAGGTAGTATTCCCGTATAACGAGTCTCCTGTGTTTACCAAGTTTATTAATGCTGGTGCCCGAAACAATTTTGAATTGAGTTTTTATAAAACAAATGCTAAAATTAAATGTTTTAATTTATTTTACAGAACAATAAAGATATTGCCTGAACTATATCTAACCTTATTTCACGTAGCTCAAGTGACGTTTTATTTGATTTAAGTAACAGTGGCTAACATAATTATTACATAATTCAATATATAAATATACGTAACGCACAGATATTTATTCGTTATAACTGCTCTATAATTCGTAATATGTATGTTTATTAACTTTGCGATATGAAAGGCCATAATTCTCAGTGTTTGTCTACCTGCTCCGCTTTAGTTTCAGAGCCATGCAGAAAACTGTGGTCAAAGGATAGAGGGGGAGAGTAATAACACAGTAAGTAAAATGCCAACTCGAATCAACAAAAATTACATCGCAATTAGGAAAGTAGTTGGAGTAATATCGAGTATGAAAAATTTCAGTCAGCTATGGGCAAAGAAGAAAATCTAAAGTGCGTGACCTTAATGGAATGAGTCAATCATTATTAAAAAATTGTAGAAAAGGGAGAGCCAACTATCACGAGCCTTTTTCGAACACATATGGGTTTCGATCGAGAATGGACTAAATTTTGTATACAAACAGAAATGATTACTGTTACGGAGTAGGGGAGTGATGCTTTGATGGGTCGACAGAAAAGTAAAGAGGTTACAAAGCATTTTGGTAGCGTGGATAAAGCTACCGAGTAAGAAAAGGAGGCTGCAACAAAGAAGGCATGAGGTTAATCTGGTTTTAAAATAAATGGGCTTTGATAAAAATGAAAAGAGCATCCGGTGTATATCCTATGACTTTAATCGCCAGAGTGCTTTATATCGTGCTGTAATTGTTGCACACTATTAAATCTTTCCTGAAAAATTGTTATAAAGCATTAAGATTCAAGATTTTGTGTGCTTATAAAGAGTTTAATCCCTTATAACATTCATCCATAATTCTTAAATTATTCCAGTCGCAAATCCCACGAGTTCTTGATAGCAAATCAATAATTATTCTCTGTTTATCGGAGAAAGTAAAAGAATATTAGTTTAAGGTGTGGGTCACAAAGAGCTAGAAGTCGGTAACGTTAGAATGGTATTGGCCAGAGGGAAAAGAGGATGGAAAAATTTCCCGTCGACCAAGTGAAATACAAGGACAGGTGTTTTACTTCCAGGAATAACGCAATTGTCATATAGAAATAAATTATTTACGGAGGTAAATAATAAAACGTATATATATATAAATATATGCACAAATTGCCTCAAATGAGATAAGAGTTCAATCATATTAAAATACTTGCAAAGAACGGAGAGTTTCATCTGACAATTCGTCAGTCAGCGATGTCATTGTTAGGAGAGGGCTTTCATTTAAGATCAGGTACATATACTAGTTATAATGACTTCCAGCAAGAAGGTTATGGTACTTGGTTTTCACTGCCGTGATGCCACCAGGAAGCCATTGAATGCACCCAACAACGTCCAAATTCCTTTTGAGTTTTATAAACAACACTGTCATTGAACATTCGAGTAACGGGAGGTCTCATGGCATAATGAATCGTCTTTACAGTACTTACAACACATTGGTGGCGGTGGCATAATATTGTGGAGCCATTTGTATTCACACAAGATTCAGTCACAAGTTTTAATTGTAGATCGATGAACTCTGGCATGTAACTCAACATTTTGGACTGCGAAATACTTCCCACACTGTGGCAACAGTTTTGAATAGACCCCTTACTGTGTTAGAACGATAATTCTCCTGTACATGAAAAAAGGTCAAATACGTTGTGGTCTGAAGGCAATCATACGGGACTCCTTAACTTAAAGCCCCAAATTGAAGCCAACATAACATTTCAGTGATGAGCTGGAGCGTCGTTTGCATGCTAAAAAAAAACTCGACTAACAGACAAACAAAATGCTTACCATACTACAGTAGAACGATAAACAAATACCCCCAACCCTTACCAGTACTTTGTGGGCAACTTAGCTCAAAGATTAATAATGTTAAATAACTGAAAATTCGGCCAAGGGGAGACCCAGTATCTAATTAATTATACGACTGGCACCTTTCAAGTATATAGCAATTAGGTTTCCAGCGACTTTCGGCCACGAAATATGCACTGTATTCCAAAATATATGAACATCTCATTTAGTATTTCTGAACTTCGATACCGAAATTAAATGTAACTGTCTGTTTTCCTTCTCTAGTAAAAACATTCCTACATATTTTTATCAAGTTTCGCAAGCAACCTGCGAAACTGGGGAGTTGTGATATATTTGCATTTTTAACCGTTAAAAAGTATAGAAAAATATCCGGAAGTAAGGACATGTAGCAACGTCTTTAATTTGGTGCCAAAATGTAAGCAGTTGAATGTTTTATATATTTTTTACACTTCATAGTGATGAGTTTAAAGTTTTTCCTTCTTCACTGCATCGTGTAACTTGCCGTATTGCCTTAGGATTTGCATAGCTTGAATTTTTAAAAATTTTTTATTTTATGCATGAATGGTATACTGTATTCCTTTACGGTAACAGTATATGGCACCTCAAAGAAAGTATTGCCGATGTTGTTGTTCTGCTAATGTATCTCTCCGCCTCAGCTATTCCGACATGTGAAAGCCACACTGTTTGTTGTGTCACCTTTTGACATTACGATTGACAGGTCACTGCTCTAAGGTTGTGCTGTTTTTTATAAACAGCCAAAATTGCTTCTGAAATCATAATATGTCCTGAGAGCAGAAACTGCGAAACCAAAATGTGTATTTGCAAAAGAAATTTCAATTTTGTGTTTCATGCAGGTGCCAAATAACTTTAGTTAATACATTTTAACGACTATAATTTGTCACACAGCGTAGAAAGAGGGTAGAAACTGGGCAGGAGGTGGTTTTATTCATGGTCAATACTTTTAAATTTAAGCTTTATGGATTGCCGGTATTATCTTTAAACATCGTTATACTATTTCAGTAGTGTAATTTTTTATTATTTTGTAAAAAAAAAAATATATTGTTACGATTATATACCTCTATGAATCAATACCATAATATGTTTTCATCCTGACAGAAGTAAAAATTTGTACCTTTCCTGAGTTATTATGTGAGACACATAGAAATAAGTTAAAGGTCGGCTGATTCTGCAATACTTAAAAAAAAGGCAGTAACGCCTTAAGTTAAACCTCTGGAAGTCAACATACCAAAAATTCATGATTAATTTATTTTATAGTTGATGTAGCTACTTGGCGATACAGGGTTTATATTCATATCTTGCCCTTAAACGTTATCGTTTAATGGTATACTGGCTAAATTATCCTATGTAAATACCACCTGAGCGAACTTTCAACGACAGCTTGCACGAGTCATTCCCATTTTGAGCTAGGACATATCGGCCATAACCAGATTAAACTGAGAGAGGCCTGTAACATAATACTCGACATTTTACTTGCCAGTTAAACATTATCAGATGGGATGAAGGTACATCCGTGCTCCTGCTTCTTTTCCATTGACCATTATGGGTATTCCAGCAAACTAACCCATTCAGACCTAGTGTACGCAATTGTACACATAACGCACGTGTAGGTAATTTTTGGTATGTACTGCACACTGCAAAACACATTGTCCAATGATCTTACCTGTGGATAAATGATTCGTAAACTTTCTTCCTGGTCCAATACATAATTGGTTCATATAACTGTAGCCTAACATATAGATAACAACCCATTGCCTGTGACAACTTAACAAGAGTGGTATCGACTTAAGTATAGTACGCCTCATAAGTTTCTTTGTTTGCAACACATAAAACCTTATTTTAAAGTGGGTCTGAAAGGTTTAAGGCAGCATTCAATTGGGGTTTCAAACCCCGGTATCCTAAGACCCACATCTTTGTACAAGCCTCTCTCGTGGTCACTGGCAGTAACGCATAATAATGGCGAAGTCAGCCTGTCCTAAAAATTGTCTCCACGCTTACGCTTTTCATTACAGCAGTGTAAATCGTCACTATACGGTGCTTAAATTTGACATTCGACCACAAAACTACTAAGTTAAAATCGTTGCATCTCAGCAACCACGAGAAGTATGGCCTATGTGTATATAATAATTTTTGCTATTAACAGTCAATAGACCTTATATCTTGTTTCACAATATTAAACCTTCCGCTTGAGTCTTATTGTACGCAGTTTATTCAATCAGTTTCGTTTCTAACCCATTTCTGATAGTTAAGCCTAGATTGTATATAAAACCTAAATTTTACTTTAAGTAGCCCATGTGGTATAGGGTTTATTGTGCATACTAACGATATCGTTAACCTACTTTCCGAAGGAAAGAAAAGCTTATGAGATCACTTTCCTGTCTATGTGTCTATAGGTGTGTATATACGTCTGTGTGAGTCTGTGCATGTCACCCCCCGCCAAACACTTTTCAACTTTTGAACGCGTTAACCGAATTTCACCAAACTAGTTAAACATGTATTACTTAGTAAGTAAATCGTATTTTTATAGTTTTCGACCACGCCGGGCGCTTACTTTCAAAATGTAGGCCTTTTTAAAATTTAGGACGATATGCCATATCTTGACAAACATCCACACCATCTTAACCAAATTTTGTATGTTGACAGTGCGTAATTAAAGTATTGATTTAGATATGAATATTGCTACTTTTCCGCCCTTTAAGTTCGTAGCTTATGAAATAATAAAACGTTTATATTATAAATCGAAAACAACTCAACCATTACTAGTCCAATTTGTCAAGAAGGTAATGTTGTGGTATGCCGCGTGAATGTATGCAATGTAATTTAATTACGTACTTATTTTAAAAATTGCAGCTGTTTAAATATTTTAAGTTTTTTGTATATATCTTATACCGTTTGACAAAATTCGGCGAAGTTTTGTTTGCCCAAAGTATCAATTACAAGAATTATTACATAAAGCATATTTTGCTATCGATTTTGTAAAATAACGCCGCATGAAGTAATGAAGTTTCTGTGTCATATCTCGGGGAACAATTTACCGAAGACAACTAAATTTGCCAGACCACTGATACTGCGGCAGGTGATGCACATTGGTGTGTTTTAAGTACATCATATACTTCAAGACGGCAGCCAGATGGCCATTTTAACATAGTATGGTATATCGTCGAAATCATGTAATTAATTTTACCTGTACTTAGTATGCTGGAATTGTATATATATATATATATATATATATGCACTTTATCAAATGTATATACTTAGAGCCTCTTTTGTTCGCTATTTTCTAAGAAAGTGCTACACGAATAAATAAATTATGTCATATCTTGGGAAAGAATTAACCGATTCCTACCAAATTCGCCAATGCGGCAGGTGATGTAAACCGGTGAGTTATAAGTAGGTCAGACACTAATTTTTAAATGGTAGCCATATGGTTATTTCATATTAGTATGCTATATCGTCAAATGCACGTTGGCAATATATATTATAACTATCAAATGTCTCTACATGATGCCTCTTTTATACACCATTCTGTAGGAAAGCGCCACACAAATGAAAATAAGTTTTTGTCATATCTAGGGAATTTATTGACCGACTCCTACCAAATTTGGCAAATAAGTAGTACTGCGGCAGTTGGTAAAAATAGGTATTTTTAAGTACGGTAAACACTTATTCTAAAATGGTTGCAACACATACCTATTAGCTAAGTGGGATATATCGTCTAAACCATTAAATAACTTCCAACATATCTTTGTAATCTGGCAGTACATATGAAAACCATCAAATGCGTACATAGTACGTCTCTTTTGTACGCCATCTGGCATGATATCATCACATAAAAAACTTAAATTTTCACCTCATTTCTTCAGAAGAAGCCAACAGATTCCCACAAAATTTGGTAAGCAAGTAAAACTACAGCAGGCCATGTAATTTTATGTGTGTTGAGAAGGTGAAACGCATATTTTAAAATAGTGGCAATGTAAACATTTTAGCTGTGTTTGTTATATATACAAAAAAGGGAAACAAATTTCAGCTTAGGCCCTATCTTTGCATGCTGGCAATAAATTGTAACCATATAATTTGTATGTTAAGAGTCTCATAACTCCAACATTTGTAAAATAGGCCAACACGAAACTATAATCTATAATATCGTTATGTCACATCTCGGAATAAAATAATCTGATTCCTACCAAATTTGGCGAAGGAGTTTTACTATGGTGTCCGTATTAATTAATACGTTTAAGTTAGCAAAAACTTATTTTCAGAATGGTGGTTATAAAAATATTTTATTGTAGTGTGCTACATCCAAAAAACTATGTTACCTTTTTTAACCTAACTTTGTATACTGACAGTATCAATGACAATCTTTAAATATGCTAACATGTGACTTTTATGTCTTCTATTAATTAATATCGTCACTTGAAAAAATTAAGGACCAATAAACCGTTTCCCACCAAATTTTACGCGCAAGTAGTGATACTGTAGGGTATATAAACTAACATTTTTAAGACATGGCAGGCATTAAACCACTTTTTGGCAATTTTTTGTATGATAGCTACAATTAATAAAACTGTTATGCTATAATATAGGGACGAATCAAGATTTTTCGACCAAATTCTTCATACAAGTAGCGTTACGGTAGGCCTAGTAAACTAATTGTTTTTTAAGTTGCCAAAACACTAATTTTGAAAATAACAGCATTTTAAATATTTCAGGTCAGTAAACCATATCATTTGAAACAGTTGACTGAATACAGCTGATGTTGGTGCTCCGTATCAGTCTTCCATAATAAAGTTGATCGCATTGTTTTTTATGGTATGAGGTTTTCTGGGTTCGAGTCCCGTGTGAGGCGCGTCTATATTTGTAATTGTCTCTCTGTTGTGTCATACGTTTCTGGTGTTATCTGTGATGGTATTGCTGTCAACGAGACGTCAAGGCCTACCTACTTTCAAAGTATTTAAGAACAGCATTGAAAATTTCTTGCACCCACGTAAAAGAAATTATGCTCATCTGTAAATAGTATAAAACAAAGTCGCTTATCCTTGTCTGCCTGTGTATTCACTTACTACTTCTAAACTGCTTTATGAACCTTGGTGATGGTTTCAGCATGTTTTGGAGAATTTCTTGAGGAAGGGTTTGGTGTATAATACATTTATATTTAATGTAAGAATAGTAGAAAAATCTCGAACCGTTTGTAATCAAGTCGTAAAAAACCGCTTTTCGGGCACTTACATGGCTTGCGCTGACTAAACCATAAGAGATACATCAAATTAATTTGCTACAGAATTGTAGCTCTCAAATAGGTCTAAAGAAAAGTCCGCGATAGCATATGTTTATCTTTTAAGGATGACCCGCAGTAACCATTTTTGTCCTTCAAAGTATCTCTGTAAAAATTAAATTGTCACCGGACGAAGCCGGGCCTGTTCGCTAGTTAGTTATATCAGAAACGTTTTGTTTATAGTTGTACTGAGCAACCTACTGAGATATGGACTGTTTGCAATGTCTACATAAAAAACAATGTCGGTAAAGCTCTCCGTATATGGAAGACGGTCAACGACTATGTCATTGATAGGTTATAGACGTAGATAATTGAAAGTCTTCATTATTTTATGAAGCACTTACAAGAACAGAAATTTGTTATTCATATTTTGCGATTCAAACACTCGTCTTAGTTTATTTACTAAACTTTCATTTTTCATAGATTTCTCAGTTTTAATTTATGGCGCCCAGATGTATGCATTTACTTCTGTAGCAGCAAAGAGAGATAATCTGCTAATTTCCTGACGCACAAGATTGTAAACTGCAGTGATGCGCATATTTTAATTCAATGTTTGCTCGATGGATAAAACCAAGTATGACATAACCTCACATGTCTGTATACAAAAAACTTAATAGACCTCTAATTACAGTGAGTTCTGTATCAGTTGCACACTATTCGGTTCTATGAAATAATTTGCCTTCTGTGTAGTTTTATTAAACTATATTTCACGTAAGAGCTAAATTTATAACGTTTTTCCGTCTGAACAAAGTTAGTGATAATTTACCTCTGAAAGATACATTGTGGTAGTATTATTTGAAATTTTGGAGAGAGACAAAAAAGTGCTTTGCAGGACTTACAAATAAATCTGTAAATATTCCTTTGAATGATCAGTTAATTGGTGTAGTGATACAAAGCAAGATAAGAGAAAGAAAGGTATGAGAGCAAATTTCCTGCTATCTACAAAGCAACAAACCATTTTCGAGGATGTTTAAAGAGGAATAATATGTGCAGTGGAACTAAAAGTTCCCTGATCCGTTTTAAATGAAAAAGTGTGGGGGGAGGGGGTATAAAATGAGTACGAATCGAAAGCTTGGATATGCACATATAGACTGTGGTGTCAATTTTAATGCTGGTTGCAGCGAGTACATATGTAACATAAAAAATCGTGTATTAAAAAGTACGTTTGATATTTTTTCTTATTATTGTGTCGAACCTGGATTCGGTTTCTGATCTCCATATATTTTCAAGGCCTTTGTTTAAAAACAAATGTGATGTATCTCGGTATTTTGCTTTCTTGGCTAAGGGTAGTTTATGATGGGAGATATGAGAATGGTTATATTTTGAAAGGGGTCAAGTGATTTGGGAGGGAGACGAGGATGGACTAGATATGAGAAAGGGCTGGCAGTTGGATGGTGGGACTTAGAAAAGGAGTATACAGGTTTGGAGGAAATCAATTGTAGTGGACTCTTGCTAGAGTGGCACGAGTCTATGCAAGATGATTAGTATGCTATCACTACTAATAACGGTTAGTTGGGAAAGTGATTTTGTAGCTTCCGATAGAATAGTGTCTCGGATCCTCTTTGGAAAACGAATCAATTTTCTAAAAAAATGTATAAATTTTTTATGACGCCGGGTTGTTTATTGAACTAAAATATTAACATAAACTAATAACTGTATTCGAGGAAGTGAAATAATTTATATAAGCAAACATGAAGATAAATGTTTACGTATAAGTATGTTGGTTAATGACTTCAGAAGTACCCCCAATAAACGAATACAGTAAAAGTAACTTCATATGATATTTTATTTAAAATATGTGTACCGACGGAGTATCAAAGAAGTGTAGTAATCTGTTAAAATTTCCAAATTACTGATGGAATTTCGTTTCCTTGACTGCAATCGGATAAATACGTCAGTCTTCACAAACACACGGAATATTGTATTTAAATTTCGTATACAAATTAAATCTCTAAAATATTTTTTAAGTGCCTTTATTTATCATTAGCTAATTTGAAAATACACCACGAAAAACAAAAGGTAACAATCCATAACCAAGAACTTAAAAAGATTATATAATTCCACATATGTATGAAATGTAATTTTACAGTATTATTTCTGTTATTGCACCTCTTATTGACAAAAAGATTACCAGCATTTGTAAATACAAATTCTGTCATTACTGCCAATAATTCCCACTACTGGACACTATTTTACTAGGCTCTCTGAATAACGAACTTTAATTTCAAATATTTATATATTATAAACTAAAGTGCTAAGCTAACCTAAATTTAAATCCATTATTGTACAGCTTGAAGTATCATCCAGGATTAGAAACCTGTACCTCGCTGTTCAAAGCTATCACCATATAAAGATTGATAAATGATGTGATCGATCTGTAGTGTATTTATCTGGCTTTGGAAATGCCAGGGAAAATAGTTCCAATGAATTAAACTCTGACTCTTCATTCGTTCTCTTCGAGCATCTGTTTATAGTGATGCGGTTATTCAGGAATATCTTATATGCTGCCTGTTATTTGTGAGATACAAATTTTAAAAGAGATAAATAAGAGTTTCGGACAAGAGACCAAATTCAAAATGACAATGGCATGACATATGCATGGGAGGGTTTCTTCACTCGTTCCGTTTCCTTACTGCACAGTCATTAAGTCCAAAAAATATTATCCCTTATACTTAATAAAAACCAACTTTCATGTTGTTTGTGGTTTACAAGTTACATACGGATCATAAACACTAAGTTTTAAATATTATTTTCCAGCTGTTTGCAGCTTCCTGTTAAATGAGTACCAGTAATTTCTATTTTTAAAGTCAAAGTTGGCACGAAGGTACCGATGATAATATAATAACTATTTAGTGAGATTTATTAGAAGTATTTGAAATATTGTTTCAGTATCTATTACAATAGTTCCAGTGAAATAAGTTGTCTATTAAATTATAATTATATTGATTAGAATTAATTGACTTAGTTTTAATTAATAATTGTTAAAAGGGAAATATTTTTCTCAGAGTATTAGAACAAAGTACATTACACCATAGAGGGAATATGTGGTAGAGTAATCACGCGAGTTTCTCAGTAGCCACTCTCCGTGTACTAACATGACATTTCTTTCTGCCGATAGCACTATCAAAAATAACGCGGGTCGGATTAAAGGTTTGGATACTGTTTATGTAAGTAGGTACTTTGAGATGTTTACTTTCCTCGAACCTATTTTTAATATAACAAGTATATATTTATGTTAGTCAAAGTGTATTGTTTATATGAATTATATGGGTGAGTTGAAAATACTAATTTAAACAAACGCGTTTATCGCTATTGACCATGAAATTTTGACAGTCGTATTGTAGATGGGTGACACTATGTTGAGGACATGCGCCGAAGGTGAAAATAGGTCTATCTCAGTTTTTTTCTATGTATTTCCCTATATTTTCAGTCAGTAAGTTGATTTTTTCAAAAATTTTCATTTGTTCGCTCTTAAATTCTGCACTGACAGTCAAAAATGCACAAAACACTACATATTTTACCATGAGTACATTAAACAGTAGCGTGGGCCCCAAATTTTCGGTTCACAGATGTAGAGTTATTCTGGTAATCGGCACTGTTGGAGAGATGTCACATTAACCCTTGTTACTACTTAGGCACCAAAATAGAGCGGGCTTTACATTCAGATTGTTTCTAGGAACGGCAAGGCAACACCTGCCAGTCGAGGGTCGTTCTGTTGAGAATAAAGGACTTCCCTGGCATGTTTAATTTGTAAGTTCAAGCTTCAACTATAGAATTTATATTTTTGGTCCTTGACTATTACGCAATTGTAGAACACGAAGTAAATAAACATTCTCTTAATTGTTATATCTCTGGCTGATCCCGTTGTGTATTGCGTACCATTGTTGCCTGTCAACAAGCGATTCGGTTTTGAATCCGCTTTTCGACCACTGGAAATGACAAGCTATCACAGATTCATCCTGTCAATTCGCCTTTATTCGCTACTGTCTTCATCACAGTGAATTTACATCGTTCACTACAATTCTCGGTTTTTCAGTTCACTATCTTGATTAGTGTTGTACCTAGCTATTCTGTTAAAGTGTGGTGTGTTAACCACTAAAACTCAACAATGAAAGTGAAAGTAAGACACTACCAGAGAAAGTAACTTACATTTAATGCCTATCATTTCATACATATGACTCACTGAAAATGTACATCTCGTATAATAATACAAAGCGATAAACCACTCGCAATAAATGCCACCAAAATACCTGACCATTTAATTTGACTAGAAAAAGGGCAATATTATAATAATAACGAATATTTTACAATTGAAAAGTGAAGTTAAAAATAATAACAATATGCAATGCCTTGAGATGGAAGGNTAATAATAACGAATATTTTACAATTGAAAAGTGAAGTTAAAAATAATAACAATATGCAATGCCTTGAGATGGAAGGGCATATGTCCGGCCATCCAAAGCCTCCCAACTCACAGTGAGAGAGTTATTAAAAAATTATACACGATGAATTGAAATGAATTTATAAAAACAATAGAAGAATACGTATTAAAAGAAGACACTCCGCCCCAGTATATTAAAGCTAAAGTACACAGGTTTACGTAGAATATTTCCGAAAAAAAAAGCATTACTTTGAAGCTTAATACCAGGGTTCTTGTACATATAATATCAATACCAAAATCCAAAAAAGGATCACTTATAAAAGAGGAAGTGGTCCAAAAGTCAACGAGTGCAGTGTTAAAAACCGGTATAATCAAGGGCAACACACACTAAGGCACATTCAAACATCGTTACTATGCAAAAACTTTCCAACAAGAATTCAATAAAAAAAATGACAAGTGAATGCCCGACAGCATACCATGAAGCGGCTTAAGGAAACTCAATTTTGAACGGCGACCAAAAATAAAATTTAAAAGTTTAGCCAACTACACAGGAGCTCCCTAAAATCACAAATCTTTAGCCTGCACACATCATATTAAAAACTCTCAAACGGTACTAAAAGGTCAAACACTGCACCCATGACTTACTTTAANTTAGCCTGCACACATCATATTAAAAACTCTCAAACGGTACTAAAAGGTCAAACACTGCACCCATGACTTACTTTAAAGTTAGTGACGCCCATTAAAACATGATACTTAATTAGTGTACGTCGTTAGGCGACAGTACCAAGCAGCGTAGTGCCCAGGGCTCAGACAATTCAAAAAGTGAAGTATCGAATACGCATGCGCTTGAAAAGGTGAGGGGTAAGGCATAGAGGTCGGAGGAAAGGATGAGAGTAGGGGAATGGACTGAGAGGGCCTCATTCTGCCGAGAGTCGAACCCGCGTAGAGAGCGCCAAAGTAGAGACCACTCAAAGGTAGCGCAGGACGGAGCAAAAGTATACACATGACCATGTATAACGCAGTTTATTCAATTATCACATCTCGTCGTGGCTCATAACAGGGATGATAAATCANATACACATGACCATGTATAACGCAGTTTATTCAATTATCACATCTCGTCGTGGCTCATAACAGGGATGATAAATCTTTTATTGTACATGAGACTCAACTTCGTAGTTTTAGGCAATATTCGTAGTTTCAGACAATAACAGTAATCTGTACGAATTGGCGGAACGCATTATATTTATCAAAGTTAAATTGTTAACATGTCCAAAATAATACCTGGAGAATACGGTAGGAAGAATGCAATGACAGTTTAAGTAGAAAATGTAAATCACCAAATATATTTATTAAAAATAAACGAAAATAGGATACAACAAACAAATAATTAAGATACGATAGGATAAGAAATAAACTAGCAAGCAGCAGGGATCTTAAAAGTTATTAAAACGTTTAATAAAATCTTTAAATAATGACCAAACTATCAAGACGGTAATCAAATATTCATTTTTAAATAAGAAAATATATAGATAGGATACAGAGAATAATTCAATGAAACATTGGTCTAAAATAGACTATATGCAAATCAAATATAGAACATACAAAAAATAAAACACAATTATTGGTCAGAAAAATAATGAAAAAGGGCAACAATAGTTTCGTGGTCTGAAAATGTCCTCTCTCAAATGTAAGATAATATCGTATGCTAAAAGCAGTTTCAGTACACTATNATACACATGACCATGTATAACGCAGTTTATTCAATTATCACATCTCGTCGTGGCTCATAACAGGGATGATAAATCATTTATTATACATGAGACTCAACTTCGTAGTTTCAGACAACATTCGTAGTTTGAGACAATAGCAGTAATCTGTACGAATTGGCGGAACGCATTATATTTATCAAAGTTTAATTGTTAACATGTCCAAAATAATACCTGGAGAATACGGTAGGAAGAATGCAATGACAGTTTAAGTAGAAAATGTAAATCACCAAATATATTTATTAAAAATAAACGAAAATAGGATACAACAAACAAATAATTAAGATACGATAGGATAAGAAATAAACTAGCAAGCAGCAGGGATCTTAAAAGTTATTAAAACGTTTAATAAAATCTTTAAATAATGACCAAACTATCAAGACGGTAATAAAATATTCATTTTTAAATAAGAAAATATATAGATAAGATACAGAGAATAATTCAATGAAACATTGGTCTAAAATAGACTATATGCAAATCAAATATAGAACATACAAAAAATAAAACACAATTATTGGTCAGAAAAATAATGAAAAAGGGCAACGTTAGTTTCGTGGTCTGAAAATGTCCTCTCTCAAATGTAAGATAATATCGTATGCTAAAAGCAGTTTCAGTACACTATNTAGTTTCGTGGTCTGAAAATGTCCTCTCTCAAATGTAAGATAATATCGTATGCTAAAAGCAGTTTCAGTACACTATTTAATATTAACTGAAAGGACTAAGGAAATTGCTATATTGAGCAATAATTTGCCTGTGCATAGTATTCAATGTGGATGTACTATACGCCGACCGAGATATCTATTTTCTCCTCGGCATTTGGGAGATATACCCAGACCTTTCCTATGAAGGACATTGTAAAACGCGTACATAGAGTTATCTGCATATGAGACGCCTCTAAGTACCATTTCATATGTTACATGTGCTGATTTTGCTTGGTGCGTGGAACTTGCAATTATTTTTATGTTTCTTATGGGCAAAATACCTTTCAACTTCAACTTCCATAGAATAAACAGGTTATGTCCGGGTTAATGTTACAAACTTTCAGGGATGATGGAGAAGGGTACGCGTGTCGATTTGAGATAGCAAAGCCCTAAACGTTGAACGTTTTAACCAAACCAGTATTGGGACGCCTGTCTCAGTGGAATACAACGGTCGGGGCGTTGTGGGAGATTGTACATATTTTAATACATGAGGTAAAGTACTACCATTACCCTAAAGCCAGAAAACTAGCATAAACCCCCTGCCCAAGACGGGACCCGAACTCGGCGCCTTGAGGGTGGTAGTTAGGCATGCTAACGCCGATGCAATGAGTCGGCAAACATGTCCTCTATGCCANTCGGCGCCTTGAGGGTGGTAGTTAGGCATGCTAACGCCGATGCAATGAGTCGGCAAACATGTCCTCTATGCCAGTTGGCAAACATGTCCTCTATGCCTAGTATAGAACAAAGGGGTGGGGAAGGTACGCTCCACTAATGCGTGGTAGATGGAATGCGGCGTGATAACGACGTGGTGGATCCTGAAGTACGAGTGTGGATAAACTGCAGTATGTGTTTACACGCGTAGGAGTGCACTTCAACAGTTCGAGTTAAATGGAGTGCACTGTCACGTAACGTGCGGATATGGGGTTTGTGTACGGACAAACAAATGTGCATAGCAGTACTGTAGCACTGTTGTATCAGGCCAAGTATGCACGTAATTGACGTCCAGTTAATACCATGTTTCCTAGACTTTGCCAACGGTTATGGGGAACAGGACGATTGAACCCACAATTCCACGATCCAGGGGAAAGACGAACTGCACTGACACGCGACTTCGACGAAGCTGTGCTAGATTGCATACCCGATTAGACTGCAGTAAGCACTAGAGCACTGTGACGTGAAATTGGTTCCGGGCACAGCACTACGTGGAAAATAATAAGATAGCAGCAGCTGCACCACTTCCATTCTAAGAATGACAATGCCTTGCAGCCGAATTATCTCGCATCTCACGTCGTGTTCAATCAATGGCTACTAAAACGCAAGTTGTTGGACCTGCACTTTCCTACGAATGTGCTTTTCACCGATTAAGCCTGTTTCAAGAAATATCGGATGATTAGTGGTCGGGATAGTCAAGTTTGGGCCGATGCGGATCTCCATGTCACCGTCGTTCGGAGCAATCAGGCAGGATTTGCGGTGAACATGCGGGCAGGTATAGTCAATGATAACTTAATAGGCCCGTATCTTCTTCCAGTTCACCTAACCGGAGCAGTGTATACTGTGTTTGTGAGTACACTACTTCCCGAGTTATTGAAAAATTTCCGACTTGATATTCGGCAACTCATGTGGTCTCAACATGATGAGGCCCCTCCTCTTTTTTCTCATGTTGCTCCTGGCCACNAGGTAGGATTTGCGGTGAACATGCGGGCAGGTATAGTCAATGATAACTTAATAGGCCCGTATCTTCTTCCAGTTCGCCTAACTGGAGCAGTGTATACTGTGTTTGTGAGTACAGTACTTCCCGAGTTATTGAAAAATTTCCCACTTGATATTCGGCAACTCATGTGGTCTCAACATGATGAGGCCCCTCCTCTTTTTTCTCATGTTGCTCCTGGCCACNACTTGATATTCGGCAACTCATGTGGTCTCAACATGATGAGGCCCCTCCTCTTTTTTCTCATGTTGCTCCTGGCCACTTGAATTAGACGTTCCCTGACAAGTAGATAGGGAGAGGCGTTTCTNTTGCTCCTGGCCACTTGAATTAGACGTTCCCTGACAAGTAGATAGGGAGAGGCGTTTCTGTAACTTGTTCAGCTCTTTTACCTGATCAGACCCCATTCAATTTTTACCTGTGAGGTCATGTAGATATACTTGTTTCTGAGACTCCTCTAAGGTGGAAAAGGAGCTCGTAGCAAGAATTCTAGCTCGCGTATATGGCATTCAAAGGACTTCAGGGATATTCAACGGAATGCGGCAAATCTTCGTGCGACGTTATCATGCCTGAATCGAAGCTGGAGGACGTACCTTTGAACACCTGCTGTGATCTGTGGTCTTCGTAAATTGCCGGTCATGTACGTAGTGCATTAGTACATTACATTAGTTCACGAAGTCTTGTAAGTTGTATTCTACTGTAATAGGCATCCCAACACTGTTATGGTTGTAACGTTCGACGGAAGCGTCCCCGGGCCGGGGTTCTCTATCTCAAACTGATGCTGGTGTCCTTCTCCATCATCTCTGAAAGTTTGTCACATACCTTGGATACACCAGTATACTTACGAAACTATGAAAGGAGTAGTTTACACAGATTTTCATTATAACATGACAAAATTACAATTTTCTGTTTTTCTGGTACCAAGAAAAATAAAATAAACTCAACAGTTTGCAGAGAATAAAGAAGCTCTGCTCAAAGCTATAAACTCATTCTGTTTTTAAGTTTTATTTAGAAAAAGCTGTTTTACTAAAAGTCTATGATAGTTACGTTTATGATATATGTTGAAATTTCCTTACGTCCAGCAGTTCATCAAAATAATATTGTTGGCATTATGATTGCACAAAATCCTAATTGTTAATTTTTTGTACATTTTTTTATCTGTTATGGTAAATAAATTAATTATTTTTACATGAAAAAATTTAAATTACTTGTATTTTCCTGAAAACCTTTACCAGCAATACCTACAAATTTAAATATGTTTGTGAAAAGTTAGAAACCGCGATTTTCTTTGTTATAGAATCCATCTAACAAACACGCTTGTTGCCGGCTGGCAATTTAAGACGGAGATGATAGCTTTTAAATCAAATTAGTATTAAAGCGAGTCGTAAAACGGAGCAAACACATATGCCGAAGTAAGGATTTGAACACGGAACCCCTCGCATATAAATAGTTGTTACATCGAAATATGCAATGAAGGTCAGTTTGTAGAAATTTTCTTTAAAAATTAATATTTTCCATTTAATTATGCACGGGAAAATTAAGGTCGATGAGAACGTACTGATTTTGGCAGTCACCGAACCGCTTTACCTCGGCTTCGCTGTTGGGACTGGTACTTTCACCGTTCCGGTCTTCCAGCTGTATGGGCTTCTCGTCGAGAAACAATATTTTTTACTCTTTCCAGGAAGCAAAAATATTAATGGATATTCTGAGATACATTAGAGGTAAACTGTGGCTTGCCGTGAGATAAATCTTTATCTCGAGTTAGTTAGGTCGCTAGAGGTGGCAAAAAAATTGGGGGGAGGAAGGGAGGGTCGAGCGAACAGCCGGCCCCTGGAAAGCTCTACGGTAAACAATTGTTCAGATTCGCCATAAGGAACAGTTCCGACAACTCATTACATGACATCGGGCTCAACGATATTATAGAGGAAAGTAATTGTTATGTAAAATTACAGTCTTAAATGCAATCGCTAATGAGAAAACATTCTGTGTCGGCCTTCAGACAACATTTCCACTGAAAATAAAAGACAACAACCAACAAATCGCAAGTATAGTCACAACACGGAGCGACAGACGACGCTGACACACACTGGAAGGGAAAGATACGGTTCACGTCTCGGTCTCGGTCAGCTGTAACCATATGAGGCCATCTGCGTTGGAGCGTCAGAGAAAATGTACGTGTAATAGAGGAAGTGGCAAACTACTGACGTTGGAACCATTTTCGGAATTCGTGAGTTAGGGGAGAAAAATTGCCCTCCCCCTCCCCCTGGTGATAAAAAATTAATCCCCCACCCCCTAAAATGTTGTTTACTGTGTTTACACATACATGTTGCTCCACGCTTCATTCGAAATAATTCTAACCCTATAAACATTTTTAGTATCTTTAAGTAAAGGTTGAATATTAATCTGCATCGTTTTCCAGTGGCGCCTTTTGGTGAAGTCTTTGGCACCCATGAGTGTTAGACTTGGAAGGGTGGTAAGGGGGAAGTTAATGTCAATTTTATTTCCGATGTGAGAGATACGATGACATCCCGTCCTATGGTAATTCTTTCTGGTGCGTGAAAGGTAGAGTGAATCCCGTGCAACAAGGGACAGGCGGCAACCCTACAAAGCGCCCAGGGACGCAGCGCGCCAAGTCGAGTGCCTCTTGTACCGCTCGCCGGTACCTCGTAGCCCTGCGCTGGCCCTGCGCTAATTGCAATCAGCGCCCAAGTGGCCCTGCCGGCCGTGTGATTGAATCGCACGTGATTAGCCTGCGGTGGAAGGTAATTAAACCTGAAAATTACCGCGCCGTATGTTAAGGGTTTTGCCCGGAAAACGGGTTTGGCCTAGGGCACGGGAGGGAGAGGGANGGGGGGGGGGGGAGACTGTTGCTCTCCGGCTGGGCGGAGTGATGCTGTGATGGCGTAATTGCCTCGGGGTTTTGGACTGAACGGTTTTCGAAATAGTGTGTGAAATCCGACGCTGTCGCAGTGCTATAGTATGTCCACGATTATCTCAGCATTTTTAAAATCAACCTGTGATAAATTTCACTGTCCCTACATGCATATACATTAATGGGCTCACTGAGTGACAAGCGTCCAGTAAAGTTGGTAACGACGGAGGGAAAGTAGTTCCACGCCTTTATATTTAATTTAAGTTTCTAGTTTAGTATTTGAGAATAGATAAATGTGTTTATTTTAATGCATGTAAATGCAAGAATTACATGACTGGTAGAATATTTATTTTCTTGATAATTTCAAAGTTTAGCTTGACTGATACATGAACAAAGTGATATGATCCATGGCAATATTAATTGCAAAAATGGCGGAATAATACACAATGTGCATATAAGTAGATATTAAGCAGGGTTTTCAAAGGTGCTCAGCTAACCGTGAACAGCCTATGGCGTACATGCACCAGTTACACCTCAAAAGTCAGTGGTGTCGACAGTCAGCCGTTCTCATATGAACACACCGTTTGAGAGTAGTAGTCCTCGGTGGACGTGGAAGTAAGATGTCGCAGTCACGAAGCGAGGAATCCGGACCAATTATGTTTCACGCCGAATCACAGGCTTGGCATGATTTGGGAGAACCGGTTGTGCAATCTCGGGTATCCATTAGCCCTTTTAAATCTAAGATTTCTCGTAATTTTTATCACTTCAGTGTTATGTCACTGCATTGTAAAGAAAACAAAACTGCATTCCATTTGTTAATTTTATATTACCCTTCTTTGTAATTGCCTATATTTTGCGTTGATATGCTGATATAGAGGTGGTGTAAATGCTGAAGTGAAACATTAATTTGAAAATAGTTCACATTACACTGATTACTTAGGATTCCAACCCGCAATTTCGTGGTCAGGATGATACAATTTTGCAGCCTTGGACACAGGGTTCTCTTAAAAAAAAGGGTGAGCGGAAACGTTATTAATTTTTGTAGGTTTTTATAGAAAAAATTGTTAAATATAATAAATATTCTTAATTAATCCTTAATGAATTTCAAATGTAACCTGGAAATATAATAAATTTTTATGAATATTTTATTGATTTTGTTTATAGAATTTGTAATATTATTATGGTATAAAATTTTAAAATAGATCGTTGATGAATTTATTCTCATGAAATAACTCTAGCAGCACCACTGAGAGTTTCGCAGTATCCAGATAACAGTCGAGAATTTATGCAATAGTTACTATTGTCGTTTAAATTAACAAAATCTACTGCTAGGCTATTAATTATTTGATATCCCTAGTAATATACTATATCAGTCTTAAATATGTCTGATAACTGTCGTAACCACATACTCTATATTTCCATGCAGGAATTTAGTCCCTTTCTACTCCAATAAAATTATCAGTTCGAAGGTTTCCTGTAAAGCTATTGTTGGTTTTCAACTGACTCTCTAGCTCTGCGGCGTTTTCGCCGACATGTTATAGTCTCCCAGCATAGGAATGCCACGATTATGAAAATACCTGGTGGTTGTATGCGTCGTTACACAATGCTGAGGCACCATGCCTTCGGCTGACTGAACCTGGTGTGAACGGAGCCGAGTCGCCCCGTTCGACTCGCACTCGCCGTGGCGGTCGCTGCCAGCAGCCGCGTGCTCTCGTCACGATGGCCGGGCCTTCACTTGCTTGCTTGCAGACGCCCCTCCCACACCCTCACGTATAACGCAGCAACGTCGAAAATGTATCTGGAAAGAATGCGGTCGCGGGTCTTGGCGTTTCTCAAGGAGATAGGACGCAGGCGGCAAAGGTCCGGCGAACCAATCACATGGAAGCAAAAGTGTCGCCGATATCTACTGTATAGTCTGTGCGCATGTAAAGCGAACACCTCAGACTTGTGGGAGGCATTCACTGAAGAGTAGGTCATGGCATGTTCGAGCAAAAAAACATTCTACTATTTGTGGCTAATCCCCGGAGAATTATTGCTGTGCTATTTGATAACGAGAAATTTTCTTAAATACATACGTCTCCCATTGAAAATGCCGCGAAACAAGTAGCAGTTGCGACTGGAAAATCGCTGTCAACAATATGTAAATTATATAAGANCTCCCATTGAAAATGCCGCGAAACAAGTAGCAGTTGCGACTGGAAAATCGCTGTCAACAATATGTAAATTATATAAGAGAATGTGTGTATCAAAACCACCAGATACAAAGTATGTACACCAGGGAGCACACTACAGACGAGTAGGAGAAAAATAGTTTTATATGACTTTGTTTTGGCGTTGTTCAACCCACAATTCAAAACTTTCATTCCCTCAGAAAAATGTGCCTACTTAAACAAATGTTGTGTGTCCTTCGAACGGAAATAAATTTTTGTGGAAGCAAGTAAACTTTAAGAAAGATTATAAAGAAGATTGGCTTCGGGTTCAGGATGTGCAACAATAAGAGGCGTGTACTGATAGAGAGGACATACATTATTACTTGGTGGGAAAGGTACATTAGGAGAACGATAGCGTATTACAGTTTATGTGGATGAAACGTTGATACGTGCAGCATATAGTGTCAGCAAATGCTGGCAAGATCCAGACAATCTAGGTGTGCTGAAGAACGATAGAGCAGGCTACAGGTGGATTATTGTCTATGCAGGTTCGGATATGAGATTTGTTCCTGGAGCATTGACTAGTTTCAAGTCCAAAGCGAGAATGGGTGATTATCACGATGAAATGAATTCCGAAAACATTTCCAAATGTCTGTCGGGTAGACTTGTACCCAATANAGAATGGGTGATTATCACGATGAAATGAATTCCGAAAACATTTCCAAATGTCTGTCGGGTAGACTTGTACCCAATATGTCCAGTAGGTGCATTAATGTAATGGGAAATGCATCATAATACTCAGTGCAGAAAAGCGAAGCCCCAGAAATGGCGTCACGTAAGGCGAAAATACAATAATGGCTGAAGGTAAACAATATCACTTATGAAGAAGATATTTCATAAGAAGAACTACNCGTAAGGCGAAAATACAATAATGGCTGAAGGTAAACAATATCACTTATGAAGAAGATATTTCATAAGAAGAACTACTTTGCTTTGTTTAATCCCAAGGGCCGGCTCCAAGGTATTATCTGGACGAAAGTCTAGAAGCATGAGGCCACGAAGTAGTAAGGATACCGCCTTAACACTGAAATTTGAATGCCAAAGAAATTAGCTGCAACACTGTCAAGTCTCGTGTAAGTGTTAAAAATGTATCGCAAATAGCCCACCAGATATAANCAAAGAAATTAGCTGCAACACTGTCAAGTCTCGTGTAAGTGTTAAAAATGTATCGCAAATAGCCCACCAGATATATGCGCAAACAAAAGAGGCCATTAAGAGTATTTCAGGAAACGACTGGAAATCAACTTTGTCACACGTAAGAAGAGAAAAAGCGGAATATTAGGAAAACGATCGCTGAATGGAAGAAGATATAGAGACATTTGTAATAAGTGTGGCTGGTGACAACGACAGTGGCAGTGAAAGCGATACTTGCCATGATGACAGTTGAAGTGATAACCACTGAAGTAAAAAAATTACAGATTGTGCACTTTCAGTAGTCAAAGAACTTGTGTCGAAAACAGCATGTTTTAAGTGATTGTTATTTGATTAACAGTGTACATTTAAATTGTTACTTACGTTTAGAGTGATGTGTATCATAATCTGCATGTCTTCAAGTTGTGTCTTTTCAGAAGTATTATTATGTATAACAATCCAATTTTCTGAGAGACGTATTTAACGCAACATTTCTATACAGGTATGCCTTTATTAATATTATATTCCTTGTGCCAAAAGTTTCAGTCATGTTTCTGTGGTTCCAGTTTTCATCCTTACAATTATTTTCGTCTGAATATAATTTTTTTTTACTATTCTCAGCAAATGTCTTAAAACGTATTTTCATGCACAACATGTTATGCATTTAGATAGGATAACTTAAAAATAAAATATTTTAACATGTGTTGAAAACAGGGATTTTTAATACATTGAACGTAATTGAAAGTTATGACAAGTTAATTTTTACAGCGAACAATATTTTTAGGTCCGTCNGATTTTTAATACATTGAACGTAATTGAAAGTTATGACAAGTTAATTTTTACAGCGAACAATATTTTTAGGTCCGTCAAACGACTTAAAATGAATGTTTTACTGTGCATATTATTCATGTTACCATATGATTGGTAGCATGTCTGTCTCGTATATATTGCTCAACGCCAGGCAAATGTTTTCCTGTCACTCCAACAAGTATATCATTATTCAACTAAAAATTTCAACAATCTTTTGATATTATATTCTTATTCACCACGAATGAACATGCTTACCTAGGCGAACCGAATCGGATTCCCGATGGGGTCGCTCCCGGGTTTTCGCATGTGGGAATCGGACTGGACGATGCCAATGGTAAGCGAGTTTTCTCGAATATACCCCCNCCTCACTTCACCCGCACCGGTTTCAAGGCATCTATGTTAAGAGCCGCCCAAATCACTTCACTCACTCACTTGAATGAATGCACATTATAACAAATGTCACTGTGACGTATCTCTATACTCTGGGTGCATTAAACAATTGAAACCTCGAATGCCAAATGGTAAATGATAGGGAATCCAAACTTACGTCTTCGATATTCCAGAATATGTTGTAGACGGTCCGTAGTAGTTTCTACTGACTATACCTGTCCTCCCCGCCGTGCGTCGTGCGAGGATTGGAATAGCTGAACCTTCTCCTTTACGGAATTTTTTGTTAATTTAGTCGCACAATACAACGCCACGACGAATATGGCGTGTGATTACAACATTAATGCAAGCAAACCAACACTCGGAGTTCCCAGAAGAAATTTTAATGAAATTTTCCAGAATATTCTATTGTTATATCCACCAAAATAAGGTATAAGAGACTCATAAATGTAATTTATGATTTGGGGAAAAACACTAGGACACACCATATCTAAGAGAAATTCAATTTTTTTACGGGGTTGTTTTTAAAAAAAATATTCTTTTATAATATTTCATTTTAAAATCACAAGAAAATTGTTGAAGTAACGTAATATTTTTATAAGTTTGGTATTCCAAGTGGGCTAAGGAAATTTTATTATGAACGAATTTTAGTATTGTTATTATAGTTGGNTGAATGAATGCACATTATAACAAATGTCACTGTGACGTATCTCTATACTCTGGGTGCATTAAACAATTGAAACCTTGAATGCCAAATGATAAATGATAGGGAATCCAAACTTACGTCTTCGATATTCCAGAATATGTTGTAGACGGTCCGTAGTAGTTTCTACTGACTATACCTGTCATTGGAATAGCTGAACCTTCTCCTTTACGGAATTTTTTGTTAATTTAGTCTCACAATACAACGCCACGACGAATATGGCGTGTGATTACAACATGAATGCCAGCAAACCAACACTCGGAGTTCCCAGAAGAAATTTTAATGAAATTTTCCAGAATATTCTATTGTTATACCCACCAAAATAAGGTATAAGAGACTCATAAATGTAATTTATGATTTGGGGAAAAACACAAGGACACACCATATCTAAGAGAAATTAAATTTTTTACGGGGTTGTTTTTAAAAAAATTATTCTTTTATAATATTTTATTTTAAAATCACAAGAAAATTGTTGAAGTAACGTAATATTTTTTGTAATGATNTAACGTAATATTTTTATAAGTTTGGTATTCCAAGTGGGCTAAGGAAATTTTATTATGAACGAATTTTAGTATTGTTATTATAGTTGGTGACTCTACGCTCGTGTGGGCTTGGCAAGTGGCAAATTGTATTAACTTGAAAAAAAAATAATACCNTTATAGCAATTAACTTTACTGATTTTAATCTGATTTTGTAAATGTAAGTTGTGTTGGGGCTTGAAGAAAAAATTGTGGTGCACCCTGAAATACAAAATTTTTTTTTATATTTTGTTATTGTTTCTTATATCCAATCTTCATTCAGTAACAAAAGGAATATAAAGTTATTTAATTATTAACTGTGAATTGGACAACTGGATATAGGGAATCTAATTGGTTGTATATTGCTGCAAGTTTTTGAAGCTGTTTTCCTCGTGGTAATCCTTTTGACTCCGAGCATGCCTTGGCTTCCATACAGTAACCATTACAATTCATCCCAGAGGTTTTGAATTGGGTTGAGAGAGGCATGTGTGCTAGTTACTCGAAATGACAGAAAATTAGATGGTAATAGCCTTTGCTTTATGACGTGGGGCACTGTTATACTGAAACCGATATAAACTAATTCCGAACCGTTTCTACAGTATGATTGGGCTGAATAGTACAGAATTGATTCACGCGCCTCGGAATTCGTGGATAAAGGAAATAAAACCAGTGAAACAAAACCATACAATGATAAAACTAAACTATATTAATATACTGCTNTTATACTGTTTCCTATGAACTTCACAGTCTTGCAAGCAACGCTTTCCAGGCTTTTGGCACACTCACACATGTCCATCAAATCACGATATACTAACACAGAGATATTTGTTTCTTTACAGGGTACTCTTCGATTTATCCGTAGAGTCCAAAGATAACCTGTTTTCCACTTCTGTAGACAACATCTGGCATGGGTGTACTGAACTTAGTATTCTGTGCAACGGCTTGTCCATGGTATCCTAGTAAAGCGGCCTCCCAGAGGATGGCACGACATCTTACTGCACAGAGCCTTGCTGTATGACTTATCACACGCCGAAGACTTTGATGGATCCAATTTTTGGTTTACCAGTACGGGTCGGTGTGTTACGACGAAGGATAAATAAGTGCAGTTCCTGTGTATCTACGTGTAGCAAGTGTAGCGTATGCACAAATGCCATTTACTGTGCTGAANTTGGGCTGAATAGTACAGAATTGATTCACGCGCCTCGGAATTCGTGGATAAAGGAAATAAAACCAGTGAAACAAACGCATACAATGATAAAACTAAACTATATTATTATACTGTTTCCTATGAACTTCACAGTCTTGCAAGCAACGCTTTCCAGGCTTTTGGCACACTCACACATGTCCATCAAATCACGATATACTAACACAGAGATATTTGTTTCTTTACAGGGTACTCTTCGATTTTTCCGTAGAGTCCAAAGATAACCTGTTTTCCACTTCTGTAGACAACAGCTGGCATGGGTGTACTGAACTTAGTATTCTGTGCAACGGCTTGTCCATGGTATCCTAGTAAAGCGGCCTCCCAGAGGATGGTACGACATCTTACTGCACAGAGCCTTGCTGTATGACTTATCACACGCCGAAGACTTTGATGGATCCAATTTTTGGTTTACCAGTACGGGTCGGTGTGTTACGACGAAAGATAAATAAGTGCAGTTCCTGTGTATCTACGTGTAGCAAGTGTAGCGTATGCACAAATGCCATTTACTGTGCTGAACGCGATTCATATTTTAACCTAAAGATCTGTATTTATGACATACACCAATACCTGCTAGGTGCATGCTTTTAAGCAAGATGTGACTTTACTAAACCAAATGTAAATCAGGTGACTCCAAATCCTCAGGCCTACTGTAAGAATGATATCCCGCAATGCTCCAATTAAAGGACTGCAAATTATCCTGTGCTGCCTGTTCAGTGTGAGGTCTAGCTTTATCGTCAATAAAACTAATACCTCTAGGCTGACGACCTGATCTCTTCTAAGTAATGCCGCCCTTTATCGTTATTGTCCCCCACTACCTGTCTGTCGATTGTGGTTGTTAATCCATATGCCGAACGAGGACACTGCTGTGACTCTCTCTCTCTCTCTCTCTCTCTCATTCTCTCCCCTCCTCCTTTAATGAAGTCACATTTATCCATTCCAAAAAAGGCAGTTTGGTTTCGGCCGTGTAATGGCCACGCACATGTTTCACCAACATTTACGATGGTCTCCAGGCAGGAGTTTCGTCTTCTTTAAATAGCTGCAGATGTAATTAACAAAGTGTAGAAAATAACACCCAGTGTACTGTTGTTTCACTTTTGTCACCCAGTGTGCACACACTTTGCGGTAATAGAGAGTCATGAATAACGTCTGGAGTAACTTCGTATTGAAGGCTTATGATGCTGGCAATATCAACTATATCCCACTTAATTTCAAGGGACTCTGGTGATAAATAGCATCATAAAGTATATTACAGTACAACCGGACATGTTGATGCAAATAACCGGAATGAAAATATAAAATTCTAAAGGATATATATATATGTGATAACACAGTAAGTTAATGTACTTAATAAGTAAATCCCATTAAAAACATTATCAATATGTTTTACTACCGTTGGTTGCTTAGTCATTTCAACAATTGTATTCCTGAGAAAAATATGAGCATACAATTTATGGATGTCGCACCAGTGGTTTGTACTCGGTAGCGTCACCAACCAGTAACATTGAAGGAGACTAATAATTTAATAATTGGTTTCCTGTATTAAATTCACGACGCCATCAACTTAAAACCACATTATACTGGTTCTTGATTGTCACTGTGCTACACAAATTTGTACTAAGTTAGTATCTTAAGAATATGTAACACCATACATAATCACAATTTAATCATTTTCCTCCAGCTCTCTGTTAGCATAAAATGAAGCCACTTAATGTGAAATTAATGAAGATTACAATATTTAACGCAGCTGTGTTTTATATTGCCGCACAATACCTAAATGCCAAATTTTTTTGTAAACACACCCCATCCCTACAACAACGGAAGTTAAAGTAGCAGTAATTGAATACCAAAAAGAATATGGCATTTGTTTAACAGATGCTATATTATATCGAAGAGTTCATAACATGAGTTAGGTTTCTGGTGATGTTAATGTTGATGACAACGTCCCATAATAACATTAATTGCATATTATATTTCTTAGTATGAAATACTTTACTAGACCTCTCCCTGCAGACACTAGGCCCTGGAAATGGTACTATATTTTTTTACGACTTTCTAAGGCTCGCGTTTCTGTTAAACTGGCTGAAAAAAAGCAAGGCTGTCATTATATTTCTACGACATTCAAGTGTGAAGCTTCTGTCTTGCATATATGCATCTTTTCCCGTGTATTTCAGCAAGCACCTAGAGCCGAAGATGTACCATATCATACGCCATCATATCATCAGTTTACAAATACGATCTATGTTAGAGACTGGAAAAAGCTGCGGCTTTAGTAAATATAAAAGAATAACCAATAAAAAGTTTTAGGATCATTGTTACAAAAATATTACTGAAATACAAATATCAAGAAAGCGGAAAATAAGATATGTATAGAGTTGCCACACTGAAAAATCTGCCATCGATATAGTTAAGTTGGCAAATATGGCGATTTTGAAAGTTTCGTTCCTAAATTCTTGTATTTAGAGGCAAGTTTTGTGAACATTCTATACAAAGCACAGTTTTCTTTTGACGTTAAAATTTTAGTAATGTTCATTTAACAAATATTTAAAAAAAATTTACAAAAATAATTTTGTAAACGGTACCTTAGGATACTAATGTTTTCTGCTCTACATAGCGCCACCGCCTCAGTTATTTAATTTAGAATGTATCCTTTTAAGAAATAAATCCCACAACTATAGTCATAAGACTGCGTTAACGTCTATAATTAAACCACCATACCTACAACTGAAACTATGAATCGCATAGACACGGCGTTGCCACGTTTTTATGAACAAGAATCGTACTCTCTCGGTAGGGCCAAGCATCTTGCTATATGTTGCAAAGTCGACAAATTAAGTTAGGTGGTCCCTTCTCGATNTACTCTCTCGGTAGGGCCAAGCATCTTGCTATATGTTGCAAAGTCGACAAATTAAGTTAGGTGGTCCCTTCTCGATGTGTTGTATCCTACTTAAAGAACATTACTTTCTGTGACTTTCTCCACATGCGCATGTAAGACTTGGTCCTTATGGAGGGACAATCCATTTCTCAAAGCGCTACTAAAATATTTTTCTCTTAGCTCAGAGCATTTTTTCTCATTCCAGTATTTTTTTTACCGCTCGCGTACATGCCTGGCGTTTCTCAAGCTCGTAAAAAGAGCGGAGTCCCTAGTATATCACGTACGGGTATGCACGGATGTGTTTATTTTTTCTGAGGTCAGCCTACGTTAATTACATTTTCTGCCTACAGGCACATTTTTTTTCCAGACCAAACANTGTTTATTTTTTCTGAGGTCAGCCTACGTTAATTACATTTTCTGCCTACAGGCACATTTTTTTTCCAGACCAAACAAAGTTCATTTTGTGACCAATATTTTCATGTTAGAACATTTGTGTATATGTACGTGAAGACTCAAGAACAACATCATCTACTTTGTTTTCCCACTCGGATCCATCTTATTTCATTTCTTTACTTATTTTAGCCCAGGGGTCCTGGGATATCAAACATTTTCAGGCGTGTTAACTGTTGTGGTTACTTCTTGGAACTTTCCGGACGTAAGTGTTTGGTCAAATGGAGGTGCCGTACTAGAAAAGGACGTTACACATACGAAAACATTTTTATTTAAATTTATTTGTATTTTATTAACTCTTACTAACGTATTTTATACTCAACATTTATTTTTGGGTTTCATACTAAAGAAAATTACTCGAAGTCTGTTAAATTTGTTTTGTAAAACAATGTAAACTCATATTTTTTAATCACTGACGTTGCATATATTTGTAGACTAACTTTCACTAATTCGACGAAGGTTAGTATCCNAACTCATATTTTTTAATCACTGACGTTGCATATATTTGTAGACTAACTTTCACTAATTCGACGAAGGTTAGTATCCTGTTATTCCGAATGATTTTGTTATGGTCATGCACAGCACTGTTTCATGACCATGCGACGAGAAGCCGGGCTGGTAAGGGCACACACTCAACCACTGACATGACTCAGTGTATGAATACTGAGACGGTGATCAAAGGGTTCAGAATATATTTTAGCCATTCAGATTTTTTTCGCATATAGCTTTTCTTTACGTGGACTTCGAACATAAAACTCAAACTTTATGCTTATAAATTTCAGGTAGTGATCTCCTATCAGTAATAGTTATTCACTAGTGGTGATATNTAAAACTCAAACTTTATGCTTATAAATTTCAGGTAGTGATCTCCTATCAGTAATAGTTATTCACTAGTGGTGATATTTTTCAACTAAATAAAATTTGCCATTTAACTCAATAGCTCAGTTATATTTCAATAAATTAAATAATACGCCGCTTANTTTTCAACTAAATAAAATTTGCCATTTAACTCAATAGCTCAGTTATATTTCAATAAATTAAATAATACGCCGCTTAATCTTCTTCTAAATAAACTTTCAATGAAAATGCTTATATAAAGAAGTTTAATATCTCTTGCATTTACGTAACTTCACAACTTGATGGTAATAAAAAATATTTTCTTTTGTTGTGAAAGACATTGACAGAAATACGCAAATTCTCTTATAGTCTAATCGCAGTTTCTTCATATTTTTTAACTAAACCTTGGAAAAATCACACAATGTATGACGTGATTGGTTGTTTCTTAAATATGGCATATACGGTATTTTAACATTTGTGCGTTAAATTTAAATTTTCGTTGAGATAGTCGTGTTTGTATGTGTTGGCTTGAATTATCATTAATTTTACTTATGTTCCGACATTAATTAAAATGTGTAAAACGTACAGTATTTATTTTTTTATTAAAGTTAGGAGCAGTTACATTTCTTACGAGGAATACGTGTATTATGAAAGAAGAGGAGCTTACAACATTACTGAAATAGTGTATGTACGAAATAACAGTTTCTTGTTCCACTTATTTTCATTGCATAAACTTGAATCATAGGCTTTATGTATTTCTTCTGACATAACTGTACCTTATTTTGGTTAAATTGAACATGATCTTTTATTTGATGAATAAATTAATGCATAATTTATAACTAGTATGGTTGAAAACAGGGATCAAATAGGTGCGTTAGTAAGATATAGTTAACATGAAAAATGTTATTACACTGAGTGTACACGAATATCGACACGGATGCGCCTCGTTGTCCCTCGGGTGTAATTTTATATCTATATTAAGTTACTTGTGTATGCATGGGACGAAGGAATATTAAGGACGTAGAACTTTAGCAGGGCTTCATAAAATTTTATTTAACTTATATCATTTATGAACTCGGAAAAAACACATTCCCCCTAAATAGCATATTTACAAATAAATAACCGGAAAGTAGTTATTTATTGTACTGATAAAATAAGTAGTATTAAAATTAAAGATTCGTCACCACCCAAAGACTTTAAAATTGATTCATGTTAATACATAAAACAGTTAAGGTTTTCACCTGCCTGCAGCTATATTCCTCGTTCGAGGTCTCGAAGCGCGTGAGATGTAAGGCCACTCTTGCTCACTCAGTAACTGCCTCATCGCCTCTACACGCAATGCGCTATACTAACGTGCAGTTTTCCCGTTGGCGACTTGCCTGACTGTGGCATTAAGCAGTTACTCGATACTATTATGGCACGCTTGTAAATACAACTGTTGGAATGCCTTCTCTTTTAGAATAATATTCAATAAATATATTTTATTCTATCCTTAGACGTTTGCTTACGAGTGCTGTGGAATAAAGACACTGTGTTAATTACTTACATGACCATATTATTTTAAAAAGGGTTGTTAATAGATAAAAAATGTTTGAATGTTATATGTAACTAGGGTCTTAAGAGTGCTCACTTTACCGTAAACAGCCTATAAACATNGAGTGCTCACTTTACCGTAAACAGCCTATAAACATTTGTGAATGCTAAAATTATTTATTTTGCTTTGTGTTAATTTTAATGCATATAAGTGTAAGAATAAGCAAATATGTTAAACATTTCCATGCCAATAGTTTTTGAGTTTCAATTGTCTAACGAGTTAATATAATACTGACGCTCACAGCAATGTTAATTTTACATATGGCGGAAGAAGATTCAGTGTTCATACAAGTAGANTAAAACTCAAACTTTATGCTTATAAATTTCAGGTAGTGATCTCCTATCAGTAATAGTTATTCACTAGTGGTGATAGTTTTCAACTAAATAAAATTTGCCATTTAACTCAATAGCTCAGTTATATTTCAATAAATTAAATAATACGCAGCTTAATCTTCTTCTAAATAAACTTTCAATGAAAATGCTTATATAAAGAAGTTTAATATCTCTTGCATTTACGTAACTTCACAACTTGATGGTAATAAAAAATATTTTCTTTTGTTGTGAAAGACATTGACAGAAATACGCAAATTCTCTTATAGTCTAATCGCAGTTTCTTCATATTTTTTAACCAAACCTTGGAAAAATCACACAATGTATGACGTGATTGGTTGTTTCTTAAATATGGCATATACGGTATTTTAACATTTGTGCGTTAAATTTAAATTTTCGTTGAGATAGTCGTGTTTGTATGTGTTGGCTTGAATTATCATTAATTTTACTTATGTTCCGACATTAATTAAAATGTGTAAAACGTACAGTATTTATTTTTTTATTAAAGTTAGGAGCAGTTACATTTCTTACGAGGAATACGTGTATTATGAAAGAAGAGGAGCTTACAACATTACTGAAATAGTGTATGTACGAAATAACAGTTTCTTGTTCCACTTATTTTCATTGCATAAACTTGAATCATAGGCTTTATGTATTTCTTCTGACATAACTGTACCTTTTTTTGGTTAAATTGAACATGATCTTTTATTTGATGAATAAATTAATGCATAATTTATAACTAGTATGGTTGAAAACAGGGATAAAATAGGTGCGTTAGTAAGATATAGTTAATATGCAAAATGTTATTACACTGAGTGTACACGAATATCGACACGGATGCGCCTCGTTGTCCCTCGGGTATAATTGTATATCTATATTAAAATACTTGTGTATGCATGGGACGAAGGAATATTAAGGACGTAGAACTTTAGCAGGGCTTCATAAAATTTTATTTAACTNTGTATGCATGGGACGAAGGAATATTAAGGACGTAGAACTTTAGCAGGGCTTCATAAAATTTTATTTAACTTATATTATTTATGAACTCGGAAAAAACACATTCCCCTAAATAGCATATTTACAAATAAATAACCGGAAAGTAGTTATTTATTGTACTGATAAAATAAGTAGTATTAAAATTAAAGATTCGTCACCACCCAAAGACTTTAAAATTGATTCATGTTAATACATAAAATCGTTAAGGTTTTCACCTGCCTGCAGCTATATTCCTCGTTCGAGGTCTCGAAGCGCGTGAGATGTAAGGCCACTCTTGCTCACTCAGTAACTGCCTCATCGCCTCTACACGCAATGCGCTATACTAACGTGCAGTTTTCCCGTTGGCGACTTGCCTGACTGTGGCATTAAGCAGTTACTCGATACTATTATGGCACGCTTGTAAATACAACTGTTGGAATGCCTTCTCTTTTAGAATAATATTCAATAAATATATTTTATTCTATCCTTAGACGTTTGCTTACGAGTGCTGTGGAATAAAGACACTGTGTTAATTACTTACATGACCATATTATTTTAAAAAGGGTTGTTAATAGATAAAAAATGTTTGAATGTTATATGTAACTAGGGTCTTAAAAGTGCTCACTTTACCGTAAACACCCTATAAACATTTGTGAATGCTAAAATTATTTATTTTGCTTTGTGTTAATTTTAATGCATATAAGTGTTAGAATAAGCAAATATGTTAAACATTTCCATGCCAATAGTTTTTGAGTTTCAATTGTCTAACGAATTAATATAATACTGACGCTCACAGCAATGTTAATTTTACATATGGCGGAAGAAGATTCAGTGTTCATACAAGTAGATATTAAGAAGGGCTTTCAAAATTGTTCAGTTTAACGTGAACAGCCGTTAAATAAATATCTAAACGTTATCGAGTAACGTCTTTTCTACCAATTCTCCGCAACGCACTTCCCGCTCCAGCGAGGCGGAACCCTTAAGCATCACTTTCACTCTTGTTGCACTGAATGAATAACGCAAGCAAAGAGTTTTACAATAATATTTTATTGTCTCTTTTTAACAAATATACATTTTCACAGGAACAATGTGTACAAAAAACAAAACCAATTATTCTATTTAATGTTATTAACTAAACAGGCCTTAAGTAACGATATCTTCGATAGAGTTGATATGTGGTGATGTTGTCTAAAACAGATTTTGTTTAAATAATTAACACTTCTTTTTAATGTATTGAGTGTGTATGTGTGTGGTATATATATATACAACACAGTTTACTGATATGTCACACGTTATTCAACTCTTGCTAGCAATTAACCTATGGCTCTAACCATTTCTTGCAAGATATAACAACATTATTATGTTAAATCTCTTACTTCTATGTTTTAATACCGACATATCAGAAATGGTATAATCACAAAACTTAACATGCCCTCTTACGTCAAAGAACGTGGCTGCACAAAGCAATGGAATCAAGTAGCAGATATAATGTAAAAACTGTCAAAAATAACACACTTATCAAATTTGCAGTAACAAATGTTTATTTGATGAGTTATTTGCCTTTATTTTCAGTTTCTTGAAATTATCAAGAAGGAATATATTTGTATTTTAGCTTACCACCATGTTAATTTTCATTACTTTTCGTTCTGTGTTATGATTTGTATGTGATATTTATCTGTTGAAATAACGAAAAAAATAACAATATGGCGCAAATATGTAGCAGGACAGTAGTGAGTACCTGTCAGTTCTTTAGTTATTCTTGTGTGAAAATTGGACAGTATTGTTATCAAAATAAACGTAATATTAAAGCAGAAAATTTAATTTTAAGTAAAAAGCTAATTTAATAGTGTTGCTTGAGAAGAATTGTTTAAGTAGCCAATTATTTCCTAATACATGAAGTCTGGCTTAATGGAAGCACGTCATTTAGTCGTTTACAAAAATGTTCTGTCCACCCTTCAAAAGCGCGCTTGTAAGTATATAAATTCTTAATACCTGAAAAAAAGTGTTGTTTTTTGTACTGCTACAAAGTCTAATAAGTTCATTTTCTCTGTAAAAAAATCTTTTGTCACTTTAAAGATGTTAACATAAAAATATTTTCTTGACTTTTAGTTCAATAGGACAACAAATATATCCTATGATAATAATTAATTGTTACTTTCAATACTTGTATTTTTTCTGTTTTTCTATTTTGGTGTCTAGAGAAAATAAACTAGAAATTATGTCCCAAAATTCTGTGCTATCACTTGATACTCTTACGTAGTTACACAAAATTTTTCGTTGCATATTTTTCTAATTAAATAGTTATTTGTTTTCAAATTGTAATAAATAAAGCATCTTCAAAACTCTTAGAATGTCGGAGAACAATTTGTGAGCTTTACTATTGATTCACTAAGCTGTTTGCTAACGTTCACAAACTTCAAACGTAAAAAAGTATATGTATTTTGTAATTTTTTAGAATAACATGATATCAGTTCTGTGAATTATTATACTACACATTTGTATGCTTTATTTTAAGCGAAAGTATATCAATAAGTTATTTATAGAGCCACACATTGTGAAATTTTAGATTTTGGCATGCTGTCCACAACCATGCTACAAGAGTTAAATTCGCTACGGATATAATCAACAAAAACTTTATCCATTCCNTTGGCATGCTGTCCACAACCATGCTACAAGAGTTAAATTCGCTACGGATATAATCAACAAAAACTTTATCCATTCCGCTGTTTCATCCTACAGCCATGTGCAGCCTTGTATTGAGAGATATGAATGGCAGGTATGGTATGTTTACCATGGAATTCCATTCTTATTTATTTTCAAAAACTTCTAAAGCTTTAGTAGTCACATCATAAGAGAGCAAACTGAACTAGGTATATAACTTATTGTTAAAGTTAGGTAGAACGGTCTTCAGTGTTCAAAACCTGCTGATACATGGTAAGTTGTAGCTTGATTATGATTATGTTACTTCACTCTAAGATAAAGTTTAATTACTTGATTTTTGCCTTCACATGCTAAAGGAAATAATAGGATATTTGGGTAGGACCTGCGAGATTAACACGTTCGCAGAACTTTTAGCATCAAGGTGAAACTGCAGTCAAATGCTACCAAAATTAAATATTAATCATACTTGATATTTAGACTCCGGCCTAATGATTTTCAAGCTTTTGTCATACGAATGTTTTTAACTTTTTCATTGAATAGTAACAATAATTACACANCCGGCCTAATGATTTTCAAGCTTTTGTCATACGAATGTTTTTAACTTTTTCATTGAATAGTAACAATAATTACACCATTTATTTTGGGTGTGACGACGTTTCGTCTGAAATTGTACTAACAAAAAAATTGGCATAATTTCCCGATAANACACCATTTATTTTGGGTGTGACGACGTTTCGTCTGAAATTGTACTAACAAAAAAATTGGCATAATTTCCCGATAACAAATATCCTAACAACAAACTTATTAAATGGCAAAAACTAAATATCTACCAAATGCAATGTTAGGGAAATTTGGAATGGTTCATAACATCTAAGTTTACATCGCTTAAACAAAACTTACATTAGAGTAAAAGCGACTCGTACAGTAATTAACTTACATCTAGAAAACTACCAGTAATACGGTACCTTCCTCTTCATTGCGACAAAATTTCGATGGTTCCACACAACACAATAATTTAAAATCAACAACATTCCCTCTGACTTACTTCTGGAAATCAGAAATGACTATGTCATTGCTATTTTTATCACAATAATTTCAGGGTGACTTATGTCAGTTTTTTAGCAACAGTTAACCTTTATTTACTTATTAACAATTCCCCTCATTTTAACACAAACCTTCCTTACGTCATGAAACACGGTACAGTTTTTTTTTGAAGACCGCAACACGTGACACATTATAAACAAAGCACATCGTCTAATTAATATAGGTATCTCCCGTCCCACACACTATTCATACAACAGTAACTTGCTGCATATGTTTAAATGCATTCATATTTTGTTGGTTCACCCTCACTTTACCACTTTTGGAAACAAACTAAGAAATTTCCTCACCTAATATTTTNCATTCATATTTTGTTGGTTCACCCTCACTTTACCACTTTTGGAAACAAACTAAGAAATTTCCTCACCTAATATTTATGAATTTTTATGAATATTGGTGCTATCATTATTTTAGAATTTTAAATCAAAACAAAATGAATTTTTTTTTAACTGCTGGCATTTGAAGTCGGTTTTTTTTGTTTGTGCGTATACACTGTGGTAATAATTGCCAGAATATAATTATATTTACGTTTATGAAAATTCCACNCATTCATATTTTGTTGGTTCACCCTCACTTTACCACTTTTGGAAACAAACTAAGAAATTTCCTCACCTAATATTTTTTGAATTTTTATGAATATTGGTGCTATCATTATTTTAGAATTTTAAATCAAAACAAAATGAATTTTTTTTTAACTGCTGGCATTTGAAGTCGGTTTTTTTTTGTTTGTGCGTATACACTGTGGTAATAATTGCCAGAATATAATTATATTTACGTTTATGAAAATTCCACNTTTTTTTTGTTTGTGCGTATACACTGTGGTAATAATTGCCAGAATATAATTATATTTACGTTTATGAAAATTCCACTGCATGGCGTGATCAGCAATGAATAACAACATTAGGTACACAACAGTTTTTACGGCCCTCTATTAAATAAATATAGGATGGAAATCCTGGTTTGTAAAATGCGTATTAAAAATCACCCGTGTTGAAGACAAATTATTTTATTTATATTTGGAATTTTATAATTTTATGGCGTCTGTAACTACCAAAACAACTAATCAGAAGCGAACAATTTGTTAACATTGTTAAGAAAGATTTTATTTCTGGAAAACATTATTTCTTTGGTGACAATCTCAGTTAAGCAGGGTAAATAAGTGTCAGATTTGCTATGGGTATTATTTAATGTTCAGATATAGTACAATTTATATTTGGAATATATACGTATTCACGCATCTTCAATTTAAAAACTCTTGTGCTGTGGTTACGTACATATTTAGTGTGAACCACCACCGCATAGGCGTTGAACACACAGTTTTGTATGCCGTACTGCAACGGATGCTACCCTTGCCATATTGGATATTTACTGAGTGTATGCATAACCGCATAAGAAACATAAGGTATAGTGCGTAACTTTGCACTAACAGACTATCCTATCTTTTAATGTCTTATTTATGCCTCTATTACGGAAAAGGATTTTATATCATCGTTTACATAAAAAAAGTGTTTAAATTCAGTATTATGATGCATATATGTTATGCAAGGCATGTACTTTTGTAACAGGTTGTTAGTTGAAAAAAATTATTTTAGATGCTTTTGTTTGAACGCATGGTTTCGGTACTTATGTGGGCGAATTGTGGGGCAATGCTAGGGACATGCACATAAGACTAAAGTGAGAAACAGTGGTGTGAAGCGCAGTGATGGGATAGGCAGGAAGTGTCGTAGCTGAGGGTGAACCAGCAATGTGTCGTGTCGAGATGCGTGTGCCGTGCGGGTTGCCCGGCGCGTCAGGGGCACGGAGGAAGTAGTCGCCGGCCGTCGTCCAGGGCCGCACATCACCTCGCGACGTGCAGCAGCAGCGCCAGCCACTGCGCCGTGATGCTGGCGAGAACGCGGCACGAGCCGCCCTTACGCGCGCCGGAACTCACGCCGCCGTCGACGCCGCCCAGCTCGTTCCGCATGTCCTGCGCGATCGACATCTCGTCCATGGCCGACTCCTCCAGCACCGACTGCAGCGACACTGAACACGCGCACACATGCATCAATCCTCCTCCTTTCACGGTGACAGCCGAGGACAAGACCGACACTCTAACACTACTAATATCGCTGGGGTAGCCTTTGATCTACTTATTCCACAGGGGCAGCGGTGGTGTAGTCGTTAGACTACTCGCTTCCCACCAAGGCGAATCGGGTTCAATCCCCGGTGGGCTCGACCCCGGATTTTCTAAAGTGGGAATCGTGCTGGACAATGCCGCTGGTCAGCGGGTTTTCTCAGTGATCTCCCGTTTTCTCCGCCCTTGCATTCCGGCGCTGCTCCATACTCACCTTACTTCACCCTCATCGGCTCTCAAGACCTCGATGCTAAAAGCCGCCCAAATCTCTTCATTCACTCTTTCATCCTCCCGCGGCAATATCTAACAACAAAACATACAGAATAACACTGAAAATACATGTGGGTCAGCCCTATTTTTATTTTTCTACGGCTATAAGTGATAACTGTACCACTACACTTGTTTTGTAAATACTCCATCGGCCTCCCTCTACTTCCTTAATGGTAATAGTTCACAAGACCGACACACGAATAATACAGTTACAGGATTATCCTGAATTCCAGATACACATTATGTGAGACGTTTGTTTATGAACAATGACATAAGGAATCTAATTATACCTATGCCCTAAAGTGATATTTAAGGTGAAACACGCCCTTGAGAATTGGAAATTAATTTTTGTTATATCCAAATTGTTAGAACATACAACATTTTAAATTACACATTTGTGAATATTATTGGGGTGATTTGATATTTTCAATTTGCAATTTGCTAGTATTAGGCGCATCACAGCATCGTTTATTATTAAACAATGTTGGGCCAAGTTGTTAGCCAACAAAAATGTGTTACCCGGAGTGTGCATCGATTGTTTTCACGAAATAATCGCAAGGAACACCAAACGTTACTTTCGTGTAAAACTCTCGGGTAAACGGTTCTCGAGAAAACATACAACTTTTGAAAGAATGCCGTAGGTAAGTAACATAATGACATTATCTGCCAAATCAAAACAGACTAGTAGTATTCATTAATTTCTAGTCTCACCTCATGCAGTTTTTTATTCTTTGGAAATAAATCATTTTTAATTTTTGAATGGGTATCTCTTCTTTAACAATCACGTTTGATCCTAGATGATTTCGCTAATGCATTTGACACCATCCGTCACATACCATTGGTATTTGGGAAGAACAGACGTTCCCTGCAGCCATGCTGTGGTGCGCGCGTCGAAGTTGATGGTCTGCACTTTAAACAACTCCTTTGAAGACTAATAGCCTCTACTGATGTGTTGGGCAATTGCATGTACTCTTCTTGTCCGTATGGTATTAGAGGTTCACATGAGTTTACCTAAGAGTCTGTGAAGGTGGTTTCGCTGGGCATGCTCCACCGGCCACACTAACTTTGTCATTGAAGGTTCCATTATCAGAATGCACACGTTCCAGCACGCCAGGGACGTGACAATGTTATGCCTGCACTGAGTAATGGGGTGTGATCTTCGAACACATTATTACCGCGGTAGCATTGCGTATATTTGTAGATTACGAATTAAACCTCTATTAGTATCCGATAAACCATGTCCGTTCAATGCATTTGGAGACCAACAACGTGCGTTATGCTATGTTGCACCGGTTCACATTATGTGTGAGGCATGATGCTTGCTTACTAAGTGCAGTAACGCAATGGCTACGTCTTTTATGCACGAATTCCTCGCAAATGGCGTGGTTTAGAGTAATTANTTACTAAGTGCAGTAACGCAATGGCTACGTCTTTTATGCACGAATTCCTCGCAAATGGCGTGGTTTAGAGTAATTACACAACACGACCTATTTAGTTAATTTTAACGTGATCTACAAAATAATCTGTATTTGGAAACACGACTAGGCTTGAGCACCATAGAATTTTTTGCGACAATAGAGTTGGAACACTTAATTGCTGTATGACATAATTTAATAGCAGTGACCGGTTTTACTGTGGTTGATGATATCTTCTCAACTATCCTGAATGCGATCACTCCATTTCAAATAGTTTATGCGATATTTACAATNCTGTGGTTGATGATATCTTCTCAACTATCCTGAATGCGATCACTCCATTTCAAATAGTTTATGCGATATTTACAATTAACATGTGTTTAAGCTCCACCTTCAAGACCATACGTTGCACATGTTTTGGACGTAATTTTTCACACGGAATATGCAGCCGAAGTATACCGGTGTTTTTCAGACTCATACTGTATACAGGTATATATATTATTTATTCGAGATAATTTAAAATTTAACCTAGTGTTTTCACCAGTTGTACAATCTCAATGTTAATTTCGATTGAATAGATTATCGATTATAGGGAGCTGTAAGTCTGTTTCGATCTGTGAGTCTTACGCACTCTGTGAAGAGTCGAATTCTATTTGAAATCATTTAAATTAAACTGTATCACAATTTTTCCTGAATTTGAATATATGGTTTTTTATCTTCCCCTGTTACAGCTCTAAAGAAGCGAATTATCTTTCTAAGTTTTTTGTGTATTTTATATTTTATACCGACTATAAAGCATGTCCCTTATAATACTCTCATCATTTGGAAAAAAAAGTGGATTTTCAGAAAGTTTAAGGTTGGTTTTTTTTTAGTTTCGAGTTTTGAACTTTGACCCCTACTCTATGTTTAACATTGAAGTATTTCTGTAAACTTCATTACAGTTGCGTATGACACTAATTTAAATTTAAGGAAAATGTAATGTCGAAAATTATACATAGCAAATGTCATTGACACTTAAGAACATGTTTCTTTATAGTTTACATCAACATTGGTACGAATGACTAGTATAATATCTCTGTTCTTACACTACTTACAATCCAAAAACAGCCGCTGTACTGGACTGAATATATATTGCATATGACCACAAAAAATTTAAAGGTCTTGAAATAAGTAAACAAAGGAGTTTAACAAGTAAATAAGTGACAAATGTAAACACATACTGTATTGGAACAAAACTTCTTGTAGATTTACACTGCAACGTCTGACTACTTTACTTTGTGACAATCCGACTGCTTCCTTTATACGCCTCCAACGAGTTTGGAGACGAGTTACCTGCTATAGGCAACCCTATAACTCGGTTACAGAAGTACACAGCTTGTCGACAGTGTTTGTCAGATATTTCTGCACCGCACTGCTTCTGTTAGGTATGTAGTGTTAAGTATGCTGGATAGGGTTAATATATAATGGATTGCAAGGACCTAGCGTCGGAATTGAGCTCACCATATGAAGTCTTACACTAGGACAGCCTGGTAGGCAGGGCATTATCACTGTACGGAATAATCAGTCGCTTAGCTCACGGCGGATATTGTAGACAGTTGGTAACAATCGTTCACTTTATGAGTCAGTACTATTAAGTTATTGAAGAAGCCTGGAAGGTATTCAAATCTACATGAATAATGACAAACTAAGGAATGACTTAAAAAAAAACTTGTTTGTAAACTCTTCTAAATGTTGTTGCATTACGCACAGCTATCAAAGTGTTTCCAGAAAAATCGTCGAACTCAAGCGTATTGTATTAGCCGTGGTCTCTTCATATATAAGGTTTCCAACACAGTTCCTCACATATGTTCATTGTATTCTTGTGAGCATATTTATTGAGGTGCTGAAATTGGAAAAGTTTTGTTGACATGTGGCGGCGAAAAAAAAACAAGTCGTCCACGTATTCTCTCCTTATGACCTGCTACTGTGTTCACAACACATCGCTGTGGATTTCAAAATCTTTCTGCCAATCCGCACGAGGAAATGTTTTCGTGATACGGCAAAAAAATTTCATTGCTTGCAAATACTCCATACTAATTACTAACTTTTCATGAATCTGTTCATTGCAAGGGCAACCTATACATGAATTNTTGCTTGCAAATACTCCATACTAATTACTAACTTTTCATGAATCTGTTCATTGCAAGGGCAACCTATACATGAATGAAAAGCGATATATATATATATATATATATAATTCAACATAAAATAACACAGCAGATGCACTTAAAGAGATTAAACANATATATATATATATATATAATTCAACATAAAATAACACAGCAGATGCACTTAAAGAGATTAAACATCACAGTTAACTTGGTTGAAACTTTCTTCAACAACTAACAATAGCGCGTTAGCACCATCAGGCGTCACCGAAGAGAAACACAGCACAATGTGACCGCTAAGCTAACACTACTCTTTACTAAAGTGTGGTGCGATTCAGGGCAATGACATGCTGCTACCTAGAGGGTATTAAATGAACTTTTTGACCCCATCGTTTAATTTAATTGTAATACGCTTAACAAAATTCTTTAATCTTATTCTTTGTTATAGTTTCCCTCATCAAGATAATTTGTCAAGTAGTAATTTGTTGTTAAAGTGTTCGCGAGTGAACTGCAAGAAGCTAATAACGTTTAGTGTAAGTTTTACGTCAAGTTCTGATAGGTTCCTATGAAAAATGTTGTTAACAATTGTTGTTCTGTCAGTGTTATTGAAATAAATGTTAGGTGGACCACCAAATAAACCTTCTTTAGCCTTGTATTTGGTGGCTGAACTGTAGTGAAACAGAATCTATTTTTTTTAATGGAAAACTAAAAATTATGTAAAGTATTAAAGTTTAATGCGAAGTGCCGTTCGGCCATTGTAATTTGAGGACGGTGTTATTCGAAGATAGGCTACTACATAAAATAGCGAGTCGTGGGCGAAATAATGTTCGGCATATCCCTTCGGGTTCTGCTAACAGGAAAGCCAAGGAAGACAAATAAATAAAGGAACTAGAGGCTGTGCCAAAATTCCTAATTTGGCTACTTTCATCAAGCTGCAACCTAGTGAAACTGGCATATCTGAGCCTCTTCTAAGTGGATACCTCAGTAATTCCAATGCCGCTGGAGCTATGCAATTTCAACAGAAGATAACAGCATTTCCAACAAAGCTGAGATCAACATGCCTTCCGAGTATAGCAAAAATAATCCTTCAGAAGCTGGTAATTTGGAAGAAACACAAAAAGTTGTACTCGGGAGAAGAGAAGATACCACACTAACAACTACGCCAAAAATTTACATTGTGAAAATTTACAAAATACTTTAATCTGATTTAGGTGAGTGGCATCTGGTGGCATTAGATGAAACTGAGAGTGCAAAAGAATACTGGATTGCAAAGGGAAGCCAGGAGTGTCAAAATAATAACTGTGACTTGTATTCCTCTAAAAGGCATTACGATTGTGAAAATGAAACTTGGTTCTGTCAGAGGTCTTACTTTGCTAAGGTTCACAAACTTACAAATGATAAACATGGCAGAAGTTGGCTCTGATCTACACCAAGCAGTGGCCGCTTATTTTGCTTCCCTTGTAAAGTTATGTGCTTTCAATTCCCAATTCAGTTTGTCGAAGAAGGTTTCAATGACTAGAATAATGGCCGCCTTGAACTGACTCTACATTAATAAAGTATCTGACACAAAAAACCATGGTTTTGTTAGCGAGGAAGAAGAAAAGTGACCGTGTTGGATCTGCATGTGTCAAACAGATGGCGGAAAGAACTTTAACATGTAGTGAAAGTTGTACATTTTTAGCAGGGCGAGGTCTTTATTTCCTTGGAAGATATGAACATTTTAGTTGTACACATAATGGTAATAACCTTGGACTGTTAGAACTACCGTCTAAGATCGACATCTTCTTGTCTGAACACTAAAATTTCATGGGAACAAAGAAAACGACTTACTTCATATCTGCCCAAAGATAAGCGGGAAGAGTTTATCGGTCTGATTGGAGTCAGGATACTAGACGAAATAATAAATTTAATTAAGGAGCAGAAGTATTTTCATCGTCAGACTCAGCTAATGTGGACAAACTTACTTTGACCGAGCGATATGTTTTACCTTCTCGGCCAGTCTAAAGATTTCTTAGATTTTTAGACTAAGAAAGGCATGGTTCTGCACTATTTGTCAATAGAACTATTGGCTTCTTAAAAGAAAATGTGATTAGCATCTAAAACGGTTGGGCTTCTGGCACTTATCAAGGAGATTAATCCGTTTGCTTAGTATATTCCCTGTTTGGCACATTCTCTAAATTTGTTTGGGAAAATATGCTGCACGATATTGCTGAGTAACCGTCCACTTTTGGGTCTTTATAGAATATATTTATACATTATTATATGCTTCCACTCTCCAATGGGGACTTCCTGAAAACGCATTTGCAAGTTCTGAACATCGCCTTCCACCGCTTACAAAATTGTGAGACACTAAATGGCCCGCTTCTATGTTGCCATCAATATTTTTAAAGGACACTGATGTCAAGGCTGAGTACAGGCAACATGCTAGGAGACCCTTGCTGATAATGTAGAAGTTGGGGACAGGAATTATGATTGACTGTGGAACCAGATTTTCCAGAGGTTTCAGTTAACCAGTTCTTTATTGGAGTAATTCTATCAAGTCCTGAATTCAGCTTGTGCGTTGTGTGAATATATGCACGGATATGTCGAAGCTCTCCGAACAAACCTTCCATATTGTTTACGATAAGGCCGAAATGATCACTGATTGTCAATATTACTGAAAGGAAGTTTCACGACAAAGGCAACGAAATAAACAATTTTATCAGTTCCATCCCTTCCAAAGATGTACCTTTACCGACATCAGTATGTGTTTCGCAACTCATTTTACACATAACAGTCTCTTGCGTACATACCAGGCACTGGAAGTTCGCGTGCCTGATCTCTGCACACATACCAGTGTCGTAGACATGATGATTTGCATTTGAAGGTGGTAAACAGAACACGATTGGTTAGTACACACTGTTTTGTTTTTCGTTCACGCATGTAATTTTATGGAAGGAATATGCAAGCTCAGTTTGGATACCTGCATCGGCAGTTTTTTTAACAGATATAAATGCCCATGGTCCGATGAATCGTTGAGGAGTGAAAAATATGTTTCCGAAAAATCGAAGGTATGAATCTGAGCATTAAACTTCCCTTGCTGTAGCTTTATTCGCTTAGAAATATCACCGATGATCGGAAACAAAATGTAGAAGGGAGGGGACTTGCATTCTTTTCCATACTGCTGCTTAATCGATTATAATGGTGGTATATTATTTTCAGACATATGCAAAACTTTTCAGAAAGGAGCTGCTTACCTACTTTACAGAAACGACCGGTTCCTTTCTTCCATCAGTTTGTCTTTATCCATATATAGTTAATTGCATTATATTAGACTACTGCACGAATTGCAGGTGCAAACAATATAAACATAATGGCTCATGTTAAGGCTTGAATATGTACTGTAGCTATTCAATAAGCTTTATTCTCAATGATAATGGGCTGGTGTGTATATGAGTGTAATGTGAAAGGAATTCTCGGGTTGCCTAACATATTTCGGGGAACTCAGGTGTGAGTTGTGATAGGAATAACAATTTGTCTCTGTATTTAGCAGTGCAAGTATTTTTTTAAATATACATTTTCAGTATGCTAATGAAACACGAAGGAATGAAAATAACGCATGTAGGAGATCCATGCGCATGCCATATCGATGTGAGAAGTGCTCTAAACAGTTTGCTCGCACTGACAGTTTAGAAAAGTTAACTGAAACAATATGAACGGGATGCACCAGCCTTTGATGCAGGTCTGGCGGTTCATCCTTCCTATTTGTAGTTCATAGAAAAGCTGGTACCAATGCAACTTTTACCAGCGAATCAGATGCTACACCCGCCAATTATTCATCGCAACCTATGGAAGTAAGCTGATTGTAAATCGTTTTTCCCTGAAGGAATTTGTATTCAGGGTCTTTTGAAAACGAATGTAGCTCGAAATCAGATAACTTCGAATTTGTGTTCATTTTTGACCTGTATGAAACATAATTAAATACACCAACTAACAAAGGAGTGGAGAAATACTGAGCTGTGAAATATAATATATGGTTGGAATGTAACAATAGTAAACCAAACGTATACAAAGAGAAAGCAATCAAGACCTCGTAATTACCGGAACGTTATGCGGATGAATTTGAAACCCTTTTTGAAAAAATAATAAAGAATGAATGCTGCGAGGAGGAAGAAATTATATTGAAGGGCTCTAGCTGGACACTCAATTTGGTGGTTCATCTGCGGCTGAGAACAAATGGTATTGGTCCATCCATCATCGATGTTGATTACATGCATTAAAAATTATCCAACATTCACAGCATCACAATTAACATTCAGTTTTCACAAAGTTTATATAAGCAGATGGCCCTTGGCATCTGAGAGGTCTACAGATTGGTGATAGTTATACTTCTAATGCGCCCACAGTGCTGGGAAGAAGTTTATATCTAGGTTTTGCTGCAACTTCCGTCGTCGGTGCGAGTGACAACGGTAACATCGTTACGTAACTATACCTCTCCACATTGTCAATGTCTACTGCAAGAACGGATGCTGCACTCATCAACTCATCACCAGGCGCAACAGTGAATGTGCCTTCGCCTCCCACGATTCACAGCAATATTTCCATGACGTCATGAACATATATAAAGGTAGCTGGGTTTATTTTATGGAGCTTAGTTTGGTAGAAGACTTGGTGGGTGGCAGATAGTCGCAGCAGGTGATTGTACTTGGCATAAATATTATGGAGATAACGGTCGTGGGTCCAGAATAAGCACTATCGTCTTATTCAGATGGGACACGTGCAGCAACAGCGCCATCATCGCCATCTCCAGGCATGATATCGAAAGCGCCATCAACTTCTTTGGTTGAGACGTCGTCAGTGGAAGTCGACTGCAACTTCGAACGAACTGACAGCACCATTTTATACTCCAATATCTGTTTCATCGACTGTACCGTCCAGTTCTTTGGCTGATCTGTCTCCTGCAGAGTTCGGGGTGTCGCCTTTATCACCAACAACTAGAGAAAACTTATCCCTGCAGCTACTCCGACATACATAAATAATTTTGTAATCATATATTTCAATACATTTAGAAAAAATATATTTCAATGTTTTAACCCTAAATCTTTTCTTCCCTTATTATAAACAGATTTTGATAAAAAAAAAACCACTATGATGTAAATATTTTGTTAGGAATTTAACTAATCCCTTTGTCTCTATAAATGGTAGTAGGGCCTATACATGCATATTTTCCTGGAGCTATAAATGATACTTCCAAACTGAATTTCACGAATCTTGCACTAAGAAATTGCAAATTATAATAACATATGCCTATAAATATTCACTTGCTTACAACCTGGCTTTGCGAAACTGTGGGCATATTATGACTTAAGATACAGACCAAACTAAAAGAAAACTGCGAGCTCTATGATACATCGCTTACCCTTGCATGTACTTAAAATGCAAACATTTATCATTTTACTATGAATTCATGTAAACAAAATATACTATTTGGAATAGTTCGTGAAGTTATCAAGATTGAGGGCATCAAGTAAATCAATAATACAATGGTTATAAGATAATAAAAATATATATGGTATGCATAATACACAAAATAAAAATAAATATTGGCATGACGAAATGTTCTATGAAGATGTTTATGACTGGGTGGCAGAGTGAGCGTGGTTAATATATTACATTATCCCTGATTTTTAGAATTTTGTGATCCAATGTTCGATGAGGGAGTGATGGGTCGTTGGTTGTAGAGACTGGTGAAGGGGAGGGGGGTGATGGTTGGTGAGGGTGGTGAAAGGTGGAGAATGGATGGTGTGGAGGGTGATGTGTGGTGAGGGTTGGAGAATGGTGTGGGGTTGAGGGATGATACCTCAAAATTATTCTGAGGCAAATTAGTTTATGTGCCTATGTAGTCGATGTAACGAATTTATTACCTCATCAACTCGAAGAATGACGCCTATTTCAAAGTTTTTATAGTGGTACTTCTTTAAAACAGACTTGGCAAGTATAACTTGATTTTTGTTATCAGATATTAACTTGACGACGCCGTTGGGTGGGGTCATATAAAACAGGTTGAAACTTATATCTGAGTCATGCAACCCTTGCAGTATTCTATTGTCTGTCAAACAGTTCAGTAAGTTTTGTGTTATAACTTCAGTTCACTGTGATATCCTCATTATGCTTTTCAAAAGTGGTATTCTTAACATAACTGCTCAAACGATAGCAAATCTCATTCTTTGATTATAAAATACAAATTTCTCAATAAATTAATAAATGGAACAGGGAGAAGAAAATAATTTCTGCAGAATTGTATATACTATGAGTAGCATCCTGTCAAAGGAAATGAAAAATAAAAAGAGGGTTGCTCCAAAGGGCAACTGCATACAAAATGAGGAAGTCTGAATTCCGTGACATTGAACTCTGTAAGCTTCAATGGTTTCACAGTACAGGGACTGAAGGTTCTTATCAGGCCCAATACGTAGAAAATTATTTCATTTCTTTGGAATAGTAGGAAATAAGGAGTTTAAAGCTAGGTATGATTAGCTTGAGAATATTACGAAGAGGAAAATTATAGATTACATTTTTGAAATTTGTGATTATAGGGGATGAATGGATGATGATCTGTGATGAAAGGAATAATACATTATCGAATGTAGCAAAACACTTAAATGTGCAAAAGATTTTAAATAAAAAATATGCTGCAGTCTTTAACAAATATGGCTCCTTGACAATATTTATGATTTTAAAACGGAAATGAAATTGGGGGAACCATGGCAACGAAAGGTTTACGCCAATATTTTGCATTAAGTATGATGAGAATGGAAAATTAAAGACTCTCCTAATAGATAAATCCAAAAAAAAAAAAGTAAGATGTTTTACTGGCGTCCAATTGCCTATTATTTCACATGTAGTAGATAAGAAAGTGTGTATGAGTGTAGAAGTGTTTCCCTCGTAGTTTTTGTTTTAGGTAAGAAAATAGAGGAAAAATAATGAAAAATAATTTTATTTGTAGGTATAACTGCACGGTGCATAACAAGATTTCTCACTCAAAATGGGTCAACGTAAAGTTTTTTTTCGTTAATACGATGCCTTTGAATCAAAGCACTAATAAAAACTTCAAGAGGTTGTTTAAAATAGGAGGGGCGGAAAAATTCGTCTACACTGAAGAAGGGAAAGAATGCACGGCAAATTTTGCAAGCTACGGGAAGATCGATAAATGTTGGGAAAACGTAACTATAGGAAAAATAGTAACTAGCTTCAAGGCCTGCGAATTTTCTTTCTCCAAACAAACAGATGAGAAAGACAAACAGGAAGAAGGAAGCCCAGTTACTAACACAAACATAGAATATTATGGGAAAATGGTAACAATCCACTTGAAATCATAAAATTGTACGCTGGAATAATTTAAGCTTTTTGATGAGATCCAAGCAGAACTGGAGTTTTAACTGATACAGATATTACGGTTACAATAAGAGAAGTAGATACTATTTAGGACGAAGAAACCAATGAAGTGGCTTGGAACCAATCATAAACGTTACAGCTATGGAGGCTATAGATGTTACCACTTTGAGAATTTTTTAGAGACAAGCAGTTAAATTCCAGCGATAGTATTTTTTTGCCGTGAATTCAAGTGAAAATATTATGGACACTCCAGTAGCTAATAACATAAAGAAAATCACTGACTGCTATTTTTTAAATCATTAAATTAGCCGTGTATGATTCATGTTCGTTTGTCAATTTCTTCATATTGCAAGTGTAAATCATTCCGTTTCAAGTCTAATTAAACGCTAGTGAAGTTTTACGTCTGTAACTATAATTGTTATTATTTATACCGCAGTATCTCGATCAAAAGTAAACCTATCTAATCTCTTAATACCCGAAAGTCGAAATGGCCGTAACTCAAAGAATTTTTACAAGTTAGAGATATTCATAGACGACAACACCTTTGCCCAAATATTATGAACATTTAATTTTTATTCTAAAAAAATTAATCAATTAGTATTTATAACATTCCAAAATTGGCAATGTTTAATATATTAAATTACTAGTACAGTAAAACATGTTATGTACATATTAAAAATATTTTAATATTGATATAAATTCAATTTTAAAGTCCTTTTCAAAATTGTCAGTTAGTATCATAACCGAAATTTTTATATTTTGTTATGGTTCACAATAAATAATTAATGGAAATAAAACAGATTTAAAGGAAAAATAATTAATTTTGATGACTATTTTCACATGATGTGTTTTTTATAAAAAAAAACCTTAAATTTGATACGTCGGTTATTTTATGATTTCTTACCAATAACTCTATCTTAAGTGCATTCACACAATCCTTTCAAATTTCATGCCTGTGATTTGATGTTACTATTTTGAATTTGTTTTATCGATCAATAAATATTTCATGATATAGTTTCAATATACTTTCTTAAATGAAGTTCTCAATTGAATTGTTATTCAATTTAAAATTATGAAACTCTGATTTTCCTCCGGAACACTTACGAATGTTATGTTTGCTTCTTAATACATAATATATAGATTTGATGAAATTTTGTAATTAGTTAAATGAATTAAATTTTTTTTTTCAATACTCAAAATGTGTTTTTATTTTCCAAATAGCTTGTTAAATAAATTATATGGATTTATTCTTAGACTTCTGTGATTGTAAAAATTATTCGTTTAAAGTGGGAATATAATTTTTAAATCTTACGAAATAATCACAATTCTTCTGCAAGTTAAAATTTAAAAAAAAATTCGTTAATATATAACAGAAACTTGTCCAATGATCTCTACGGCAATTTGTGTTGGTGTATCTTCGTGTGCTGCAGTCCTTCCAAAATATAACGAATTTCAGATCAATTTGATAAGAAATACAAGAAATTTTGCATCAGAGTTAGTGAGTGAAGAGATTTGGACGGCTCTTAAAGTATCGAGGTTTTGAGAGCCGATAAGCGTGAAGCGAGGTGAGTATGGAGAAGAGCCAAAATAAAAGGGCGGGGTAAACGGGTGATTCTCGAGAAAACCCTCCGACCAGCGGCATCCTCCAGCACGATTCTCACATGCAAAATCCTGGAGTGATCCCGCCGGGAATCGAACCCGTTCCGCTTTAGTGAGAGGCGAGTATTCTAACCGCTAACCCACCTCGGCCCCTTTAGAATTCTAGAATGATTTATCGTAGGTGCCGGAAAAGTCTTTCCCTGATTACAAACTTTATTTATATTCGCTATATGTAAGATAGAGATGTGAAACTGGGGCCAACATGTTAAAAAATTAACCAAGTTAATTTTTTGTTGCGGGGTTCAATAAAGTGGCTGTAGTGTAGCAGTTTCAGTGTCCAGAATACCAGACATGTTCACAAATAAGGAAACAGCTCAGTGTGTCATCTGGTACCACGAGACAAGGTCACCAATAACAGTTAAGTAAACTTTCAGACAACGTATGGAAAGATGCCACCCGATGTTATGAGCATTAAGTCATGATATGTTAATTTCAAAACTCAGTATCATTTGCTGACTTAAAGAGAACTGGCCGTCCATCAACTTCAGCTCAAAGGATGGAAGAAGTGAGACAGTCTTTTGTGCAAAGTGCCACGAAATCAGTGCGTGGAGTCTCACGTTATTTACAGATACCAAAAAGTTATCTTTATGATATCATACATATACGTTTATTGTTTCGTGCATTCCAAGTGCAAATTGTTCAGGCTTTGTTGCCCACTGACGCCAAGCGTCAGTTTAACTTTGCAATCAAAATGTTATCACGCATTGTGGGCGAGAATGGATATTTCTAACATTTTTACTTTTTCTGACGAGTCAACCTTTTTGGTCAGTGGTGTAGTGAAACGGTATAATGTGCGTATTTGGGGTTCAGAGCCCCTTGGTGAGGTGTCAGAACGTATCAGAGGCAGCCCAAAGGTGAATGTTTGGGGCGTGCTTTTGCATAACAGAATTATCGGACCATCACATATCCAGTGTATATGTACATATAGCATTTGTTTGCTGTTCCGCATTTGCTTGAGTACCAACCTGGTGTAATTTTTCAACAAGACGGTGCACCGCCTTATTGGGGTTTGGAGGTTCGTGCCTATCTTGATACGACTTATCCTGGACGATGGATCGGTCGTGATGGCCCGACAGCTTGGCCTCAACGCTCCGCTCACATAACCACATAAGATTTTTTCTACGGGGTTATGTCAAGGACAATGTCTAGAGAGCACCCATATCATATCTTGCAACCCTGCAACAACGGATATCCGTAGTAATTGCATCGATCCCTCTTGTAATGTTGGCTAAGGTATAAGCAGATAAGGAATATCGACCTGATGTGTTACGTACTACCAAGGGTGCTCATCTGGAGACTTATTAATGTGTTGTCCTTCTGAAACCAACTTCTTGGTTAGTTTTTTAACACTTTGAACTGGTTTAATATATCTATCTTACACATGACTGATTAAATTAAGTTTGTGATTGGGGAAAGACTTTTCGGACTCTCTATTGCAGGCGTAACATTTGGTTTAGATAAGCAAGTTATTTTTGGTTTTTGATTGTATTTCGGTTTTCTTTTATGTTGTTATTGCTAAAACTGATAGATGTTTAAATGAATTGTTTTTTTTTTCATCTTGCACATAATATACCTAAGCCTTCAGTATATCGATATAAGAAATTGTATCCCCTAATGTAAAATTTTTATAAGAAATAGTATTTAAGTTTACGTCCCTTTTCATAGGTCAACACAAATTTCTTTTGTTTATATTATTTTCTTTTAGTTAACTTGTGATAATTATTGTCCATTATTAGCTTGCTAATTCTCAAAAATAATTAAATTCCATAGCATTCAACATGTTCTGCGCAATTTGAAACTGTGTCAGAAATAAAGTAAGAATTTTTTGTTTCAAATATGAAAAATTATTTTCGTGTGTTTAGGTAGACAAAATATTTTCTTAATTATTTATATTAATTTTAAATACAGAACATTATGCATCCATAGTACAATTTGTGTAGGTTTTAGTCATTCACATTTCATATTTTGGTTTTTATGAATACATTTATAAATTTCTTTTGGACAATATGTACGAGCATGATGATTTTTTCTTTTCTCCGTATGTTTCGAGGAACATTTTTATTTTTATTTATTTATTTCTAAGGCTTTCGTATTATCTCATGTATTAAAACATACTTACAACGTTTTATTATTAAATATGTTTAATTTTTTATATTCTGTATTTAACTCTCTACATTCACATAAATCTGTGCTATTTTTGTTTTTATGTTCTATTGTTAGATTTGGTTTATTATAAATTATTTCCTTTCCTATGTTAATGATTTTCAGTAATATTTCATTACGAATGTTTTATAGTTCTCATTTTCTTCATTCTACAAAAATTAGTATTTTATGCAACTTTTGTTAAAAATATTACTTGTATTTTAATCACACTTTAGATATAATTTAGCTTTGAGAAAGACAAAGAGGTGTGGAGAATTTGATGTTAAATATTGTGACATGCTCGCTGCTTCGCATCCCTTGTGAGAGCGGAAATGTTTAGAGATCACGCATGTAACCGAAGAGCGGGCAGTGAAGACGAATATCAGCTTACACATGCTATCCATCGCGCCTGGTCCCACGATAAATCTAATGTGGCTTGCGCTCCTGACCTTCAGCTGATAGAATATCCGTGTTTATATGAAGCATTTTCTGGTGATTTACTGCCATAGTTTTTCTCTGCGTGACTTGGGGTGCGTCGAATTTTCAAGGTCAAGGCCAGCGCCTATAAAAGTGCGACGGCCCTCCGAGCCGGGAGCGGATGAGTAGAAGAGTCGCTGGAGTTTTAGCGATAGACAACGAGCGAGAAGAGAATCAAGCGGCGAGAGAAGCGTCCAGCGGGAGAAAAATCTGCGACTGCGAGCATTAATGCAGCGAACAGTGTGACTAGTAGGCTGAACTATTGGACTGTCTGCAAGATTTAAAGACATTAAAGATGATGGTAACAGACAGACTGAAAATGTGTTAATGATGAGCATGATTTAATTGGTTATAAACAAATATACAATAATAATAACGTTAATTAGAGTTAAAATAGACATTCAATAATGCGCTCACTGAGAAATAAAAAGGTAATAGTGGAGATAGATGCATAAAAGCTGTAAATAATAGCTATTTGAATAAATTTATATCACATTTAATTCTTGTAGTTTTATTCAGATCTCCATCCCTCACGAATTAGGATACGCCAATCAAGCATCTTGTGTTTTATGGATTACCGACCTACAGATTTAACAGGCTATCGCAAGTACAAAATATTAGGCGATATTTCTCACAGAAGCATGGATGAATTAACGTAGGCTCTCTAAAATAAAACAGAAGACACGTGTAATAATAAAAATTCTCGAGCTCATACCGCGCGGCAATGAGTCTGTGCCGCTGGCCGTGACGGTACAGACCGAAAACAACTCGAGTCCTGCAGTGATACCATGTGCAGACAGGCGGGTCTAGTTAGTGCGTGACGTTATCTTCTCTCCAGTAACAACAATCATCGCCTGGCCACTCCACTGGAAAACGTTATTCGGTAGTAAAAACATCATGCCAAGAAAAAGTTGAAACAAACGCCCTTCCCGTTATCTACAAAGATAAAGTCGGCGATGGTTCGAGTTGGCGCTGCTAAAATGTTGAAATACAGGCATTTAAACAAACACCTTTCGTAAAATATTAAAAAATAATATTCATATGTAAATAATGTATTAAATACGTAAACTTTGTAGCAGTAAAATATATTCCACAAACATATACGGAACCAAAAATATTAATTTAATGAGAATGACAATTTTTTTTTCTTATTAGCAGGCAGCTCGGCGAGAAAACTTTTTAATTAAGTAACGAGTCCGTGTAAATTTCACATTGCATGTCACTACGTTTCGAGGTTTGATTGTTCGGATTTATACTGGTATTGATCAATTACGTTGTGCATGCGGAGGTAATGCCAATAAGTGACATTTAATAGTATCCCTTAATACGTACGATTGCAGCATTGTAGATCTTTTGTTATTTAGCTGCGATCCGTGTGCGAAAGAGCTAAACATTTTGGAGAACGTAATTTTTAATAAAGGGCATGTCACAAATAATAAATAAGTACACATATTTAAATATGCCAACATAGGTGATTAAAAACTTGTGAGAGAAATATTGTTGTTTAATATGAAGTCTGTTCTTACCAACACAATAACTATGTTAATCTTTAAATCATTAACATTTATGTTAATTTAAGAATGGGACATTACTCTGATTTAAAAATCAGAAGTACTGCAATTGTCAATTGAGAAATGAAATTTACTTGTACGTAATCTTGTATTCCATAACATCAACATATCGTACAATAAGAACTGCCAATCTCTTTTATTGTGGCAACGTCTTTGGTTAGTCGACTTTCCATGAATTTATATTATACTTTTGGTAGGATGCAGTACAAGAAATGAGTAAAAAAATGTCGTGTTTTTTATTTACAAAGCCATTTGAACAGAATTGTAATAGGAAATAATAAGCTTGTCCTACATATAGATTTGCATAGAATATAAAAAGGCAAGGGGAATTAAAAGTATGTTTCTGAGACTACTTATCTGATATTCAGTTGTGCTACATGAGTTGTGCCATATAAGGATCGGAGTTAAAAATGTTTCTCTTCTAAGAATGACGACCGGCGGGACTTATTTTACTACTTTTTTTACGCCTCGCAAGCTTATTGGTCCCTCATAAAAATGTAAAGCTGACGCATTTCATAGAAAGAGAGCATTAACCTACTCTTGTTTTAAAATGCTTCTTGTAGCCGGGAAAAGGACTGGCGAAAACATGCGTGAAAACAACGGGCCTTATTCATGGCAATTTTTAGTTTGATCTGAGTTGAGAGAGTGGAGAGATTTGCCAGTTTTAAAAATTTACGTCTTGAGAGCCGACGAGGGTGAAGAGAGGTGAGTATCGAGCAGCAACGGACTGCAAAAACCGGGAAATGGTAGATACCCGACAAAACCCACCGGTCAGCGGCATCGTTCGGCACGATCCCCATGTGCAAAAGTCGAGCAGTGACTCCGCCGGGAACCGAACCCTGTTCACCTTGTTGGGAGACGATTGCTCGGACCACTGAGCTACCGCGGCCCCAGTTCGGAATAAGAAAATATCATCCTCCTACAAAATTGTTTATTATTCAGAGACGCATACTATTGCTGGTCCAAGGATAATTTTGCTTTATAACGGAATAACTTCTAATCAGGACTGAGGGCAGGACTAACGATTTACTATAGTCAGAAACATGGCAAGCATAAATAAGACAGGTTTGTTAATATTAAATGCAAGGTGAAGATAGATCCAGTTTATTATCAACAAAAGTACGTTTAAGACAGAGTTGGTTATTTTTTAAGTACAAATATGTTGAGTTAAGAGATGGAATGTTCCGCGCATAATATTTAGAGGGAACCATAATCGTTATACATTAGTGCTAAGCTAAAGCAAGGCTTGCAATTATTTAAGCAATTCTGAAAAATAATTTAAAAAATTGTATCAGTTTATCTGCTCTGATGCTCTAATATATGTATCACGTATTACTGAAATTGATATTCCATAATTAATTCAGTCATCTTAACTGGTCGTTTTGTAATGGGCATGTTTGTACATTAATAATGCAAATGTGCGTACCTACAAAACTTTAGTTTCGTGACGCAAAGTATAGTAAATAGATACGCTAATGTCAACGAGGACCTACAGAGTCAAGTGAGTTTGACTCAGTACCGGTGCGATGCTCTCTATTTCATTTTTGTTGAAAAAAGGAAATTGCGTTTGTAATATGAGCATCTGCATATGTTTTCCTAACCAATGAATCAGTTACATTTTCATAAACAAAAATACAACTAATAATTTGGATTATATCGCAGCTACAAATGCACTGGTGAAAAATGGAAAATGAACACCCGGATGCAATGGTCCCATATGAATGAAGGTTTTATTGAATAATTATATAGGTTGTACATTGTATTTGACAATTATTATAGGGTCATACATTTATGGACAGAGGCAACAGAGTGAGTGTCTTGAACAAAAATGTTAGTATCTTGTGTTGCCTCCTTTAGCGATGATGCAGTCCTGCAGACGTGTGTGGAGACGATCACAAAGGTGTCGGAAGTCATCTTGGTGAATAGAGTTTCACGCTAATTCCACCTGCTGTTGCATTTGGTGGAAGTTTGTTGCCAGTACTGCAAATCGCACCAAACGCTGTCCCATCATGTCCTGCACATGTTCAATGGGGGACAGGTCTGGTGATCGTGCTGGCCAGGGGAGTTGACGAAATCCTTCGAGAGTGCGTTGGGTAACACGAGACGTGTGTGCATTGGCATAGTCCTGCTGTAAGAGGACATCCTCCGGGGTTGCAGGAACGCCAAAAAAATGAGCTAGATGATGTTCTGAATGTATCATTCACTGTTCAGTTTTCCCTCAACAAACACCAGAGGCGTACGTTCATTGCATGCTATTGCTCCCCTGACTATGATGACGGGAGTTAGCTGGCATCCTGAGTGCAATGGTGGCCCTAATCTGTGCTGCGGTCGCCATGCGATCAACAATGGCTGCTCGTCTGATGCGAAGGTCCAGGTGGGAATCCATATGCCACAGCCGTCCGAAACCAGCTGACGAGCATGCGCATCATCGTTGGACCACCAGCACCACCAATGATGCGTAGCAGACACTTCACGTCCTATGCGTTGAACAATTCTTCGAAAGGACATTCCAGCCTCCATCAGGCCCACTATACGACCTGGTTCAAAATCCGTTAATTGCACGATGTGTGGTCGTCTATGCCGCCGTGGCATGTGTGCAATGCTTACTACACACAGGCCGATTCTTGAAACAACAGAGTACTCTTTCATCGGGTCATCTACAGTTGTATTGGGCTCAGCAGTGTTATGCCTAGTACGATGCCCAGTACGCGGTTCCTACTCTGTCCACTGTACAACACAGTTAATCATTGTACACAGTGTCCTATATTAGTGCCCCATACGCATATGATGATTCTACGTTACCGCTTTGGTGTTTTTCATTTTTCATTTTCCAAAAGTGTAATAATATAGGTAGTACTGGAAATATTTCCATCACACAGAGTAAAAAGTCTGAAAGTAACTCTTTGTCTAGAAAGAAACAGGTTGACTTATGTATTTTTCACCAGTCGGCTTATGAAGTAGTTTTTTTGTAATTAAAAATAATGTATTTAATATCATCTTAGATTTTAAGTAACTAGGCATAATCTAAATAAAGCTGATCTTGCATTACCCCAGGCTATATTATTGGAAATGTGTAATTGTAGGAAAATGAACTCTTCACGTTATTTCGCTAGGGAACATTTTTTACATATATTTTTTTCATTTCTTAGCAAAAAAATTTTAATTCGCTGCGGTCTCACGGCATAAATTTTGTACGGAATATTACATTTACTTATTAAAATTAACAAATCTGCCCATTGGCACAAAACATGGCTTATCTGAAGAAAAAAAAAACCCGCAACCTCAAATCAAAGTTTGGGGGAACAGCAATACCCCGAGAAACACAATGACCAACTGCAATGTCCGTTATGTTTCTATATGCCAAATTATGAGATTTGCCAGCATGAACATAAACCAGATCGCGGTGATGTGGGCCAAGCAGCGTGCTTATAGTTCGGCTACCGATGCCCTTAAAAAATGGTCATATAAACTGACGTTCGTCAACATTCGTTGGTAATGGGAGAGTGGAGAACAGTTGCATACCCCTTCACCCTTCAGAAATGTGGCGACGTAAGCAGTGACCTGCGTTCTCTATGAACATAATCGCCGAAGCCTCATCCTTAAGTGGCGAGGAAAGAATATCAGAACTGTAAAGGTTTGTCCACCTTCCGGCGTGCCCCTAACTTATTTACAAGCCCATACTCTGTAGTTCTTAGTTCGAAATCCACAGTAATTAGGAATCCCATTATCTTTAGCCCGTCTGTACATAACGGCACGACAGGACTTGACATTTTATCCCTCACTGGCCGAACGACTACCAGGCAAGATGCTGACAGTAATTAAAAAAAAAAACATGACACATGCGAATTTACGTAACAGTAGTAGATAGGTTTGGTAGGTCAAAGGGCAAGGGTTGGGGGTTGCGGATGTACGGATTTGCCGCCATTTTGGATCCGCCATATTGTATGTCACAGCCGCAATCTGGAANGAATTTACGTAACAGTAGTAGATAGGTTTGGTAGGTCAAAGGGCAAGGGTTGGGGGTTGCGGATGTACGGATTTGCCGCCATTTTGGATCCGCCATATTGTATGTCACAGCCGCAATCTGGAATTCTGCTATATTTAATTCTACCATCTTGTTTCCCCCCACTATCTCGTTCCTGCCCACCATCATGTTCTGGCCGCTATCTTGTTTCCACCCACCATCTTGTTTCCCAATAACTCACCTTCGCATCTGTCGCATGCTGTAGTTCTCGTGTCGTCCTCTTGAGTGCACTACCGATCACTGAGCTGTTGTTTTTTGCTGCTAGAGTGGGCCGCTCTATTACTCATCTTCGTTCGAACACACCGTCTTTTTTCCACTTGTCCATCATCGCCTCCTAGGGGCGCTGGTGTTGTTCTCGCTCGACCACCATGTTAATCCTATGATTAGCCACTAGGGGCGCTGCTTTTTATTTCGGAGCTGAAAATATAGTCTGGAAGAGGGCGGGATCAAACTGCCGAATATTGGGTCGTCATGCAGACGGATGAGAACACTCGGCTATCGGGACATGAGCTGGGACAACGGTTTAAAATAAGTAAATTTACTATCGAGTTGTGCGGAAGACGAATAAATATTTTGTCATGATTATCAAAATGTGTATTAATATACTTTTTTTTTACTATCCAAGACATAAAATTTTTTTTTTTTCATACAGGAATCATTTTTTTTTAAGTATAGTTTTAAGTATTTCTATAAGTACTTTCTTTTCTTTTTAAAATGTTATAAAAAGATGTACCTTAGAAACAAAACACAGTTATCATACATTTAATTTATTGAGGTTACTGGAGTTGAGTTTGCGAGCATCCATGTCCAGGCAGGGCAGCTGACCTCGTCAAAACAATCGTAAAACGATCAAACATCTTGGAGTCAATGCATTTATAAGTAATAAAAATTATTTCATTTATAATGAGAAAATGCCTAAATCTTAAAAAATAAATACACTTAAATGTATTGAACATGTTTTTTTAATGAAAAATCGGTTTAAAAAGTTAAATTATGTACATTTTACATTTTCCCATTACACTTCGTAACATTTAAAACAGATTATATGCTCTGGAAGATTTAGAATTTGAACCCACAACCTCCCAAACAGGAGTCGCGTACTCTAAACTCTGAGATACTTAAGCAACGACAGGATAGCTTTCTCAAAATCTGCTATAATTGACACCAAACGATGAAGCTGCCATTCCCTCATACAATTACAGATATTTTTAATGTGATAAGCATATTTTATATATTTTTTTATTCAATCCATATATAGCTCGTAACCACATTCATTAGAGGGATTTTCAATTTTGAATTTATCGTATTTACTATTTTGAAAATTTTCAACGGCCAATGTTGTATCAAAAACATTTAGTTATTTTCAGTCGGGGTCTGAATCATATGTGCCTATATGCTCACATTGATTGTTTTTATATATTCTTTTTAAAATTATTATGTACTAGACCACATTTTTTTGCAAGTAGGCTCATAAGCAAGCGAATATGTAGAGGCATTTTTAGGCGAATATAATTTGCGAACTTTTAGGAGGCGGGTTCGTGAAATTAATTTTGCAAGTAATATTTATAGCTTCAAGCAAATATGTCGGTTTCTGGTAACCATATTAATTTTTATAGGCATTGTGTATGTCAAATAGAAAATCAGTATCTATCATAACATTAAAAATTTTGTTCTTTAATTAAAAACATTTAAGTACGTTTTGNTGTCAAATAGAAAATCAGTATCTATCATAACATTAAAAATTTTGTTCTTTAATTAAAAACATTTAAGTACGTTTTCTTAATTCGTACCGAAATTGTACATAGGGTATAGCGGAAACATGCAACAATTTCTCTGAATTTACTTACCGGTCTTCTTTCTTGAAGTCTTATTATTACCGGATGTCAGAATTTGCAAATTATTATCTGCCTGCTATGTTTTGTTGGCATAAATAAGGTACACATATTATTTAAATNTGTCAAATAGAAAATCAGTATCTATCATAACATTAAAAATTTTGTTCTTTAATTAAAAACATTTAAGTACGTTTTGTTAATTCGTACCGAAATTGTACATAGGGTATAGCGGAAACATGCAACAATTTCTCTGAATTTAATTACCGGTCTTCTTTCTTGAAGTCTTATTATTACTGGATGTCAGAATTTGCAAATTATTATCTGCCTGCTATGTTTTGTTGGCATAAATAAGGTACACATATTATTTAAATNGGATGTCAGAATTTGCAAATTATTATCTGCCTGCTATGTTTTGTTGGCATAAATAAGGTACACATATTATTTAAATATGTGTTTATGTGACCAATACAAGCCCATCATATGAGTAACGACTCTCTGCACAAGTATGATATAATAATGATATGGATCAGCATCTGCAAACACTTTTAAAAGCATAGTTATCTATCGTTTACGAGCCAAAAGGCCCTTGAGACTTTGAATGTTTGAGGGCAGCTAGGGCAAATATCATTCGTGCTCCTCTCAAACATAATTCCTTCGCAATCCTTACCATTCCTCACTAATCATTCGATCAAACTCAACCCCTCGTTCGTGCCTTCGATCAATCCTTCGGTACATACCCCCCTCCACACATATAGAAATTACATTCATTTGCCATCTCCAAAATTTGTACATGTTGACTGAATTAACGTTTTTAATGCCGTCAACTATCCATGCTTTTTCATACTGAAGTATTCATTATCATTCTATATTCACATATTTCTGTTAATAGTCGAGTGCTCATAGCACCACTTTTAAGTTGTGGAAAAAAAAAGATACGACATAAAGAATAAGGAAAAAATACATTATTTTGTAATAATAATTTATTATTCTTTTGTGATTACAAACTCATATGAAAGCAGTTCATCAAATGTTGCGGTATATCTCCGTTCCCTCAGTTTACTAATGATAGTAGATTTCTCAACAATGCGTGAGAGATACCCCCATTTTTGAACGTCAATCAAATAATTGACTGAGTCTATCAACAAGTTCATTCGGGTCTTCGGGAAATATGCAAAGAGCGTTCTTGACGCCTTCAGATTCTTCGCATCACTTGTCGAAGAAAACTCGTTGGTTAAATGTTTGGGAACGTCGAGGGAATAATCATATTTCTCATCAGATACTTAATCAACACTGTCTTCAAGATCGTCTTCACCTCCTGTTTCATCCTCCATTTCCAGTTTACTTTTCTTTTGTAGGAGTCTCATGGCCATCATGAGTATTTAGGGCTGCCAACCATTTATTTTGAAGTTNCTTTCTCATCAGATACTTAATCAACACTGTCTTCATAGCCATTATCATTAATACTGTCTTCAAGATCGTCTTCACCTCCTGTTTCATCCTCCATATCCAGTTTACTTTTCTTTTGTAGGAGTCTCATGGCCATCATGAGTATTTAGGGCTGCCAACCATTTATTTTGAAGTTCGTCAACTTCACGCGAATGTCTTGAAAGTTTACATTCCACACATACAGTCTCAATCATGCCTCATATTGTTCTCATTCCGTCATTAGCATTAACTGTTCCATCATAATCGTCAGCGGAGACAGTACCCATCGATGCAGCAGGAGGTATTGGCCACATCACGTGTTGACTTCCAGTAGAAGAACCCTTGCATATCTCAATGTGTTTCTTCAATGTACCGCCTTGCATAACCTACATGGTACCAATGCCGTAATGCTTCATAGCGCGAAAAGGACTCTTCGCACAAGTGGTTCTCTCATGTCGCCGAGCATGGGCAGTTTTGCTGAAGATCTTTCAACAGTAGCAACACTGTCTTCCATTTAATATTCCAGCAGTGTGTGAAGGTGCATCCATAGAGGTAAACTCAATAGTAGACTTCGTACAATCATTGGCTTGCATCATATTCATAAAACACCTGACGTTCTTTCTACAGTATCAACTTATGTATCTTCTTTGCCTTGCAACGGTTCTATATAATTCGAGCGTCACTAGCAGCCAACTCTAGATTCAACATGGTGGCCGAGCGAGAGAATTACCAGTGCCTCTAGCAGGCGATGAAGTACGAGTGGAAACAAGATGGTGGGCCGAATAAAGGTGAGTAATAGGGTGCACACTCTAGCAGCAATAAACAAGAGAACTACAGCATGGAACAGATTCGAAGGTTACACACCTTGGGAAACAAGGTGGTGGGCAGAAACAAGATTGTGGCTGGAAACAATATGGGGGATGGAAACAAGATGCCGGAATCTAAGTGAGCGTCTGTAGTGTCATCCAATATGGCGGATACAAGATGGTGGCGTATCCGCTGTTCCACAGCCCCCCGCCCTTGCCCTGGGACCTACCAAACGTATCTACTAAAAGTTTACTTACTTGTAGGGCAAAAATATATTTTAGACCCCAAGAAAATAATTTTTTTTATTGGTATATAAATATTGAATGATTGCATTGTAATCAATTTTCCGCATTACGTAACTGTTTTTCGTAGCGCATTTGTATTCTCGGCTCACACTCGGTAGGTACGGTTTAAAGTTTCATTTACACCGCAGTCATTAGAGACAGGGCCAATAACTTATTCATGAATCAACAAGACAATCCTAAATTCATGTTGCATTATCCGGGACTTGAACTTGCAACCCCTCGTATCGTATTCCGACGCGCAACAAAACTATACTACGGTGGCCAGCCACTCGCACTTGGCAGTACAGCTTCGACGCAATCCGACTGCACTGGGGTATTTCGTTTTCTATTCCTAATAAATTATGATGCAGTTTAAAAACTTAGGTTGTGATTAAAATGGCTTCACGTTAAACGTAACACGCAGGCGTCACACTTTCATGAGTACATAAAAAAGTGGTCTTTACGGGTGCCATATTAGTAGGCTTAACACAAGCAAGCGAACTTCGTGAAGTCAATAAAAATATCGGGAAAAAGAGTTGTGCCACAATCCTGATGTGGCCAAAACTACATTACGTAAGTTTAACGTTCCTTATTTGTTTAAATTATGATTTCCACTTGAACAAGGAGACATGTAATGTGTGTATATGAAGTAAAATCATAATATCAATTGACCTGCTCGAAGATATTAATTTGTGTTTCATAAAGTATTCAAACCTGCATACTTCATTATGAATATTCGGCACTTCATTCAAGCATTTTTCAATGTCAAGCATTTTTATACTTCTGAGGAATATAGTACACGAATTCCGGCAAAGCTATAACTGTGTAACTGTTTAACAAACGAACCAAATAATTCGAATATAACTTATATTTATCATTCACTTCTTCATTACGTACATTTAAGATATGTGCGCTATGCAAAATAGGTAAGCGAAAGTAAAATCGAAACCAAGAAAATCCAATATAACACAACTTCGTCCCTACAGTGACTGGCCAGCAAGAACACTTGATAGTCACGTATCACGTTTTATCACAAAATTATATATTGGTACGCTTTTATTTACGTGAATGTATGCTTCACGTAATGTGAAACGATCATGGTATGTCTCATTCAAAAACACTAGTAAATGTATAGAGGGTGAACGTGTTACTTGTAAAGTGACATGTGGAGTCATTGTAATCCCCTTAGGCTTCCCGATATTTGTTTTAAAATCTCGCATGTTGCCTGTTTTTTTTCCGCGATATTATAGGTGAAAAGTTGTATGCCGGAAGAAGTGAGAGAAGCCTGCGACACTTGAGTCCCAGGGCGATAAGGATGGCAAACGACTTGCGAGGTTCTATCACTCCCTCCCCCTCTTGCGCCGCAGGCGATGTGGTAAAGTAACACCAGCTAGTGCTTCAGCCCTTGTCTGTCTAGATACAGCTGCAGCCTTTGGCGGCGAGCGGCAAATAAGGAACACCCCCACCTGGGCGGTAGAGATGTTCAAGCTGATCATTTTACTCGCTCATTTATTTGGGACTATACGTAACTGGCTCATTATTTTGAGCCTTACTCGTTCGAAATCTTGGGCCGAACAATGGAGACCCGTGGTTGTCCATGGCGCAGTTTCACGGGCTGGACAGAATGATACTCGGTATGTTCGAATGTCCGTAGATTCTTTCAGGAATTTGCTATACACTGCTAGAGTTAACAGATCACCTTTACTGTCAGAAACTGGAAATAGATTGTGGATTAAATATGACCTCGTTTGCGCATTTAAGTGTTTCCGAAGTTATGATTGGTCAGCATTTATAAATGTTTCAATTTAAACCGGTGGCTATTCACGAACTGTGTTGTCAACTTTATTCAGGTAACAGAATTTCGTTGCGTTATACTATTAATGATGTTGGTTTGCATACGTTTAAATAACGCACAAAAGCATTGTGATATCAACAAGTGGCTTGAGACAGCCTTATCAATTTAGACGTCAATAAAGTACCCTTTTTAAAGAAAAATGTTATGAATAGCAGGCTGATCTCACAAATAAAACAGCTTAAGGGACTCGCCACCCTAGCCCTCGAAATTGTTGCAAATGGTCAAATACGATTTTTTTGACAAAGTGTATTAAAAGTATACCTTCTATCTATGAAAAGAAAATATACCTGGACCATGACGGAATGGTATTTTAGAGTTATCATGTGTGCTTTATGTCATGTAGATTTGCAGCGCCCTTTTTATTTTCGCTCATTGATCGCTAACAAAAGGTCTTGTTCGGTAACACATCTTCAGGGGCTCTAAGGTCCTCGATAAGTGGTCTCGAAGTTCTGTAATAATGTTGTCTTCGCTCTTTCGCACATCCGGAAACTTTGTCATCATCAGTACGTTATTTATCAGTTTGCCATTCCTGATCAATTTAGCGTTCAGTGACCGTATGATAATGATATTGCTTAAAACGGTCATTCCACATGTCTATTGTCGTTTCACAAGCTCTTTGTTCCGCAGCAGATTTCACTTCGGTAATTATCTCCCCTCTTAAGTGTCTTACAACGTCGTCGACATACCTTGCAACCTTGCTGCAATGGGGCAACGCCTCTTTTGCGGTAACGTGCCCGTAATTTGCTCCTAAATTGGTAAGTTTCTGTGATAGTCCCACGAAAGCCTCGCCTTCAACAAATTAAAATGGCCGTACCTCATTTCCACACATCGTAACACATTCACAGCAAAAGGAACACAACAAGAGGCATCGGATGCTGCGTTGTATTCACGGCATTACATTTGTTGTACTGGGATCTGCTTTGCGTTGACGCAGTGCCTTACAAATGCAACACTGAACGAAGACAACAGGAGATTTCGACGTCGCATCTACTATTACAGCGAATTTGTACCCAACGTCACTTCGCCTTCCTTTTCTAGTATCGTCTACTTCGTAAGTTCATTCTGTTATCTTCATAGAAACGTTTCCACTCTTTTCGGAAGACATTGAGTACGGTACCGTTAGTACGCAAGGCACTATCCACTTACGATTAGAGTGATTACACAATACTCACGTAAATTTACACTATAGCTATATCTTTACTGTGTACGCAGCTTAGTAACACTGCCGCAGTTATGAGTAGAGAGAGAGAGAGAGAGAGTGAGTGGTCGAGTTGGACCGTCCTCTCGTTTTCTGATCATGGTATTCCACGAGGTCTGAGCTTTTCGAAGTTTTAAATGACCAAATGCAGTTTGAGTAAGCAAAATGCTTTTCATGANCGAAAGCCTCGCCTTCAACAAATTAAAATGGCCGTACCTCATTTCCACACATCGTAACACATTCACAGCAAAAGGTACACAACAAGAGGCATCGGATGCTGCGTTGTATTCACGGCACGAATGAGGCATTACATTTGTTGTACTGGGATCTGCTTTGCGTTGACGCAGTGCCTTACAAATGCAACACTGAACGAAGACAACAGGAGATTTCGACGTCGCATCTATTATTACAGCGAATTTGTACCCAACGTCACTTCGCCTTCCTTTTCTAGTATCGTCTACTTCGTAAGTTCATTCTGTTATCTTCATAGAAACGTTTCCACTCTTTTCGGAAGACATTGAGTACGGTACCGTTAGTACGTAAGGCACTATCCACTTACGATTAGAGTGATTACACAATACTCACGTAAATTTACACTATAGCTATATCTTTACTGTGTACGCAGCTTAGTAACACTGCCGCAGTTATGAGTAAAGAGAGAGAGAGAGAGTGAGTGGTCGAGTTGGACCGTCCTCTCGTTTTCTGATCATAGTATTCCACGAGGTCTGAGCTTTTCGAAGTTTTAAATGACCAAATGCAGTTTGAGTAAGCAAAATGCTTTTCATGANGTATTCCACGAGGTCTGAGCTTTTCGAAGTTTTAAATGACCAAATGCAGTTTGAGTAAGCAAAATGCTTTTCATGAGTGAGTTTTACCGTACCATTTTCGAGTATTCAAACTCGCCTGAACATACCGCTCATTGGAGTCCACATCGAGGAATGGTAGAAATTAGGTGACCAAACTCGCTCGTTGCACATCTCAACTGGGCGGATTCAACTGGCGCCAGAAACGCCGTGCTGTCTTTAAATTTCAAGTTTCTAGTACAGCGTTCCATATGAAGTTATTTTATTTTAATCGACACTTTCAAATAATGAATATTTGTATTGTACCAAAAGTTTATAGATTTTGATGTTACAGTTTGGTTAAAAAATTAATATTTATATCACATATAAATATTTTTAATTACTCACATTGTCAAAAAATACTATGTTTAAAAATAACATAAATATTTCCTTTATTTTTACGTATTTTACTTAAATTTCATTATTTTATTCATGTTATATGTACTTAGATTTTTAAACTGAAATTATTTCGCTTCAGAATTATTTTAAATTTTTATTATATGGATCATAAGATTCTTTATAGTACATTTTGACGACGTTCGTATTTCATATTTTTTAAATAATATTTCAAGGTATTAAATTTGTTCCATCTTTTAAAGAAAATTTAATTTTCAATATTTATTGACAATTAATGAAGACTTGTTATATTTCCAGTATTAATTTTCCTTTTATTTACATCAAGTTTGTGATTTTTACTCATTTGTTGTATAAGTCCTACTCGTCCAGAAACAATTTTGGTCTCTGAAACCAGAGTTGATATAAACAAGAATACTATATTTAGGACTAAATTTCACAAAAATGCTATTTAAAAAGTAACAGTTAAACGTTTCGAGTATTTTTGATCTCAAAACCAGCTTTCTAGTTCCATAATCACCCGTGTCTACAAGTTTCCAAATTCAGCTATCAATTTGAAATAAATAACACCTGTCAGATGAGTAACATGCACAGCGCTCCACGTGATATATTTGCAGCAATCAAAGGATGCCGATTTCCAAGAAGAAATGTTTAACATGTTTTGTGTTATGATTTACTGTACACATTGGATAGTTACACATGTAATTGTACCATTCTGTATTCCGTGTTCATGGATGGAAACATGAGAGGGGTGAAAAATATCGCATAGCTGTAAACAAACCTGACCAATGAAAAAAAATAATAATTTCGCCACATCAAGATGTGTGGTAGATGCACTGCCACCAACAAATTGTTAAAGCCTTATGATTATTAATCCACATTTTTACAATTAAATATTTCTTAGGTCAAAGTTACCTTTCTGTTGTGTTGTTAGAGTTGCGAAGAAACTATGTACTCCGATGTAGCACAAAAAACGAATTACACGGAATACCGATAATTTATAACATATTACTTTTGCAAACGCATTTATATTTTTGTTTATATATGTAAACAATTTATATAAATACGTAATTTATAATTTCCTGTGTGTGTGAATTGTCAGTGACTAGTTTGTATAATTGTAGTACAATGTTAAGGGAATTCGAAACAAATCATAAAGTATAATATTGCACTTTTATTTCATTAATTGCCAAAGGAAATTTTCGTATGTTTTGTTTCAAGGTAAATTAAAAAAAAATTTACATATTAATTATTTTATAGTATAAACTGAATAATTCATAGCATGCCCACTTCGTTCTCTTGAATGGTGTTTAGATTTAAATTGTTTCGCAACGTTTGCGAAACAACATTAAAGAAATGAAGGTTTTTTTACACGTAATTTGAAGCAGCATCAAGTATTATTTTTAATTAGTGTGAAAATTCAGTTAGGTTAAACAGTTAATTTGGCAAACATCCCGAGGTGTATTCGGTTTCCCTGGCGCCAGTTTTTCACGTCGCTTAGAACGTAGCTTCTTTTAGGCCATCAGTTATGAAAACGGAGGGAACGGTAAAACGAATATGTAAGAAGTTAATAATCCTTCGTTATTTCCCCCTTGACGTTTTTATATTTCCCTGGAGAAGAAGTCTTCCAAGACGATGGGTTTAGGCGCCCGGAAGATGCTACGCAGCTACAGTCAAAGCGTATCTATCAACAAACAAATTTTTTGGGACTGATGTTTCCTTATGTGGCAGGAAATATTACGTTGACTTTTCCTCAGAGAGCAATTTTTAACTTTTCTCTCGTCTTTCAGAAAAACTGTTGGATTAAAACTGTGTTGGCTTTTTAAGGCATATTTTATGTTAATATCTAAATATTTTCATTTTATTTTGCCTTATTTTCAGACTTAATAATTATTTGTATCCAAAACAATGAAAAAAAAAAAAAATNATATTTTCATTTTATTTTGCCTTATTTTCAGACTTAATAATTATTTGTATCCAAAACAATGAAAAAAAAAAAAAATTGTATTCATCTGAAGTACAAAGAACATAAATAAAACCAGTTAACGCTAGTAAAAAAATGTTNAAAAAAAAAAAAAATTGTATTCATCTGAAGTACAAAGAACATAAATAAAACCAGTTAACGCTAGTAAAAAAATGTTTGGATAATTTATTTTCACGACGCACACAAGAAGCTCCGAGAAACTCAAAGACTGATAATTTCTAGATTAACTATTTAACACGCCCAGACTTTAACTCACAAAGCGGAAATTATATAAGTTTCATTTCTAAATTGGGGTTTATATGGTAAAGGCCACGCCCATACCACGAGGGTCTCTAGGCGTTACTTAAAATAATCATAAGGTTTTAAAAATACATAAATTTATTCACAGCCAATTACAGTGTGTAATAGACCTGGTTAGTTCTATTAAACAAAACAATGTTATTTATGTTGCAAGGTACAATAAACTCTAAAATAAAAGATACATCAGGCACTCTGGGTTCACATTCTAGGTAACCTATACATGAGAGCCCTGTTTTCTATTTACGTATAGATTTTGTTATTTTGTGAACTGCCCCTTCTCCACTTTTCCCACATCAGCCTTCCAGAAAAGAGGAGTAAGTTAACAAGCTCTACTAAGTAAATGAATATCGCCTTACGTTCATAACGATGTTGGTCAAGTGAAAGTCATAGCAGCGGAAAACATTAGACACAGTGTCTTTACAGTGAATTGAAAGATGCCTTGGTGATAATTCCGCAAGAGAGCTTAGCTCTTACTGTTCTGGTACGGCAACATACTTTCGGTTCCAACGGGAGTCCTATCCCGAATGTCTTGCATTCGGGATCACCAATAAATTTTTCTAGAAAGTCCCGTTTCCGTAGCCCCAATTCTCTAGTGTTGACCGCTACTGCGTCGCCATCATGTGTGCGTGTGGTGAGATGTGTTAAGTGTTGCTAGAGAAGGGGGACAGGGGAGGGGAAGAAGGTCAAAAGAATTCACTCAGGGGAAGGGAGGCCACAAAGATGAATGCTTGCATGATCAAGATTTCTGAAGCCCGAGTCCGTTCCCAAATGTTTCGGAGTCCACAGTCTTAAATTTTGTGCGTAACAACGCGAGTAAAAACTTAAACAACACTTCTTTCCAGCGGACGTTCTAGAAAATCACAGCATTAATAGCTGGCGTTTACCCCTCGGAATTCCTCATAACCTTGGCCGTTACAATTGTAAGACTTACCTCGCTTCTGCTTGTTCCTTGTCATATGTATGCGTTTTTACATTAGCGCAATCAAACGTCCATGACAAGCAAGCATCGCTCTTAGATCAAACGGACGACGAGATGTTCGACCTGCGTAGCCAATATGGATGTTCACTAGGACTAAATAAAATATTGTTACTTATAAAATGCTACTAATCAAAATTTAAGTTTATAGTCTGCTATTGGAGGGAGAATAAGTGGAACAAATAGTAAGCTGTTGCCAGGAAATAGTATTTAGACTTGATCATACATTTCACACCACTACTTTTACGCCAATAGAAGGCTTGCATTGTGATATTTTCTAAAATTCACTTTAAAAACGACAGAAATATACGTACATTCATCCTTTAAATGGTAATGAAAATTTTAGGACTACCTAATTTGACAATTTCTCTTAACAAATGTAGGAACAAGTCATTTACATATAAAAACCTTCATCACTAGTGGTTTCCCAGTACGCTTATACTGATGTGGTAATTGTACGAACAATTTTTTCACTATGCAGCTAAAAGGGAATTCGAACACAGAACTTCAAGATCTGAAGAACACGCCGTAGTTACGTAGACTCGGATGTTGCTTCTCAGAATAGTGAATCTCTGAGAATTATAGGAAATCTTCATCATATTAAAATAAGCGGTTTCTTAACTGCTCCGACAGAACCACTTTCACTAGTTCACAGGAAACTTTCACTCTTATAGTTAAGTGTTTAGGGCGTTGTCGCCGGTCAGGTGACAGAATCTGAGGTAAATGAAGAATCAAGGATTTGTGCGTGTCGCTAAGAGACGTAACTTTATGTAAGTTGGCCAAATTTAGAGTAAGAAATTAAACTAACCGGCTTATTGAAAGAGTGAGCAGGCAAAAAGTAAGTAATAGACTTTGGAGGGAGTTTATACAATTTTCGGCAATAATTTACGCTTGATTTCTAGAGTAGGTGGTGGCACATAAAGGTCACGCCTGTAACACTTGGCGTTACATTCAGACGGTTAAGATTTTTAAAGCTCATTTACTTATTTGAAGCCACCATGTGTAATAAATATGGCAAATACTCTAATAAGGGGAGTTATGGTAACTAATAGAAAAGGCAACTACAGACTCAACTGGGTATTAATAATCACAGTTGGATTTGCCGAGCGAGAAAGAATTATAATCAGATGCATGATCCACACGTCATAACGAGAGTCCGTCCTCACGAATTGATGAAGAAGACAGTTGTCCGTAAGACTACCTGAGGAGAATTATAATCTGTTTGTCTGAAGCGCAGGAAAAAAAAAACAGATTTTGAGGTGTACTGTGCTCTTGTAGCTTATTCACAGCGGAGTCCATATTCTGAATTTCACGCCACTTGCAGAGGAGAATAGCTGGAGTTTGGCGTACTGCGCCACAAAGTAACAACAACTATGTCCGAATGTATTTTGTGAGTGGTATCCAGAATACCAGCTTCGTCGTTATGATGTGACACGCCGTTTTGCGGGTAGATAGGTTTCTCTTTCTACTTCCCTTCTCGACATTTAGCGCGACGACAGGAACTACACATAATATCGTCGGTTTTTCCCATCATAATGACCAGAGAAGTATTTTCGAGCTGTCATATGGTGTACATCTCCTTCGAAACATTTATAAATACTAAAGAACACTGAAGCGGTAAATACCGTCATGTTCTTGCCCTATGGGATTTAACTTCTGTGGCCACAAAAAGGGTTAAAGATCCAATTCTAAGAAGTATTTTCCTTTACAGAAATATTTTATTGATTAATCAAAGAATGGATATACGAATATTCTGCTTATTTACATATGTTTCACGAGTGATCCAGAAAACTTTCTTCTTGTGCTTACCGTAAAAAAAAATGTAGTACACGAGGACTTGTAGGCAATTCAATATATTATTAGACAAAATAGTTCTTTACAAATTATTTTTAAGAAATTATAACCACTGGAACATTTTGAATGATTGAATATATATATATATATATATATATATATTCTAATTTAAGAAGATATGTTATCACCTCTTATTCCTATACACAATTATTATCGTATTATGGAGTCTTCGTGAGGTATTAGATATACGGTACTATCCCAATTGTTCGACGTTTCGCCCATGAATTTTAGCAGCTGAACCAGAAAACTTTGACACACTGCTGTGCCTCTGAACGTGTTGGTGACAACAAGTATTAGAACCCAAAGACGTCTGCTCTAATGAAAAGGTTTGCGTGAGCTTAGGTTGGATCCAGGGAGGGCTGCATTTGTTTTCCAAAAGCAGTCTGGCAAGGGTAACTGAAAAAAATATTGAATGACTAATAAATATACGTAATTTTTTGCTCTGAAAGACATAATTGCAGAACAATGTATTACTATGTATGTAGAATTGCATTTATATGTTACGTTTGAGTACTTTATATTATATCAAAAATTTTCTGTTTTTTGCAAGAAAACTTTATACAAATTTGTTTCTTTGTTCAAACATACTGGAGCATTTTATAACTGGAAATACATCAATGTTGCAAACGTATTTAGATAGAAACAAAAAATTTACATTGATACGAAAATGTACTTTTTTAATAATGCATAAAATAATTAAATTTTGTGTTTGAAAAAAAAACTTTTTTGTTGTCTGGATGCAGCGGTTTCCAGGAGAGTGTTGGTGAAGTGGCAAGGATGCTTTATCCCTCGGCTGATAGCGGTCATCTACAGACTCAACATACAGTACACTTCTCTGTGACTGTACAAACGGGTGAAACCAGGACCTTAAGTTAGTTATAGGTTTCTGTCTTTTATTAGCTGCCACCCTAATAGTGCAGATAGTTTTCACTTTGTTGCGTATGACTACTTAAAAGTTTTCATGATGTTAGGAGAAATATTTAGCTTAGATTTTTTTTTATTTCGTGAGATTAAGTAAACTCTTTATCGGTGCAGCAACAAAGAACTAAAGCATTTTTTTTTTGTATCCAAGCGATTTCCTCAACTTCATGCCGAAGAATTGAAGATCTTCACAGTACGTGTATTTTAAAATTATTGAAGAACTACAACCTTGCAAAAATGAATTGTAATTTAAATAAATTCTTAATTATGTTAATATTAATACTGTTTTGACATATATGATTGCAAGGGAGGAAAGAGTAGGACAGTGTCATGCAAAGATATCGCTCGTGCGTAGCCACAGATTAAGGAAGAAAGCGGGGTATAACTCACGGAGACAAGAAAATGTCTGGGGCCTCACGGCTGACAGAGGACTGCCAGATTTACATTTCGCTCCGCACACAAACGAGGGATAAGACAAACATGAACGTGTTAAAATGAGAAATGCCCTCAGGAAACTGACAAGCCAGAGTACTTCAGAAGAACTGAGTATTAAAACTAAAACTCTCACAAACCTAAAAATTATTTCAATACTGTAGAATTTGTGACAACAATTTATGGTGCATGCATAACAATTCGGCTGACTTACAACATTTCATTACGTCTTATTTTACAACTGTATGCATCATGACCATCGCACGCTATGTCTCGGTTATTACCGGGTCACCTTATTCCTACGTGCACACGTATGAAGAAATTTCGTTTTTATTCTGGTTACAGACAAGGGTCTTTGTGTGGTCGTGCGATCAGCTGTTAAGGCAGGCCCGCGGTTACATCGTATATGAGAGAGGGTCGTTACCGTTACGTCGCTCGGAGGCTGTCTGGGTTAGCAGGTAGTCGGGTACGATGGGATTGGATATTGTCGCTACTCATGAACATGGGCTCTCTGGTAACTGGACGTGCAAGGGACACTCGAATTATTGGCATGCCTTCTGATCACCCATACCGCTTTTTTGCTTCGTGTGAGGTACTTTTCGGCTGCTCGTTTTTTATAAACCTGCCGGAAACTTAAGTATGATACTCCGGCACTTTCAAGAAACGAGTTTGTAGTTATAGTTTGCTACCCGTAGTAGCATACATTATAGAGTTACAGATGTTATAGATATTTAAGTAAACATTCACTGGGAAGCTGATGTAACGAAAACTAATTTTGATTCTATTGTTTAGTACCCGAGTTTCACATTGAGATTTGTTGCTCTGGTATCGGTGTATTACAAAAATTATTTAAAGGTTGAAAATTACAGTTATTTGGTAATTTATTGGCTTNTGTTGCTCTGGTATCGGTGTATTACAAAAATTATTTAAAGGTTGAAAATTACAGTTATTTGGTAATTTATTGGCTTAAGGTGGGGGAACCGACTAAAGAATATAGTTTATATTAATTGTAAAGGGATTGGAGAATTCTGAAATGCTATATTGGTCAAAATGTATTTTAGGTTCCCTTGATGTGATGGTTTCGGTTTTCTGTCAAACTTTAATATACAAACTTTTGTTATATGGTTATAACCGCATTACAAGGTGTCACGTGTATTACTNTGTTGCTCTGGTATCGGTGTATTACAAAAATTATTTAAAGGTTGAAAATTACAGTTATTTGGTAATTTATTGGCTAAAGGTGGGGGAACCGACTAAAGAATATAGTTTATATTAATTGTAAAGGGATTGGAGAATTCTGAAATGCTATATTGGTCAAAATGTATTTTAGGTTCCCTTGATGTGATGGTTTCTGTTTTCTGTCAAACTTTAATATACAAACTTTTGTTATATGGTTATAACCGCATTACAAGGTGTCACGTGTATTACTAAAGACATACACTGAGAGCCAAAATAACTGGTATAGGCGTGCGTATGCAGATAACAGAGGTATGGTGCCAATCAAAGCAACGCGATGTGGTCGGCAGCTAAATCGGTTACTGCTGCTACAATGGCAGGTTATCAAGATTTAAGTGCGTTTGAACGTGGTGTTATAGTCGGTGCACGAGAGGTGGCACATAGTATCTCCGAGGTAGCGATAACATGCGACACCCCACACGTCGAGAGTTGCTACCGAGTGGCTCCAGGAACACTCTTCTGACGTTAGACACTTCCATTGGCCACCTAAATAACCAAGCATGAACATTATTGAGCATATTTGGGATGCCTTGCATCGTACTGTTCAGAAGAGACCTCCACCGCCTCGCACTCCTATGGATTTGTGGACTGCCCTGCAGGATTCATGGTGTGAATTGCCTCCTGCATACCTTCAGACATTCGTCGAGTCCATGCCACATCGTCTTGCGGCACTTTTGCGTGCTCGCGCGGCCCTACATGATATTATTCGATAGTAGGCAGGTGTACCAATTTATTTGGCTTCTCAGTGTATATATGGAACATCAATATTTTTAATACTATTTCGCATTCTTTGAGATGTATTTAGAAATTTGCATAAGGCTATAGTGCACCTGTAATGTATTTGCTGTGATAATTCTTCCTTTTGCAAGAAAAAAAAAGGCCTCCTGATTNCCTTTTGCAAGAAAAAAAAAGGCCTCCTGATTTGCATTTATTTACACGTGTTCATTAAAATAAGTAGCTTACAAATTTGGCTGGCGTCTGTATATTTATTTCCTTTCCATTTTGCTTTGTCGTTTGGATCCCTTGTGTAAAATGTGTCACAGTTTCCTTAAGGAAGATTTCATGATAATGAGAGAAAGTAAATAATTGGCGCTCGAAAACTTATGTGCTCATGTTGAAAAGTTTTAAAATTGTAAACTTTGTAGTTAAATGCATTCCAACATTAAATTATTTCCCTCTCTGTCAACTCAGGTTAATGTTTATATAAGAGCTATATCCAAGGACGTTAGGCTAGGGAGAGATACATGTTGACAATATGATGCCTATAACTTAAAAGCTTCGTTAAAATTTCGTGCAAAAAATTTTGATAGCTACTTAGGGTTAAATATTGCTTAAATTAAATTATGATATTCAAACTCAAACTAAATTATATCATTTGGAAGAGTTTTTTTTGGTGTAACCACGCCAGATTTCACCGTTCTATATATTATTCAGTTGGTGCTATTTGCTTATTGTCTTCTGCCACAGTGAGAGCTAATTGTGTCGTTTCACTTGGGTGAACGTAATTGGGCCAGCCCATCGGGAGTTTTTTCACGAAGGCAATCAAATGAGTGGCCAAACCAATATAAACATTTGATTCAACGAAATAATTTGTTGGCAATTTTATATTTTTGGCCCAACATGTACGTTTGGTTTATTCGAGTGTGTATTGTGTTAGATGAACCAACTTAATTAAGTTGTTTTTCAAGTTTGTTTACTCAACAAATAATAATTTTTTGTGGCAGCTTAATACAGTTACCATATATAAACAACTGTTTTGTTGGCTGGAACAAACCTTTTTCTTGGTGTGTGCGATGTTTTCCTTTTGTACTCTGGCGCAAAAGCTACTGCCTACGTAAAATATATCTGTCTCGTCCTCGCTGTTGGTTGTAGCTCGGTTTATATTAGAGTACCCTAATAAAAATTTGCTTATTAAGGGATATATTTTTCATTAGAAAATGTTATTTAGAAATGTTTAATTTGTTAATTTGTTGGGTGTGTCTCTGTGTTGGTTCTGGTATATTCGTTAGATTTGTCGCAGAATTTCGTAATACCATTGCAAAAATTCATAAATAGTACTTTTTATAGCATGTAGATGCATTCGTGGGTAGTTATTTTAAAAAGTATCACCATAACGAAAACGCCTCGAGGTTAATCAGTTAATTGATAAAAGATACTTGTGAACATCCTGCAAAATTTAATATAATACTTTATGTGCCACAAATTGTTGCAGGTAGACAAATTAACAGAAACTATTTTTTTGAATACATTAATGAATAAAATTACGGGTTAGTCAATAGAATATATATAATGGTTTATATACGCACATCAGCGTCTCTGAAAGAGAAAAAAATGTTTCAAAAAATATGATAACAATATAACGTAATGAAAAATTATTACGTTAAGAATGTGTGTGAAAGTCGATAAAATAGAATCATTTTTAATACTCCTAAATTCCCCAGGTAAAATTTACAGCGCATAAAAGTATAAATAGAAGAAACAAAAAAAAAAAATGTTATGTATTAATAAATACCCGAAGTGATGGTAGCAAATTAAAAGGAAAATTATTTTCAGAAGACGATTACTTGTGTGTCTCCATTTACATGCAAATGAAGCTNAATTTTCAGAAGACGATTATTTGTGTGTCTCCATTTATATGCAAATGAAGCTGAGTTTGATGAGGTCTCAAAATCTGAGGCAGTAGGATATTGTGTATTTGAAAAATTACTTCATNTATTTTCAGAAGACGATTACTTGTGTGTCTCCATTTACATGCAAATGAAGCTGAGTTTGATGAGGTCTCAAAATCTGAGGCAGTAGGATATTGTGTATTTGAAAAATTACTTCCTTTAGACTTTGTTAGGTGTTGGTTCAATTTCATGGTTACCTGAAGCTCTATAAATAAAGAATAATTATTTACCTGGTTTTTTAGGTAGCAGAAAAATCTTTTTAGTTATTGGGAAGACTTGAGAGATTTACAAGTGAAGATGAACAACGGATAGAGCAATTCATTTCTGAAATATTCTTACCAGGATGTAAGATATCATAGAATTGTCTACTCTAATGGGGGAGGTTTATATAAGTTTTGTGCAAAGTGAAAAATCTGTCGCCAAAACGTTGCTACTCTCTTACATCATACATCTTAAGAATAAATTATTAGGTGATTGATTGAATTTCGCAGTGCTATTCAAGAGCACAGCCGTTTCACACAGCAAACAAAATTTGAGTGGGATGAATCAGAAAACCAATATTCTCCTAAAACGAGTATAATTCCGTTTATACCAGAATGGACCATAAAGCAAGTAGTATGTGGTTGTGACAATTAATGGTATTTGTAAATAATATATGCTAAGTTAGGTGTACAGAGCTGTGTATATGTGGTGACCAAAATATCTATGACATCAATGACTTTGCAGACAATGGAATTGAAATTTTCGCTTCAGTAAATAAAATTTAAAATTTAATTCCTCTTTTAATATAGTAGCAATTATTTATTATTAAAATATTTGTATTATGCAGAAATATACAGTAATATTTTCATTGTTACTATAAGTTATCTCGCATTCAGTAAATTCGAATAATTATAAATATAAGAACGTGTTAATATTTCAGAAACCGCCATACGTATTGCAAAAGTGTTGCTACTGAGTTGTTCCGTATGCTTTTATGAGTCAAAATTATTCTCAGCCCAGATGTAGAGCTAACTAAAACCTATTCAGGGGGAAAAAAAACTCTCTGTTTTTATGGACATCTTGGTGTCATGCCGTCACAAAGGCTTCATGCCACAGATTTACACAAAACACACAGTAGTAGACGACTACGTGATTCATGCATGAGCTGTGAATCCCAAGTAATCACATTACTGCTTTATTCTAAATTCCACGCAACAGCATAAGCAACCCAACTCAGACGTAAAGTGGATACGGAATAGCAGGCAGTTAGGAGTTGGGTGAAGTTAAACTGGTGGATCACATCAATGTCTGCATGTAAATCAATGTGTGTCTACATATGTACAATACATATATAAATATGGAACTTAAGGTAGACATCTGGGTGTCTCCGAAACACAGTAGTTGAACATGTCAAGGATATTACAGTTGAATAAATAATTTACGAGGTATTTACAAACACTGGAAGAAAATATTTTGCAAATTATTACCAACAAAAATGTCCTACTGTTTTCCAAAACAAGGTATTTGACCAGATTTTTATACTGTAGCACAAATAGGTCAAAAATTGTGCCACGGTTCAAACTGGCTTATAGAACTGCGCCTCTGAGAAATTATAACACCTTCGTGTGTAAACGGAAGTAAGTGGCGGAAAGGTATACATTTTCGTTTGGTGTAGCTGCTAACTCTCACAACTTGTTTCTATTACGTTAGAAAACTGGACATTTATTTTAAAATAATAAGATACATAAAAAATAATCAGTTTAATGACTGACATTCTCATAAACACACAAACAAAACCAATTTTTGGAACTTGGTATTTATCTGGGTGAAAGGTGGTAAAATATGGTTTTTTTTTCACAGAAAAATCAATATCTCTTTTCTGAAGTGATGTAAAGGTACCATATGCTTCACCAACCTAAAATATTTAAGGACGTTAAAAAAATCAGCTTGTTATTGAAAGAAAAAGGGTAAAATATATTTTCATAGATCTCAGTATCTCTTAAACCAGACGAGAGATATCAGTGTTTATACTTCAAAAGCGTACTTATAAAAATACCTAAAACAAATACATTTGGTAGGGAGGAGCGTGGGAAAATATTTAATTTTTACTGCCTGGGGCTAGTTAAATTACGAACTCAAAAAATTTGATTTTTGGAAAAGTCATAACCAGAGCAATTTTACATTTCATTCAGACGAATAAAAAATTACCAGGAGGCAAAGCCAGGGAAAAAAGTTATATTCATATGTCAAAAACCAAAATTTTAAACTGCTTGCAGTGAATCCGTGAGGTATTGCTAGTGCGTGCGTGTTAAATTAAAGCTTAACCTCTTGTGGCAGTCGTAATTTTATAACTACTGTGTCTTAAAATTCAGTTCCATTTTGTTCCACGCACACAAATATACAATATGGTGTAAAAGAAATACATAAATTATTCTAACTATTTCATAACGTAACTTGAAAAATAAATAAAAAATTTAACAAAGAAACTTGGTCGTAACTGTTCTCTGTCATGTTTTACATTTTACAGTGGCTTTTATTGCATTCGCACGTATTTTATAATCCTAGAGAAGCTGGTATTTCATGTAATATGCTGATATGGCAAGTGTGCCTACGTGCAAATGAAATGTGTTATATTAAACACAGACCTAAAAGAAACAAGAATACATTCTGGTGGACGGTATTTAAGTACGCTTGTCATTTTGTGTTCCAGTTCAGTGAGCTTCAAATATCCAGTAGCAAGTTTGTGAAATAATATCTCGGTAGGTATATAATTTTTTTTATAATAGGGACGCAAAATTTATGAATCTGAACATGTAACTTACACCAGTGTTATTAAAATGTGTTCTATAATAATTTGTTAAACCATAATTCATTTTAAAAAAATAACACGAACAGGTTTTGCGTTACTAAATTTAATCTTCGAAACTGCAGGTAGGGAGAAGAGAGGAATGAGCTGTGCATTTATTACACCTAAGAATGCATTTCACTAAATTCACTCTCACTGGCAAGGCACTTTATTGTTACTTTTCTGGTGAAATTATGCTCATTTTCAGCAGGCATTCATATTTTTCACGTTCCTTAACGAAAATTGACTATCACAATAAAACATAAAAGAGTTTTGTGTGTTTTTTGGCAGAGTAAAATATATTTGTGAATAGATTTTGCTGAAAATTATAGTACAAGTATGCATTTCAATATTTAGAGCAAATTCCGTACATGCATTGAATTTTACGACAAAAGTTTTCCTCACTACTAATGTAACTGCAGTTCCAGCTATCGCTTGTACGTGTGTGATCGTACTAATTTAAACGCTATTTAAACAGTTAGATATACGTAATTTGGAATTATTTTATTTTATAAGTCTGCAAAAATTATTAAAACAGTACTAAGTAGTGTAGGAAAAACTAATTTTGTAAAATTGGACTGAAAACCAGAACGTAAGTTATTTGAAAGCACTTTAAATAACCGTCAATTTTTTTATTTGTTGAAGAGATTTATTTCAAAGAAACTTTTTCACTTATTTGAAATACGTGCTAGTTCTGTGGCAGCCACAATTAGTAACGGAAAGAGAAGAAAATAATATATTTTGTTGACACCTCACAAGGCTTGAATACAGAGTTAAATTATAAATATACATCAAATTAATGTTCTATAAATCTATATATAAACAAATCAATGACAAAAAAAAACATTTATTACAAATAGGAAATTTATGTGACCTTTTTTATAACCTTCAACTAAATATTAATTACATTTTGGTTTTAATGAAGGCCTACTGAGTTTATAAGCTACAGTGGAATTCTGAGCAGTTGATATAAGAATACGTTGAAAGGTTCACGGCGATGATCATATTGCCATGACATGGAAGGATATGCATAGGGCTGCTGAAAGTAGAAACTATGCACGGTCTTACTCAAGTAACCGCAAGCAGTATGTTTGGGGCTATGTATATATATATATATATATATACATATATATACACACACGATCGTAAGACAAGATTATGTTATTTTTGAATTTGGTTTTAGAAAAGCATTCATGTGTCCCTTTGAGAGTTCACCGGAAACGTCAAGAAATATTCCAATTTTTGGGCTTATTCTGTTGCTGTAAATTGTTTAGATCTTGTTTAAAAAAAAACAGCACTTCCAGAACAATGTTACCTAAAAAGTTAAAAAAAAAAACCCCTTCAGAAACGTATTTTTCAAAATGTTTTAGTAATTTACTTGTATTCCCTCGTTGATAAGAACAGATTCCTAGTGGCCTGAGCTCAGTTGTATGAGTCAAGCCATCGCGATCGTGTCCTGAACTTGTTTATTACCAAAATTTGTTTCTTCAATTTACGGCATGATATCACGAATTGTCCCCTCAGAATTTCCCTCAGTTGTTTATATAATGTGACAGTTTCGTCACAAAACTCGCACCTATCACGCTAGATTACAGTTTATTGCACGGAAAACATAACAGTTACGGCAGCAGCGGGTTTGACCGAAGGGATAAAGAAGTTTAGAAACAACCCTTTCTTAGCCGCGATCAAAATTACAGAAAACGATTTTGTTCTGATGCATGTAGAAATCTGTTTCTCACTCCCTTCGTAAAGTGTGCAATACAATTTATACAATGTTGCTACATAAATATGTAGAAAATTATATTAGTAAATGTAAGCAAAACTTCTTGACACTTTGAATTTTCTTCAATTATCATAAATTAACTGTAAGAATGACAACAATAAAATGTGTTTAATAAGTAATAAGTTAACTCAGGTGGTTGTAAATGTATTTTGTTATTCACACTACGAAAAATATTGAACATATTACTGGTGGAAGAAAATGTAACAAAAATAAAATATGTACAATTACTTTTCTGCGAATATTTGTAATTTAGTCATGCAACTTATCTATGCGTATTTAATAGAGAATACCCATTATGTGAAGGATCTTTTAGTCAAATTTCTTCATAGGTAAATAAGGGTAGAAGCTATGGCTTTGTTTGAAAATGTTTGGATCCTAACATTGCAAATTTCTTCGCGCTGGTAATTGTTTGGAATATTAACGTAAATTCTTGCATAATATTGCTATATATTTCATTACGTCTTCCTGTATTAATTACAATTTTCAAATAGTCCGAAGCCACACATCGCGTTGGCATAGGAAGACATGCCTAAACCCCTCCGACTGGGTATTTAATCTGATGCTGATAAGCACCCCTGTAGAAACATACGTACGGCCAACGTTAGAAATCGGTTGAAAAGGTTGGATATACGTTGTGTAGGAATCCAAAATAAAAATGACGCTGGGTGAACGTTGGAAATCGGTTGGCAAATTTTGTGTAGGAATCAAACATACAAAGTGACTTATGGGGGAAAGATATTTTCCCAATCAAAATCCAACCTAATATATTTAATAAAAATTGCTATAAAATATGATGATACAATTATTTAAAAAACTTTTAAAATAGAGAAATTGGTGATTTTTTATTCGTTGGTACACTAATTAAAAAATATTAAATGAGAGAAAGCGGTGATTTTTTATTCGTTGGTAGAGCATTAAAATTGAATCTGTTATGTTTAATGAAAAAAGCAACCTACGTTGGCCCAACGTTGGCGTATGGTTAGTAAGGTTGGCTACATGTTGGGTTGGAGCACACATATTAATACAACTTTGGATCAACAAAAAATGAGAACAAAAATTTGCTACCACGAAAATCTTACCAGGTTACTTAGCACCCTCCAGACAATGTCGTGTAACCAACATTATGTCAACAATGGTAATTACCGTATGTCTGATGAAATTAAACTACGATTTAATATTTTTGTTTAAAAGCTTTGTTTTTAACAAACAACACATGTTTTATTTTTAAATTGACTTCGTTCTTGATGTGTTGGTCACTTGTTGGAAAACAGACTATTGACATTTGATATGTAAACATATGTTGGCCAACATTGTGTAACCAACATTATGCCAACAAAGGTAATTGCCATATTTCGAATTGAATAACAATGTCATTTTGTATTATTGTTTAATAGCACATTTTAAGCACACAAACCATGTCTTATTTAAAATTGACTTCGTTGGTTATGTCGTGGTTATATGTCAGAACACATACAGTCGATACTTGGTATGTACTGTATGTATACTTTTGTTGGGCCAACATTGTACAACGGATACAAATTCAGTAATACAAAATAATCATTTAAAATGAAAAAAAAAAAATATTTTCACAACATTTAAAGAATTAACAAATGTAATTTTCTATTAAACTGTGTTTTGTTCCTCATGTGTTGAGACGATGCTGTGGAAATAAGAGATGGTGATTGGTATTTTGTTATGTTGGGACAACATTCTATAGTATTCATTATGCCATCATAGGATATTATTATTTGTTTCTAAATAAAAACAAATAAAATTCGTTTTATCTGCTTAACGGTTTTTTTACCACTGAGATTCGTTAAAAGTAAACTAGCGATCGTTGGCTGTGTATTGGTTATTGGTTGGAAAATATATTCTTGTAAATGGTAAGGTTATAAATTCAGTTTCAAAGTAGTAATATCTGACTTAAAAAAGCATGGGTGCGTGTACTTATTACGTGCGTTGGTAATTATACTTCTTTGGTGTGAATAAAATAACATTTTATTATGTATTGAAATAATTTATGTATGTAGGAAAACGACAAAATGACTGAAGAAAGACACGCGCCAACTTCAAAATCCTAAGTGTGAGAAATAATACTCTTAAACTATGTTACTACTCAAATATAACTATTTGTGTTTCAGTGTTGGGTCATACCCCTTTCACGTTCACTATCTAATTTCGTTACACTGTGCGCGCGAAACTTCCGTCGCACACTAAACTTTTACCCTCAACGTGCCAAAAGAAGTATAACTTCAAATACTAAATGTAGCAGTATATCGAACAGCAATATTGTATGTGCCTATTTCTCCGCGTGTGAATATAAATTATAGTAGTCTATTGGATAATGCCTGGGGCTGATATTAGAGGGTAGAAATACTAATGCAACTTCTACCAAGCAAATTTGACGACCGTAATGTGAAATGAAATGTGGCGAGAAATAGAATATAATTTTTTTTTCTTGGAAAAAATTTATTTAAAACACTGGTAACCAACGTTGGCAGAGCTTTGTTTATTAGTTGGCATTGTGTATACAGTAGCACATTTTGCCAACACATTACGAACTATGGGTAAATGACTGTGCGAAACCCTAAAAGAAAAACCCACTACTTTTAAAAATTTGCACACAACCATACAATTATGTTAGACCCACTTTGTACTTCAGTTGGCAACCAATATATGTCATTTTGGCAAACGTTATCGCGCGGGAAATTTCGGCCTTGGCCCAACGGTAGAGCCAAACGTTTGGCCAACGTTGGCCCAACAGACTTTTGTTACTGGGGCAAGCAAGCAGCCCACTGGTAGCATAGGCCTACCTCTCATATCGCAACCAACTCTCTATGGCCAGGATGATGTTAACACGTACATCTCGTACTTTATCAGGCGATCCGTTTTCGCACTGAGCGTATCTCAAGGTTTGCTGCTGCTCTGTTAGGGAACACTTGATGGGTAGGTAAAGCTTCACGTCTCGTCGGCAGTGAGGTTGTTAGAGACGGAACCAGTTGCTCAGAGAAGCAGGAATGGGGATGAAATTGGTCACGGCCTTTAGTAAGGAATCATATCAGCATTCAAAACTGTAGTGATTTCGGGAAGTCACGGACAGTAACCGTAATAAGGATGGCCAGACAGGGAATCGAACCCGTGTCCTTCTGAAAGCGAGTTCGTTGTATTATCACTGCGCCACCTTGCTTAATACAAAACGCTAGATTTACTAAGCAGTAAGCTCAACCAATCATAGCGAAATATATAAATACGATATATTTTTTCTGCTTTTTAAATCATTACGGGGTTCATTGTGAGATCTAGTAGGTGGTGATAAGTGCCCTCTCTGTTTCTTTATGTTCAGAATACTAAGCTCCCACACAGGCGAACCGGGTACCATTCCCGGCGGGACCACTGCCGGATTTTCACACGTGGGAATCGTGCCGGCCGCTGGTCAGCGGATTTTCTCGGGCATCTCAAGTGTCCCCCACCTTCGCATTCCGGCGCTGCTCCATTTCCACCTCGTTTCCCCCTTATCGGCTCTCAAGAGCCTGTTGTTAAGAGTCGTCCAAATCTCTCCACACTCCAAACATATTCGCAGGCAAGAATCATAATATTCGCAATGAGAAGCACTGCATTTTTCATTACGATTGTGCTGACTTTACCACTGACCTTAAACCAAATCCTTATTACCAAGGGTCATAAGTTCCTAATGAATGTGTACGGAGCAGTTGATTTATCCCTCACTGAAGACCTTGATTAGTTGAGTTATTTTAATTGGTCAAACAGCAGATAGTTGCAACTCAAAAGCCTTTCCCAAATTTTGATATACATTCATGTCAGTCAGAAAGTTTCAAGGACCATCCATGTCAATAGAAATGCGACGTATGTAGTAATTGTGGAATTTTTGTTTATCTTAAGACGCTCCTATACCAAGCACAACTAAATTCGAAAGTGAAGATTACGAAAAACGTGGACAATATATCTGACGGCCACTTTTCAAAGGACCCTCCATAAAATAGAGATTGATTTTTAAATCGTGTTACCGTAGTTGAGGCAACACGACCTTATTGGGAGTGCGAAAGAAGGTCAGCTATAAAGGGTGAGAGGTTTGATGAACCAGAAGTAATTAGTACCTCGTCAAAGAGTTTGAATTCGTCAATTTCAATATTGGATTTATTTGAGGGGCCTGCTTCTTTTGTATTCTGTGAGGCTGGACCTTCTGGGATAAATTGTCCTTTGGCATCTTCATGCGCTGCTGACAGACCAGATGATATTGTTTCTGAAAGCCTTCGAAATCTAAAGTGATTCAGCTTTCGAAGAGGGGCTATCAGATATGTTATCTAGCCTTAGTAGCCATGCCAAAAGCTGAATAGTTTTAGGTTCTCTGTAGGTGTCTTAAATACGTATGTGAAATATTGTTTTTATTATCAGTTAGGTTAGTTTGTTCATAGTTGATGTTATAAAAATAAATTTATTTGTTTGAATTGTTGTATGTTACTATTGTGTAAATTATGAAGTGTTAAAAATATGTGTTTTTGGAAATATATATTTTATTTGTTACATATATTTGTCAAGCTCCATACGGTGATGTTACTCACCTAAGCCCAACTGCACTTCGTAACATAACCTAACTTATCCTAACCTAACCCAACATAACCTAAAGTGATACACACAGAAGAAGTTTCGTTGACTCAAACAGAGTTAGTTTGGTGCAAAAAAACTAAATGTTTGTATAGAAACAGTAATATAATGTTCTTTTTAAATTAATAATTTGGTTTTTTATTTGGTTGCCCCATGAAAGATTTAGTTGGTATAACTAATTATTTGTTTATATCTACGTAAATTAAACTGTTTCGGTTAATATAAGAAATTGGAAGCCCGACCGAGATTCGAAACTTAATATTCAGCGCCCAAAAACAGTGTCCTAGAAACCTCACCTAAGGCGACAAATGGTAGAATAGGAAAGTTTTTAAATACGTACAATTTAATTACCGAACAACGTAAGCAAATAAACATTAAAAATTGTACAGGATTTTTTTTTTTAGTTTACTGCTAAATTTCTTTAATTGCTATTATTGTATACGAGTGGTTAAAAAAATGCAGTTTATTCAACAAAATTTTTTATGGACAGGATAATTAATATTGGCAAAACATAGAGGTTTTGTTAGTTGAAGCGTGTATTATGTTCGATAAATAAAATAAAATTGATTACTTTTGAAATTTTGTTTACTCAACAAGATATTTTATTGGTGCAACTAAATATACGTTTGGACTTACGCAAACAAACCTTTCACTCACTGTGTTACGACATTTCGCATTTTTTTATTTGGGTTAAAATTTTCCTACAATATTAAATACTTTAATTTTTAATATATTTATTTTTTATTCACTTGACAACACCCGCATAACTTAAGTTAAAGATTATTTAACCAAACTCTTTCTCAAAACTGGAAGTATGGAAATAATGACAACGAAATTTACAAACTCACGGAAAGTTCGGTAAAATTTACGGAAATTCCATTATTTTAAAAGTAACGTGTCCGTTATTTTACGCAGAGTCCTGGGGAGTTTTCATGAGCATTTTCCCGTGAAATGAAGGAAAGTATTTCAACAGTGAACTCATTCAAGGCCGGTAATTTACTTAGCTGCGAGTAGCTTCTGGATATGCTATGAAGGTTTATTAAGGGCTTAATTAAAATTGAAAGTAAATTTTCATATCTACAAAGATAAGCTCTGCAACATGCTCAGCAGTTGATAAAAGGGGGGTGGCTGGCGAAGGGGGGGAGGGGGTGGTATTTACAATCAGATATTGGAAGATTTTTGGTGACAGATTTTTTTCTGAGTGGCTCTTCACCTCACTTCCAATGGATGCAGAAGACCGGAACGAGAAAAGTGGATATTGATACGCCCATTGTGAAATGGAGCTCCACAAACACGTTGCCGTTACTCCTTTATCACAATACAATTAATGGTAATTGGGCTGCAACATAATTGCCTCTGCAGCACTGGAGTGTAGTGGAGATTGGAGAGATTTGGGCGGCTCCCAACATCGAGGTCTTGAGAGCCGATGAGGGTGAAGTTCGGTGATTATGGAGTAGCGCCGGAATGAAAGGGCAGAGGAAACAGGAGATCCCCGTGAAAACCCTCAGGCCAGCGGCTTCGTCCAGCATAATTCCCAATTGCGAAAATCAGGAAGCGACACCGCCGGAAATAGAGCCCGGTTTGCCTAGGTCGGAGGCGAGTAGCCTAACCACTACACCGCCACGGTCCCTCAGCCCCGGATATGACGGACGTATCATTTTTTATCCCTGGAAAACGTGTGCATGAATTAAAATTATGAAAACGATGTCGCGGCAATTGGACGTTCATGTGGACAAGCAAAACCGCGGGAGGTGCGAACGAGGTGATTGACTGACTGGCTTCAGACGGGAGAACTCGGCGGTGGATTCCGCAGAGGAGAGAGACGGAGACAGGACAGTGATCCCCCCCCCCAAGACCAGAAATGCCGGCCGGCGGAAGAGATTGATAGGGTTACGAGTGATGGCGCGAGAGAAATTTTAATGACAAGGAGTCGGTTGGCTTGCTTCCCACTCGACGGGCGCAGTGCTGATCTACAAACTGCCGAACGATTGATAACGTGTGATTAACCAGAATAAATTTAGTTCAGTTGTACCTTTCCAGCCTCGCTCGACCTGCCATTACAAACAGTCACTATAAATTACGTTAGACAGATGTTAAAAGCAGTGACGTGTGTAAGACTCATATTAAATTAACTCAGTGAAGATATGCTAGTTTTCTTTGTGACGGTTGCCCTTTGCTAACGTTCATTATCCCTCTGCCAAACTATTTCGCATGCATTGAGGCTTTATGAAGAGTGATCTGGAATTTTCGTGAGTTCAGAGACCTGTAAGCTAGACTCCACAGTTCTGTTTATACTCGAGTATCAGATGTTCTTTCATTAGTTGCTGTTTCAGAGAGTAACCAGTGTTACTCCACGCCTGGCAGAGTGGCACTCACTACTTGTTTAGTTGCAAGTGTGCTATTGGCTCAGAGTCGTCCAGGGCGTGTTCAATGAACTGTGATCCAACTGCAAAGCTCACTTCAGTGTACGCCCTGTTGGGCGTCTATATTGTCCCGAAATGAATTCACGAAATTATCCTATCCATAATTTTAGCCTATATTCTCGAAGATAATCACAGCTGTTGTAAAAAATGACATCCGAGAAATGACTCACAATAGTGGCGGTTTATGGAATAACTCTGAAATGTGGCATTTTGTATCCCGGATTTCAAGGAAAATAAAACTATAAAGCCAGGATATGTACTATTTACATACTAAATTTATCTTAGATCTTTCGAGTAACATGTATTTTTGTTAATTTTTTGGAGCTGCAATAAGAGCACCCTTAGCAAAAGAAGACCAACCCACTATGTTAAAACAATGTTCAGGTACAACTTCAAACTTAAAAAATTAAATATATTTTTGAAATTATATAAATCCTGGATTCTATTTACTAGAAATTCTGGACTAAAGATATTCGTGTACTTCAACGTTATATGTCAAATTATTATTCTTAACATAAAAATACTGAATAAAATTAATGAATATATTATTTTCTGTGTCTAGAACTTAATAATAAATATGCATAAACTCTGATAACTTTAACGCGTATTTAAATGTATGTTTTTTTTCCTATTGGTGTTTGTGGAACGTGGAAGAATATTTAAAATCTAAGTTACCATTATTAGTCTGTGCTCAAAGTAGATAATTGAGTTAGATGAACGTTGTCATATTTTATAAAGCATAAAATAATTGAAGGTTTCACAAAATTAATCATTCACATTTTATGCTGTCTTAAAACAACGAGGAGCAAGGCGGCACTGTGATAACACACTCGGAAATTTCTTGTTTCAATTTCCGGTCCAGCCATCGTGATTGGTTTACCATGATTTTCCGGAAACCCTCAAGGTGAATGCTGAAATGGTTCCTTAATACAGGCCATGGCCGTTCCTTTCCTTAATCTTGATCACCCAAGTAACCGGCCCCATCTCTAATGATCCTGCTGTCGATTAGACACTTAGCCATGAATAACCACATGTCCTTACTTTGGTAAAATATGACGGACAGATTTATTTTAAAAAACGAAATTTCTGTAAATTCCACGTAACCCCTGCGTTAATTTTATAATTAATTTTCTGTACTTCAAGTTTAAAATAAAAATAGATAATGAAAAAAGCCTTTCATTTTTCTTATGTGGTTATTCTACTGTGTCAAAAATATATTTATAAAAGTTCAAAAATTTTATTGTTGCGCAAGACTTGAAACCCGACTCACAAAGTCACAAGTCGACAACTCTAACCACGCACCTACTTTCTTTAAGTTAATTTTATTGGCAGATACATTGGCCGTTGGACATAGCGTGTGTGACTTTGGGCAGTGTGTGACTATGACGGTCGACTTGATGACAAAGTCGCAGTGCACATGTGCGCGACATGCGAGCTGAGAATCTGCCACGGCGATACCGGGGTGTGAACTCCCGACCCTCCGACTACAAGTCGGTCACTCTGCCCCTGATCTACGAGGACAGAGCGCCTGCAACTCTCACATGATGCGCGTGGTACAAATCTTGTAGTTCTACGCACTAGAGTCACGTGAGATACTTTTTCAGTTTCTCTTAAAGTTAGTGTATTATAGGTGTTGCTAAATGTTGCAGACGCCTTATGCTGCTTTTCAATATTTGAAAGAGTAGGTCTTATGGGCGTGGATAACCGTAACTGCCCCAGAAACGATCACTTTCTTGTTACACTGGCGAAGAAAGCTGTAGAATCGGCATTATTCGTCCCCGAAACCCGAAGCTATTGGACGCGTGGCTGTTTGCAATATATTTGTAACAATACAAAAATTCGTTATTCACACAAATTCCATTCTCGAAAATGAACAAACACTGTAGATTTACAAAATATAACTCTTCAAACAAACAAAATGTTGTGATTGTACAATAAATTTTTAGTTCCAGTTACAAAAATTACTTACAGCGTGCCTTCATTTCAATTTACGAACCACAACTATAACATGTAAGGAAATTAAGATGCACATCTGCTTGCCGTGCAAAAATATGCTGCTGTAGTATCAGAAGAAAAAATAACATCATTGATTTAACCATAGCTATCAAAACTTCGAACGTCATAATTAACTCTCTGTTAGTAAAAAAAATTTAAAATAAAAACTTAAAATTTTGCTCGTAAATTATAACAACTTTGCCATTGAACATTACTAAAAATTTACATGTCCAAGTATTATATTTTTAATAACAAATACAGTTAATATTTGAATTTAATGGTAGCAACTGAAATAGGATTCTTATATTTTTATAGACACGTATAGTATATGTTCTTATTTCTTAGAATTCCAAAACGTCACTTGATTCCGTATTGATGCCCACCACTAGACCAATGGCAATATTAACTTTAATACGAAACGTTAAAAACCACAACGAGCAGAAACAAAAAAAAAAAAAAAAAAAAAAAAAAAAAATCAAGAAACATTTATTTAAAACTGCGAGCAGATTCATGTGTTACACGCAGGACCATTAGTTTCTGTTGTTGCAATCGTTGTGATCATGCAAAGAACGGTAATCACGTAGGTTTGATACATTGTTTCGTTAAAATTTATGCTACTCTTATACACACACGATCCACATTTGAAAGAAGATAGTTTCTTGATTGGCGGGCTGAGGAAAATTCAAACCCATAAGGGAAGAAATCCTCCATAGTGTGGCCGCGAATAAAGGGGGCGATTTGAGAAAGAGTTTGCGTAGCGTGGAACGGGTCACGAGTCTTGCAGACAATTGAGGACAGGATCCCCAACGGGAACAGTGAAATATTTTCTGCACGTAACAGCTCAATACAACCGAGACATGAGGACAGGGTATCATTTCTGGTGACGAAGGTAAAAAAAGGACGGGGTATGACTTTTGAGCGCCATTCCGAGCAAAAATTCGTGCTGGGATGCTGGGACATCAGCTACTTCAAAACCCGCATCACTGCATATTGAGAATCATGAGCGATGCTCATGAGCGATGCCTTTGTCGTGAATCCGCATTTAAATCGTGCAGATAAATTGGGATTCTACAGTACTGTCGAATAGGTCATGTATATTCTGTGTGCGTTACGTCTGTCCGGAAAATACTTTAATCTTAGTAAATCACTCAGTTCTATAACACACTGAGCAACTTGAGCATTTCCGCAAGGAAACACGACATTGTATCTAACAGATAAGGGCACGGCTCATAATTACGGTATCTTCTGACTGATTTAAACACTTATGGTTGCTTAACAGGAATAAAGGCGAAAATTACTACTTGGTAAAAGTTCTTCCAGATTAATATGTCGAAATTCAATGATGCAGGAACTACAATACTGTTAATACTGTATATTAAAAGCTGTTCGCGATCACTGTAAAACAATTCTAATAAACTTCCTAAGCACAGATGGAAGTACTTCACGTAAACATGGTATGGAAATAATACCATATTTCCGGCTGCAAATATATGAACTTTTAGCGTCGCTACTATACAAAATTGGTAAATTTCCTATGCATTTTATTGTTTTGTGAACAAATGTAGGATCATTACCATGTATGTTTTGGAAGAATATTTACCATTCGCACTTTCGCAATATACGTATAGACTGGTGTGGTGAATAAGCGAATAATTTCTTACAGTGAAGAACTTTTGAAATCATCATTAGAATAATGTCACTGCCCCTACCTGCATATATTTTAATGGGATCACTGAGGGACATGCGCCCAGTAAAGTTTGTAACGATGATGGGGAAATAGTTCCGTATATTCTCGTCGAATTTAAATGTTAGGAAACACTTGTTGGAGTTTGATTTTTTTCTTTCGCATCCTATTTTTTTTAATACATCTATGTGTAAAAATGAGCAAATTTAAAAATTTTTACCTTTCTAATAATTTTCCAAATTCACTTCACCGACGCATAAATAAAGTGACGAGGCCCATGGCAATATTAATCTATATATGCTGTGTCCGTTTGTTCGTACGCGTGTAACTCCCGAAAAAATCAACCGATTTTAATTCTGTTGTTTTATAAACCTTCCTTTCGTTCCCACGAGTGTTTGTACACCTTTATTTTTTATCTGTTTTACCAGCAAAGGTATTAAAATCTGCAAAAAGCTAATTTTTACCAAGCTTTCGCGTCAGGAAGCGCCTTTGTTGACAGCTGTCTGTTTTAACATTTCAGTGTGTTGTTCTCTTTTTTTTTCGATTGTTTTCAGAATGCCACGTGCAAGAACAAAAATCGGAAAGGTGAACTGATAGATCACATATTTCTAAACATCGTAATGAACTATGTTGATCACAATTGGATAAGCGAGCACGCCATACTTGCAGTAAAAAATAAAGATGTTTACGAAATAAACGACATCATCCTTGAGAAAATCCCAAGCGAACATGTCACATACAAATTTGTGGATGTAACATTACACAAAAATGAAGCGGTAAATTATCCACCAGAATTTTTTAATTCGCTTGTTGTTCCAGGATTGCCTCCATATATATTTAAATAAAAAATAGGAGTGCCAGTCATTATACTTCGTAACATCAATGCACCAAAATTTTGCAACGGCACACGCCTTGCAATAAAAAAAAATATATGGGCAATACTATAGAAGCTACCATCTTGATAGGTGCTTTCAAGGAAGAATATGTGCTTCTTCCCAAAATTCCATTTATTCCATCAGAAATTCCCTTTCATTTTAAAAGAACACAGTTTCCAGTCAGATTGGCATTTGCAATGACAATAAATAAAGCTCAAAGGCAGTCATTGCAAATGTGCGGAATATATTTAGAATCAGAATGTTTTCCGCATGACCAATTGTATGTGTTGTGTTCAAGAAAAGGAAAACCATCCAACCTATTCATACGCGCGGAAGATGGTGAAACAAAAAACATTGTATACTAACAAGTACTTCAGTGATAAAGATTTTAAAAATACTTATACTTCTTTAAATTAATTTCACACAAATGAATAGAACCAAAATATTTTATGCCACAACAACGCGTGGTCGAGTAAGCTAGTTTAATATAAGGTGAAAGATTACACAGCGTGCATACAAGTAGGTCTTACGAAGGGCTTTCAAATGTGTTCAGTTTAGCGTAAACAGCCTGTAGAATTGAAGTATGTACGTAAACCAACATATTTTGCCTTGTTTTATAGTACATGTCGAGGCCATAAAGTAGCTGTCCTTAGTGCGTGATAAAGCTTCTCGTGTAGCCGTTGACTAGATACGACTGACATATTGTCATATAGTGGTCTCATTATGTGTGGCAATTTACACTTTTGGCACTTTCAGCGTTTTGAAATCACATGCTTCATTTCGTCTCGTAAAGACACTTAAATTGTAAATGTCTTTATATAACGACAGTAACAAGTTACGGTATAGGGCTCCTGTTCTCGTGGATTCGGCTGAACGTGTTTTTAAGACTGCTATTTACAAAAAAAAAACACGCGAATACGCTCATAATCGTCATAGAAGAAAACAACCAAACATTGACAAGTTCACCTGCAGAGATCATACATTTTTTTTTTGTACTTTTTAAGTTTTTAGAACTACGTGGTTTGTATCCAGGTTAAAACTATAAATTACAAATATATAATTACAATTATAATATGAAACAGTAACAAGTTACTAGCAGAAGTGTCCTAAGAGAAAGGAATGTGAAAAATGTATAATATGTTCCAATTGTTTGTGAAAATGGACAACTTTTTTGGATAACGATGAAAGTGCCAATTGCTTGCCATAAATAATAATGATTGTACAGCAAAGACAGTTTGTGAAAACACTTTAAGTGCCAAAAGATGGACGTCATGTGCTGAATGTTTCATGATATCTGTTTACAGAAAACGATTTGCTATTTAAGAAAGAAATAATATACATTGCTGAAAGAAATATAAAATATACCAAATTATTTACGAATTAAAATACAAAACATCCTGTTCTATAACATTATTTGTTGAAGGTAAATTAAATAATATTATTGTATCTAAATATGAATTAGGAAAACATGTGGTTTGTGCAACAAAATGATGCCATGATGACACAAGAATGAAAACTTAGGTTAAGTAAAGAAGGTGTAGTTAATAACCAATATGTCACATTGCAACACGTGTAAGAAAACCACCATGAAATATTACAATAACAGTAATATATAGACACCTAATAATAACGTTCGTTAGATTTTTCTGCATGTTCCTCCAATATACTGTTGTCCGAATTCTCCTGGAGAAGGTCCTTATAGAACTGACGGTACTCTACTTAATGTATGGAATCATTGCTAGAAGATCTTTTCTCTTTTCCTTACTAATGCCACATGTAAAGTTTACCCGTGGTAACTCCTCTATTGCTGAGACAGCTGACGTGTTTTATCAACACATTGGTTTTTGTCCAACTAGGCTCTTCAAAAGCAAACGTGTTTTTGATCAATACGATGCATGGTTCCTTCTTTGTAACCTTTATATGAGGTGACTTGCTTATTCCTAGGCTCTGAGTGTTTATATACTGAGATGCTAAAAGAGCTAAGTCAATACAATCATCTGTAACCACACGTATCACCTGAAAAGGTGTATTAACTCGGGCAGATTTCACGATGTCTTCTAGTTCCTTTGGCACCATCGGTTTTGAAACTTTGGACCTCTTTTCGATGACCCAGAAGCCACGATCATGGTCCATGAAACTGTGCCCACTGGCAAGATATTTCAGTTCCACTGACTCGAAGAATCCCTTACTGACCAAATAAATTATGGCCATTAGTATGATATGGTTGTTATTTTGCGCCGCATAGTTGTCACGCCAAATAACATTTTTTTTTTCCTTTACAATAACTCCTGATGCAACAACTTTGAAAAAACAGGAAGCTACTTAATTTCCGCATCTTCTTCCAATTCCTCCGTGCCACGTGCACATGTCATTTGTATCTGCTAAATGCAGGCAGAAATTGTATATTGATAACTGTTAGAAGGAATACATAGAATTGTGTGTCAAAGTAGGAAGCAGGATTACCTTTTGTAAGTTCATGCACAGCGATGTTATTTTACTCCCTGACATTTATGAAGAGTTAAAATCTGTTCGAATCCATTTTTGAGCTTCTTCAGCTTTCATATGATGCTGTTCCAAGATTGTCCTTGCTTTAGCCTTTTCATTTTCTGCTGCTGGGCAAGTAATTGCAGCCTTAACTTTGTCACATTTATTGCAGGAATCCACAACAGGACGAGCGAATTTAAGTTTGGGGAAATGCTGCTCAAAAACATCAGAGTAGTATCGGTACGAAATTTGGGAGTGTGGATGTTTCTCCTTCAAGGCACGGAACAGGCGATTCATGATTAAATCTGCACTTAAAATTTCACGTGTAGACTTTTTCGTGGGAGTAATGGAAGTTATGCCGTGGAAAAGACGTAATATGAGTTGGTATTACATTTCGATCATTTTCGGTAAACTTTTTCTTAAATCCGTTCGAGTTAGGATGTTTTTCCCTCCTATCAATATATACTGAGGCACCTGCCTTCTTTTCAGTTTGCAAGGTTTGAAGTGTGCGTGGTGTCAGCCCAAATATGTCTCTAAATTTTTTACGGCACACCTGTACATTTTTACCGCTTCCATCTGGAACAATATAAGTTATAGTATAGTAACTTGCCTACTACTGGTGCTTGGATCGTCATACAGTCCATGACGACGACGTGCTATGTCCTCAACATGTCGCTGGCGAGTACATTATTTTCCAACTATTTGTTATATTTTTCGCACATTCAACCTTTTCCATTTACATGCCTCAAATGGTATTATTTATATACATTTATACACATATCTGATTGTGACCTATCTTTTTCCAGAAACAGTTTTTGAGTATCGATTTTTGCTAGGAACCAGCACTACATTTTGCGAGAAATTTCTGCCGTGCTAGCTATATTTTATTCTTTAATTTATTTCAGTTTGGTTTAATGCCCATTTAATTATCGCAGAGAAAATAATTTCACATTTTATGAAGTGTTTAATTATTGCATGAATGTTCAAACAAAACGCTAGTAATGCAGCTTAAATTATAATAATTCCAAAACAGTACTTTGCTTGACACGGAAGAGGCAGTTTTAATGTCATTTTGCGCTTAAATCAGGAAATTACTATTTAATTGATGCAAAGTTCATAAAGATATCAGTTTGGTTAAACTACAGTTACTAATGAGTATCAAATGGAGAGTCATAGATAAATTTAAGCAAATAAAATAAATAACATCAATGTGTCAACACAAAATAGCTTACAAATTATTTCAATATTTAAAAATACGCATGTTGGACTATAATTTGCTTAAAAACTTTCTTAATCAAGTACTCATTAAAAATTGCATGTTTAGTTGCTTCTTACCTCGTGTGTGTCACTTTATATTCTAATTAAAATTCGTTGTATAGCAAACGTAACTCACCTATCGTTGTAAACGCTGAGTCTTTCGACATTTCTTCCACTCGCTTCTGGCTGGTCACATCTACAAACAAATAATTAGGTGCAATAAGTTACGAAGTGTGAAACAAATGAATAGTCTTCTGCAGCTAGCTGCCGGTTTCAAAAACATAGCTTGAGATTTTAGTTTTTCATTAAAAAAACGACGTAAAATAAAATACGAATCTAGTAATTCTTTCCGTTTATCTGATAATAACATCTTAATGTATTCATTTCTGTTCGTAAGTATATGATAAAAGGAATCATGAAAGCGTTTTCAATTGTATAAAAAAGCCGAATAAATAGAACTTTTTCATAAATCTTCCACTAAGCATTGAAAAAAAATGCAAGATTAAAAATTCGTGCATGTAGTTGTCCTTTAATATTACAAGTACAATGTTTTAAAATGGCAGGAATTAAAAAATAAACCAGTTAAATTTAAGATAAAAGAACAAATATTTTTTCGTCATTGAACACGAACTTTTAACAAATATGGTTAAAAGAAATTTTTTGAAAAAACCACAAATGTATAAATATTAAAAAAAATAAATTCCTTATCTCTCTGTGACAAAGCAGGAAAAGTAATCATGAAATCTGTACATGAAATGCCAACGCATTATTTCCTAGTTTAAGAACTTTAAGTTCTTTTAGCTAAGCTAAAACTGGGACTTGTTCCCTCGTTATTTGGATTTCTAAACCATCTAAGTTTGACACTGTATTTATTTCCTCGTTACAATGTGTTTATGTGTTCCGACCACTAACATTCACCGCATAGCTAAAGTTTATAACTCTGAACATTCATAGCTCTAGATGTTAGCTGTTATACAACACTTAAGCCGACCGTAGTGAAAACGGTTAAGTAAGTGAGATGTAAGCAAGCTGAGTCAAGAGGAAAAGGAGAAGTCATAGAAATGTTCCAAAGTTTCTATTTAGATAAAAGTGACTACGAGTTTTCAGTATTCACTCACCTTGTGTAGTAACTGGCGTCTTCGAAGTTGTTCTTACAGGCATGCTTGTCTGCAGTTTTATCTCTGAAATCAAATAACATTTATAATGAGAAAACTAAATTAATTTTATTTCTATGGACGTACACATATATTCATTGGAGTAAAACACATACATTAAAACAATATTCATAATTGTATTCTCGCAGCCGTAAGTCCACTTCTGAAGAATGGGCATAAAATGATTGCTCTTATAGGTGGAGAAATTGGCAAATCGCGAAAATTGTTTCGATTAACGTACATTCGGCAGCACTACAGCCAGTTTATACTTTTATTAGTCGATTATAAATATTTTTACTTCGCTAAGTTCTCTGCAGACCAATCACAAACACTGTTTAAAAGTATAACAATCCTAATATTGGTGTAATGAAATGTGATGGAAGCTTTAAACATGCATGACAGCCAATAACGAAAGAAAACTGTCGCATACGTGTGTCGTACATAGAATTATAACAAATAATCACATTTCTGCGCGATAAATCATTGTTTTTAATCATGAATTACGGAGTGTACTTACGTTTTCATCTTGCAAACAAAACGTTGCAATAAGTTAAGGAATCAGTTCCCATCTGATCACATAATTTACTATAGAATTGCATTAGAAAATATAGGAGTTTATTGAACGAAAAATACTTTGTTGAATATTCCATAACAACAACCGTAACATCTCGCATATTTACTAGCAGTACAGCAGGTAAAGTCACATTTCTCGCAAAACGTGACGAACTTTCACAAGGATGTGTTAACAAAACTTCCCTGTACTGTTATGAGTAGATTTCAAGAACAAGTACCTAAGCAATTGTAATCTGTATTTTTTTAACTTGTCCCAATTCTCATAGAAATGACCTCTGAAAAGGGGGAGGTGGGAATCTAAATATTCAATTTTGAATCCCAGAACCATTGCATATTTAACAAGATGTATAGCACAGTACACTCTCACATGAGCAGGCTCCCAGTTTCGTTGGCAGCGACAGCTCTCTAAGACTTGATGTTCTGTTGATAGTATAATATAAAAATTTCCGGAAAATTAAGTAGGTATTTTCGTGATTCAAACACACCAGAATACAACACATTACGTTTCTTAGAATTTCATGTTTTCTCTTGACTGATGCGTCAATAAAGTGTGAATGCCCATGACAAAGTAATTCGTAAAAACGGCAGAAGAATAAAAATTCAGGAGATAAGTTGGCAGCGCTTTCAGAAGAGCGCACTTTAATCTGAACAGCCTATACCAGTTATGTGAAACTTCTTGTACACGCACGTAGTGACAGCCACGTATTCCCTGCGTTACTGCATCATCGTTTGTTTTGCGATGTTTTCCATGTCATAAAATGTCAGAGATTTTGTGTTAAATTATATCGAACATTATATATGTATAAATATGCATATAAAAGTATATTTTCGCTACCGAGTTCGCTAATTTTCAATTCCGCAGTATTTCTTACAAGTTCAATCTTTTCAATAAAATGTTGCAAACAATTTTTTTTTCACATTAGCATTATACGTTCATGGGTCAGTGTCAAAAGTTCGGTCTAAGCTGCAACGTCGTAGAAGTAGTACACCAACTAACAGACACGTATCTTGTTAGGGGGGGAATTTTCGTCTAGTATCTCAAATGATTAGGCTCACCACGTCGACTTGCCTGTTGAAAGCTTTCTGAGATTCGTGCGCACTGAAATACCTTGTGGAATTATAGGATCTAGTGTACGTAATTCTCTACAAAGTAGAAATATTGATGGGTAGTGATTGATTGTTATTCAGGAAATAGTTGTACGAAAAAAACTTTACATTCTGAATCACGTACTGCTAAAATAACAATCGTTACTCTATATAAACACATATATATCTTTACGTTTACTAGAATAAATAATAAACGTTTGCAGAAATAGTGTGCTGTTTTAAAATATCTTTTAACTATGCAACATTTACCGCACGTGAGATCCGATGGGGTACAACCTGTATAACGATGAAATGCAACATTTGACCAACGTAGTATCAAAATCAATATAGGGATGATGAGAACGGAGTTAACGGTTTTTAATACATTGCTGGATTAAGGTTCCGGCTTTTGTCAGAACGAGAATGGGAGGAAAGGTTTCATACTAATGTATCGTGTACTTACACCTGGAAACTGGAAGCGGGCATGCAGCCGCACACACACACAGTTATGTTTACATTTGTGTTCTGACATGCCATTATTTCACTTCTTTGCCAATATTGGCATTCGATAAAGTACTAAGTGGAAAAGACAACACATAGTTCTGAAACAGCCTAAAATGCGCACGTCAGATGTGGTTATTCTTAAAGTTTACCTTAACCGTATAGAAAAATAGGGTCCGCGAGATCTCAAGTGTTGAACTACCAATTAGATGCGTGTTCTTCAATGCTCCCAAAAATGTATCAGGATAAATTGAATATAACTACGAACTTATCACGATAAGCTAATTATGACACATGACCGTGTAAAGAACTTAACATATATTTATGTCTTCTTTTGACATCAGCAAAGCAGGTTTAATTAAGATTTCAGGGTAAGCATCTTTGCTTTCTTTCAGAATGTAATGCGTATTCTGCCTAGCAAACTACTTTAGTATTTGATCGTCTTTCCCCCTCCCCCCTTCAAATCCTCCCGCTCTTCAAGAAGTGATTTGAATTGAAGTCAGCTACACCCCAGCCGATGCAAATATATATTGATTTTATCACGTCCTCTTGCCCCACCCACTACGACACTTAGCGGCAATGAAAATCTTTGCTGGACCCTATCAACGATTTACAATTATTTATTCTGTTGAAACTTTCAGGGAACACTTTCCCTTTTTTCCTTCCGGCCTTCTCTCTCGCTATCAAAGCGAATACTTAGCGTTTTACGAGCCTCGTACAACGTTTATCGTCAAGAGTGGAGGAATTTAACTTTAACGTCTTATTCAAAACTTCAAGCCAGGGTTAATCACACATAAACTATCACAAATCTGAGTACGCCATTTGTGTAGGCTGTAACAGAGATGCATAATATGTGCAACTAATAAAAAGCGGTTTCATATTTTTAATGAAAGAGTGGCGTTTTATAAGCGTTTAACAAAAGTATGAGTGGCACATTTAAAAGTTTGGAAAAACTTTAAATATTGCAAATGTAAAATACAAGAGTGTTTGATTAGTTTTTCTTTTTAGCGATTTAACAGCTTTTTTTTCGTAATGAAACAATTTCATTGTTTCAAAATGCGGAATATTTTAAACAAAGTAAATCACAACATTAACAGATCGCCACTAGGCAACATAATTATTGTTGCAGCAAATATGGAAAACATTTATTCATAAAATGTTATAATGTAAACTTTGAAATATTAGTTGTTGGTGTACTAGGCCCATGTGGCAGGTCCATTAATGAAATGAAACAAGAACTCTGTGCTACTTACCATAGAGACGTATCGTGCCATCTGCGTGACCTAGAGAGTTCGTGGATACGCATGTGTACGTGCCTACGTCAGACCTGCTGAATCTCAGAAGTGTCAGCTTCAGGACCACTTTGTACGTACTGCGTATTTCGCCTAAAACGTGCTTCTTCCTGTGGGAAAATAAGTTTATGCAAGTAAAAAACATGTCTTCATCCAATTCCGTTTTGTAAACGGTACATATAATCAAAGCGGTTACTTAATTTATATGTTCAATACCCATATTTGCAGATGTTCACGAAACATTGATTTTATGGATAGAAACAAGGGTGTTTACCTAGTTTATTTCAACACAATCATCTCAATAATTCTAAAATTGCTTCATAGAAATAAAAGTTTAATTTGGTATCTTTAGGAAACCTAACCTTAGGCAACTGATGACTAAAAATTTCAACTTTATTAAGCGCATAGTTAAAATCAACAATTTTATACATTTCCCTCCTAACTAGAAATAAGGTAAAGTAAAGAAACCTTTGTAATAATATAATTCACTACCGAGTATTCTAGAACACCTAAGAAATTAAAATATTTATTGAAACTGATTTCTATCTTCCAATTTTAAGGGAACATTAGCTACTAGTGCCGGCCCAAATGCATTGACTAGTGGATTAGCTTGGTGTCTAAAAAGTAATATATAACGTTTCCGTAAAATCTCCTTCGGCTAGTAAGGGATCTAACCTTCTTTATTTTGGCTACAAGTATAGCAAATTTACCATTGCGACAGTTTGATTCATATACATGGATTTAATAATATATAGTGGCAAAACTTTAATACTGCCTACTTGGCTTTATTGGCAGACGAAAATATAGACTCATTTCTTAATTTAAATCACCACCAAGTCTACCATATTCTGCCACATATTTTGGAGAGAGTTGACAATCTTCAGCGCATCCACTTCTGTCAATGTCCTTCAGTGACCAATATATGGCGCGTAAGATAGCTTCTCTTGTGTCGTACTGCTTCTGCCAAAGTAGTTTGTTTATCTTTTGGGAAAGAGATCATTATCACATGGATTCATATCAGGCGAATAAGGCGAATGTTCCATAAGATTCAATAGCCAATTACGCAGGTAATCTGTCAGTGTTAACAGTGTGACACCATCCAATATCACAAAGGTTGATGATAATTCTTGACAGGAAGTACCGTCTCTTTCCTCTGAGTGCAGGACGAAGGTGATGTTACAAGAGGTTGCAGTAGAATGCTGCACTGACCATCTCTGTGTGGTATAGAATTTTACATGATTATCCAATGGTTTTATACGCCACAATGAATATCGACTTCAAAAGACGTTTTAACTCTCTCTATGGTAGCGGTTCAGCAATTTCTATGCAAGTGGATACCGATGGCATTGTTGCACCTCGATAATTTTATGTGTTAACAGATGCAATAGAATTCTGCGGAATCTAAGAATGTCATGTATAATGTGGTGCAAAGTTTTGTGGCATACGTATACCTCCGCTGTAAGTCACGTGTGTCCATCGGCGATCCACATCCAGCAGGGAATCAAGGAGCTTGATTGTGTTGTTTTCCATTGATGGTTGTCCTGAGTGGGGCCGGTTCAACACGGCATCCCTGGCTTCACGAAACACTTTCACCCATCGCACCAGTGTAAGATAAGGCAACGCTTCATTATTACACGATTCACGTAGTCCCTGAAAATAGTGATGTGCACTCCACCTACGTGCCACTTCAGTTTTGTCCCACACTTGTTGTTTTCCTTTCGTAGACATGTTGTTTGGACGCTTCCGCTAACCTACTCTAATTAACGACATTCCAGTATTTGACTGAATATCACACAGCTGCTCCCATTCGCCACCCTTCTTCGTCTGATTTGTCCTTATCAGCAGCGGAAACCTTGAGCCTTTGTGACTCACACCTCTAACATGTCAGCAATGTTTCCACAACTTTATATCCAACCCATATAATTTTGAATTTTTTGTTCTCTTATCAGTAACTAAAATTCCAAATAACTTTCTTACAACTCTTTCGCAAACACACGTGAACGTATAACTTTTCGCTGAATAAAATTTCAGTAGCAACATGCATTAATCGAAACGTCTTCACATATCAGATATGACTTGATGAAATGGATGGTCGCCAACTGAATTTCCTTGGTAATAGGGATATCTGGCCATTACACGGATTCCTCAAAGAAGAGTGCAGCACTATCCCTCCCTTTGTCATTTCACGTGACAGGAAGTTGACCTGTATGGCATCTCGTTCGGACCACTGGCGAATCTAAATACTAGGGCCTCAGTGGCAATGTAGAGAGGCACTGAAGGCAAATGACCGTAGCAGCTTGATGTGTTTTTTTTTGCCAATTGCTGGGTTAGATTGAGTTTCCAGCGCTTATTAATCCCGAAATGGGATCAGGCAGCGTGGTCATGGTGTCCTTGAAATTGAGATAAATAATTCTAGCTCATCAGATAGCATAATAAGTTATCAGTGTATATAATTTGATTTAAACGCTTACTAAATAAACGTATATTTTAAATGTTCGGTTGTAAACGAGCCTGACGCAAAAAAAAAACAGAAACAATTGAAACTGACGCATTATGAGCACACTGAAGTGCTTAATAATACATGAAACAGTCAGGATAGGGAGTTGCAGGCATAAACGATGTGAGTTAGGAAAACATTACGTCGGCACCCCTGGCTTCAATTCTGAAGGTGAGAAAAGACGACTACTGGTAATACTTTCTGTGAGTCCAATGTTCGAAAAATATTGCAGGATATTAACTATCGCATCATTAAAAATGTTCGTATACTCACAGTACAAAATACGGAACGTCTCTATTTTTCCTACTTCATCGCGCTTCGGAAACATACGATGCCGGGACTACAAAGCCTTCTTCACCAATGTAACCAGAAAATTATCGTCTCTGCGAAGATTAGGGTATCCACGCACGCCGCTATATATTCCTTCAAACATAAGAAAAGAACGTCAACCATCTGTAACTATTAACAAAACGTAAATGATTCGAACCGTCCTAGAAACTTAAAAATTTTCGTATGTCACATTTGAAAAAGCAACATGTTCCTAGTTTACGGAGTGTTCTAGATTAATTTTTACTAGAACTTTTCTGTAAAATAAAATAAAAAAAATTAAGAGTATACTTTAGTATCTACATGGGAGTGTAAATAACTACGTCTTAAGGACATGTAACTACATATGTAAATTTTAAGCAGGAATAATTTTCTTTAAAGTTGAAGTTGAGGTTAAGGCCGAGTCAGTATGGGCCGGTTCATCATGTTGTAATGTTCGATATGATGTGTAACAATTTGGATACAACAGTAGCAGAATGTCCTGATAATTATACCCGAAATTTGTCAACAGTAATGAGGAAGTGTTCGAAGTGAAAATTTAACTCTTAGCGTTTTCAATTGTTGGATGATAATTACCCTAATAAGAAAACCTCAGCTCCAAAAATTGGTATTTTAAATTAGAGACAATCCTAATAACTTTGACTTCAAAGGTAATTTTTTGCCGTTTGAAACAAAAGTGTCATAAACGATTTAGAAGCGTATCCACTTTAACACATATTTGAAGATAAATTTGCATTATGAGTATGGGATCGGATGTACAATTTTTTTAAACCTCATAGTGTGTTTACGTGGTTTCCGTTTATTGTTCGTACATTATTTTCAAACATTCGTCGATATATCAGCTTTTTGTAGTTGGTGAGTTGATTTCTTGTGTTATCTTGGCGTGAAAAATTACAAACAATCAAAATTGTTACAAGATTTTCTTATGTGGGTAACGATATGCGAAGCGTTGAGTGTTGACGTGTGATCTTCTGCTGTCTTCTGATGCCCAGTCTACAATTTGTTGTCGACATTTCCTTCCACTTGTCAAGGAAAGCGAGTCCAGTGGCAAGTTCAGAGAAGTTCGTGAGGTTTCGTGGCCAATTGGGAACCTAACTGTAATGTATGGTAGACCATTCTTATTACGAAAAGAAGCTTGTTAAATTGTTGACGTATTGTTTAAATTAATTCTATACACTTTGATCGTTGGGTCGTAATACATTTATTATAGCTTTGGCCCATCATGATCACAAGGCCAACATGAAACCGAATATTCTATATTCCGATGAAGTATCATTTCAAACTTTCAAATAGACAGAAAAATTAGATTTTTGATATAAATAACAGGAATATTAACTAACCTTTGCCTCAAAATTGTTGTGATAGAGAACAGTAAACAATAATTATTATATCGAAAACTACGGAATTAGTAAAAAAATGTTTTAGTGTAATTTTGTTTTGTATTTTTAGCTATTTTTAAACATAATTTAAGCTGGGAGTTTTTGCTTCGTACTGAGGCCTTGAGGCTCAGGAAATCTGTGGCAGTGGACCATCGCCCTTTTAAGCTTTTCTGGCAAGTTTTGGAGCTAGCATATCTGCCGTACTGACAGTCCTTTTATTTTAACGCCGCATTTCTCTCCTGAAGTTTGGCGTCCATATGTTGCGGAGTCAGGTCTCCAAGTCACTTGTCATAATAAGAGTGAGTAGTTAAGTAAATATAGGACAAGCGAGTTTATGTTATATCGTCTTCCTGTGCGGATGTAGTTACCTCCAAGAGCTTTCAATGACTTGTGGTATACAAGGTCATGAGTTGCCAAATCTTGCTAGTATGGCGAAGTCGATGTACCGATAGGAGATAACGGACTTCAAACAAGGTGATACATTACTATCGCTTATTATAAGTTTCCCCTTCTTATAATTGCCTGCAACACACTAACACATTTTTCTGTGTTACCGAGAGATGACAGGCATCTATCGGATGGGTGGCTCAGTTCTGTCCCCCACCAACAGGGCCGCATAGCGCGACCCTGATTACACACCAGCAGTGCACTCATTTCATATCACCCTGCACCAAGCCCACGCAAGTCTTTCTCCGCCAACTAACAACTTACCCTATTTTCTCCAGCCCTAATCCAGTCAAAGGAACGTACAATTATCCTCGACTTTCACACAGATTTTCCCAGTTCCCTCTCCACTCTGCGCTGCTTTGCTGTGCTCTTCCATCTAGACCCTTTCTCTTTCGGGGTGTGACAATGGCTACATTTTGGGTCATTGCACCAGATAACCCTTCTATAGCCGCGATGCACGCGTCCCTTTTAAACAAATTAAGCCTGGCCAAATGCGTAAAGGAATTGCCCGGAGACGCATCCCATTCTCCAAACGTCTGAGCTACTAACATGCGTACCGGAGGCCTCACAGATCTGCGCAGTGGCTCACGCTCGCTTAGAGGGATTTTAGGAGCTCACCAAAAAAATAAAAAAATAATTGCCAGTGACAGACAGCTTGCAACATGGCATCGAACAACACCTTCAAGAAAATCGGGGATTACTTCCTCTGGTCAAGAAACTTCTGGACACTGAACTGTGTCACCTGGGGCACGTGCATGTGCGTAATAATCCAGAAGGGAATAGCACAAGTATGAATACAACCCTTTACCCTGTCGACAGGAAACTTGTGAGTGTGTACTAGTCAACCAAGCCAAGAGTGCATTGGGAAAATATACCAAGTACACAACAAGGTCACGCCATTTTCTCCCTTCCCGCTCCGCCAATTTTTCCATCCTCCTCCAGGATGAGATGAAAGCGCTTGGCTGCGGGTGTCAGGTGTCCGAGAGACCATAAGTCGTGGCACAGTGTTGACTATTTTGCGTTGCCCTGTTGTTGCCTAGTGTGGGCTAGTGTCATTAGTAGTTTCTTAAATGCACGTGCACCGGTGCACACGCGTTCGCGCACAATGTTAATGAGATTGAACGTATCGTACCCAGCATTGTTCTTCCTCTCAACAACTAAACCAGGGGCCCTATTCTCTAACTTTTTACTATCTTTGTAAAAATACATACATCGCTTTAACTATCTTTACGAGGCGAAATGGTACTCAATAACTTAATATATTTTAATATGTCTCCATGATGGTCTTTCTAATGCCTCTAGAATGCCTTTATATAACGATACGCCAACAATGTGTCGTTGAACGATAGTGCAAAGAAAATTGCCGACGTATTAAGGGTTATTCAACAAACACGTCTAACAGAAAAGAAACGTTTGAAAATGCCCTAAACGTAAGAAATATTATATTATTTTATATTTCCTTACAAATACACCGTGTCTGGAATATAATTAAGGAATACATTTTATAATTATGTTGTGATAATCTCACTTTTACGTAACTAAGAAGTGACACATTTGGCCACGGGTCTGTGCTGCTATCTCGTGATCCTCAAAATGAACTAGTTCCATCAGAAATCTTGTATCCATAGGAAGACGTAAATTTATTTTAGAAGTACTATTCAAAAATTTTTTACGAAATAAAATTCACTTATAGTTAAAAATTCACTATAATACCAAAATTTGTGACATAATGCATTATGTAATAACGGAAACAATATCATTCATAGAGCAGATTGTTGATCTCAGAAAACTGCCCGCTGCGTTGCCAAACGTACACCTTTGCACAAAGATATTATTAAAGATACGGCTAACAGAATACCAAAAAAAGACGCTTACGAGTTGATACCTGCCAAATGCTGAAGTTTGGAAGTAGGTCTGCTCTGTGGTGTGAGGCGCCAGCACATGATGCTAGCCCTCAGTGATAGGGAGTAGGAATACGNATTGATTTTGCTCTGTGGTGTGAGGCGCCAGCACATGATGCTAGCCCTCAGTGATAGGGCGTAGGAATACGTCGACACTGTTGTCTATAGGTCNCTGCTCTGTGGTGTGAGGCGCCAGCACATGATGCTAGCCCTCAGTGATAGGGAGTAGGAATACGTCGACACTGTTGTCTATAGGTCCAATTTACTAATAACATACACTGGCTTTGTGTGAGTTCACATAATCGAGTTTTATTGTTGCTTGAACAGGTTAACTGGTACATGAACTCAAGAGACAAACTCCCTCCCTTTTCCTATGTAGGCTACGTATGGTTTGACGCCGCGACTGGCGTC